>CAXHWN010000413.1:0-36999 GCA_964020975.1 Hermodice carunculata
CACAGGACAAGTACAATGAAAGATACATGTTAAACGGAAAGCATTACAGTCCTATATATCACAAGAAAGCATACATCGTCAAGTTTATACCTCCCATAAAATGTACAAATAACCCATCTATTAACGATTCAAATGAGCTTCAGCAACATATGAACACCAGACCTTAAAAGTGACACCTCCGAGTATTAATCATGAATTTTTGTACACTTGAAAAAATTTGTTGGTTAACTTCAAGTGTAAAGTCTGTGTTGCTATATAACAGAATTTCCACCACGCGTCTACATGGACCATTAAAGCTTGAGTGAACCCCTGGTGCGACAATATCTCTAATTTCCTTCAACAGGTTTAAACGGGGGGGGGGGGGGGGCAGCATGTAGTGGACAAAAGAGAAAGAAATGAATAATATCTTCGACGGGATGACCACAATCACACGATGAAGAGGCTATAACGCTTATTTTGAAGAGATGTGCGTGTAGACCTGAGTGACGCAGACGTAGCTGGGTTTGGCAAATATTGGCAAAACGGTCACCATGAGCGTAGTATGGGGGACATTATCAATGGCCAACAAAGTTTGTTTGAGGGTTAATTTGATTTTGATAGAGAAATAGAGCTACGTATGTCGTCCGGTAGGTCGTTCCACGATTTAATTACTGAAGGCAAGAATGAATTACCAAACCGTTTTTTACGAAATTTGACCTGTCTCAAATACTGCGGTGTTCTAAGACTACGACCACTGGTATCGGCTGTTTTTAAGGATACTATACTTGATAAATATTCGGGACACAATCCGTGGTACATTTGAAGAAAGCAACTAGTTTGAAATATTTACGCCGGTCTGCTAGAGTTTGCCACCCTAATTCAGAGAGTAGACGGTAAAGCGAGATGTGGCGGCGAGCGCCCGTGCAGATTCTGGCCGCTTCATATTGCACGGACTCAAGAAGGTCCGAGAGTATTACAGTCAGGTAACTGAAATGTTAGGCATACAGTGATGATAGGCTAAAGGTGTGACTTAGGTGGATAGGCGTAAGTCTTCTTTCTTTGCTTTATTACTGTTGTGAACAACTTACACTATCATTATCAAACAGAAACAATGTTCTTGAACAGTCCCATTTAGAGTTATGGAAGGTAATGAGAAGTGCTGGTTCCACCAGGTGGCTAATTATGTGTTAATTATATGCATGAGACAGGCCAGTGTATACAATCTTTTCTCACCGCAAGAAGTGAATAGCACCTCAGCTAAAGGTGTCCTGGAAGGCGTGAGTGACAAAGAGAGATGAAAGAAGGATAATTATCACATAAGCATTTTCGAATGGCATCTCAACGAAATAGTGTGGGGGGGGGGGGGGGGAGGGCAAAAGCCCATTTGGGGGTTAACCTAAATCCTGCGGTAAAGTTTTTCTTTGCCGACTCTGGTAGCCCAGGTAGTCTCATTCGAGAAATCCAGTTGAAAGACTATGCGTCACTGTTGAGCATTTCTGGGAATATGCGGCCATTATCGAAATTCAATTTTTCTAGCAATATCTCAAGAAGTAAGCATGTTAGCAAGATGAAATTTGTATGTATTCCAATGGTTTTCATGGTCAAAGAATCAGATGAGACCACTTAAAAGAGCTGTAGTGATTAAGTGATACAGAATTAAATATAGCCCCCGGGCAAGGTACGCTGACTCATAAAAATACGGTTTTTAACACATCTGCCTTCAAATTACAGGTTTGCTGGAAAGGAATGCTATCTGTCTAGTCATTGTAGGGTACTAATGTGCTATCTTTAAGAAATTAAGTACTTCTTTCTTGGTCAGTTCTTCCAGAAGTTCATAATGCTTTCCGTCACCATATATTTGGCTACATCTGATTATCTTGTCAATTCTTTCAGATCCTGATGATGCAAGATCTTTCTTCTTTGATTTGCACTGGAATTTCCAATCAAAGAAGCCATTCATCTTGTGTTGCTTCCATCATAGGCTACCTCAATACGAGCGCTTGATATAGATTCATGTTGTCACCCAGGAATAGAAGAAATGGAATGATCAACAGCTGTATTTTCTTTGGTACCCCACCCATCAAACTTTCAATAATGACTCCAAGCTTACAACAAAGAACAAAAGATGGCAGCACTGCACTGAAGCCAAAAACTACTACGCCTGCATGCAATATGTCTATACAAATAGTCTACTTTAGTTCAGCAAAAGTTACATCACATTGCAAAACTCATTACTAGTTATTTCCATTGCATCTGTGCCCTCTACATATTCTATCATGCTTAGTCCTTCATGGTAAGCTTTAAGCCACACTTGTGGCTGTGTTATTTCATCAAAACAAATGAAAGTGAAACTGAAAGTGTCAGGATCATGGATGCACCCATGTTTTGTGAGACAGTGCTTCCATCTAGTATTGATGCGATAAACCAGTTGTTAGCTGAAAAAAAAATTCCCAATCAGTTACCTAAGTGAATGGGACTGTGAACATAAAGGGGTGCGTTTTCAGGTCATAAATGAGTTGATTTCTCAAAGATGGCACATTAGTGCCCTACAATGACTAGAGAGACAACATTCCTTCACAGCAAACCTATAATTGGATGGCAGATGTAGTAAAAACCATATTTGGCTGCGACGTACCTTGCCTGGTGGCCATATTGAATTCTGTATTAAGTAATCACTGCAGCTCTTCGAAAGTGGTCTCATCAGATTCTTTGACCTTGAAAACATTGGTATAGACACTAATTTCATCTTGCTAGCATGCTTACTTCTTGAGATATTGCTAGAAAAACGGAATATCGATAATGGCCACCTCAATTTGCACATTCCTCAAAATGCTCAACAGTGACGCATGGTCATCAACTGGATTCTTGAATGGGACTATCTGGGTTACCAGAATCTGCAAAGAAGAAAACTTCATCCGCTGGATCCAGGTTCAGTCTTATGCCCCCCCCCCCCCCCCCACTAAAAACAGCCTACCCATTGAAGTAAAACTTGCACACATTTTCTGGTTACCTTTAACCAATGTTTTTGATTAACCAAATTCATAGCAACGGCAGATTTGTAGAATTGAAAAAGATATGTCTAACAAGTTGGCATTATTTTAACCACCTCAGGTTTTTGTAATTGACAAATTCATGTGAATATCTGCTTCATTTTGGCTAAAGAATGCCATTTTGCCATTGTTCTGGCATTCAATTTCCTCAACTAATATCACTGTAAAACACTGATCTTTGAATAATATAAACCACTTCGCATTCCCAACACTACCAGTAACACCATAGTTCGTGATATCATTTGTTCAGCCAAGCTGTCTGGAAAAATGCATTTTTCCACTTAAAAAGTCCTTTGCATTTTTGACGATCGAACATCATTAGAGTATTAAAGACATGACTGTGTGTAGCTGTCTGTGTGTGTTTTTTTTCCATCAAGTCTTGTCATCATGAAATATCAAAAATGTATAGGAACAAATCTTGACTTTGTGTACCAAATTCTCACCAGATATTCAAGGCATACCAGATTCTGAGTACTGCCAAGAATCGATAATAGGCTCCCGAGATTAATTGGATGTTGCACATTCCTATTAGCTGCGAGGGTGCTGTGGCCTTTAAAGGTCAACCAGGTGGTGCTCATATGTGGGGACAGATCCTTGTATCAAACAGGACACAATGTATTGCTCTTGCAAATATAAAGACTTGGGACTTTTTTCCGAAAAGCGATGGCTACATTCTGTAAACACCGTATTGAGCTTGAAGTCATTATCATGTTTAAAATATGGTTATTCTATGTTTGAGGGTGAATTGTCATTTTCTACAGCGAAATTCAAAAGTAGTAACGCACTGTAGATCACGCCCGTTTTCCTGTTGTCCGGCGACAATGTGAGCGATATTGGCGGGAAATTGATACGGATATGTCATGTTGGCACAAAAATTTTAGGCCGGCCAATTTAGATTAGAATCGAACGGGCGTAAAATTGTTTAAATGGCGAGGCAACTGCAACTTATGGAATGCCCCTCGCCAATATGATTGAGCTGAAAAATCGTACCTGGAGAGCTACACGAACTCAATTCTAGTGTAGTTTACTCTGTTCATATTTATTCTATTCTGCTTTCCTCTATATTATTTTATTCTGCACTAACCTCATTATTGGGTCATTTTTAGATTGCTATAAGAGATTCCCTTGCAGTTTTTATGTGGATTTGTTGTTAGACGTCACCCTATATTTTTACTAGGTGACTCATTTGTATTTACCCAAACTGCAATAATTCTATGATCTGTTACTCAATCACAATTTTGATTGTAATGATGATAATTATGTGCAGAGGTTAACTGTGTGTAGTTAAATCTTGTAGCCGTTGGGCCAGCAAACGTCTCCCTTTAATGGTAAAGAGAGCTCATTTTGATGTGGAAACGTTAGCTTTTTAACCGACCTAAACCGATTGGAGGTCAAATGTTGTTTCGATGTTTTGACTAATTTCAACAGTTATGAAAAACAACGTGAATGAAAATTGTAGGTGGGATATATGTAGATAACCTGCAGCAGGTCAGCTGCTTTCTTCTGCGCAGGTTTGCTCAGCACCCAACCCGTGCCAAGACAAGCCGTTGACGGAGCCTGACACTCAGTCGAGGAGGAAAACGTCGGGTATCTTTTACAGTCCCACATAGGAATCAGTTGGGTACATGCAGAAATAAATTTATTCAATCGGTCAGAGATCATACGTATGAAAAAGTATAGACACATTTGTTTTACATGGATTGTGAAAGAAGTCAAGCTGACTTATCGAGTCACTCTCCATGGCACAGATGTTAGCGTATACTTCCTACCTTGCCTAGTGAAGGAAACCCAAGAACTCGGAGAAAACCACCGTGCACGGTTTTAGTGGTAGGAACTTTTTCCACATGCTGCCCAGGACGAGAATCGAACCCGGGTCGCAGAGGTGAAAGGCGAGCGTCTTACCGCTCAGCCAACCGTGCACCCTATAAGTGACACATGCTCAATTTGCTGCAACAGTTACCCTCTATTCTTCTCATGATTTTTTTAAAAATGTTGTTTCCCCGTTTGAAATGCTGAGTCGCACAAGCTAGACTGATCTACAAGACTATGTTTTTTTCCGTCTTTTTACCCAGGGTGAGTGCATGCATATAATAAGAATGTTGCTTGGTACCTGTTCAGTTGCTTCTCAACATGTACATATATAGTTCAAATCTGTTTTGCCGGAACAAAGCATAATTTCAAGCAACTGGGAATGTTGAAAACTCTCTTTAACTTGACGGAGGAAGTGGACACTCATGAAAGGATGCTTTATTTGTCATTAAAAACAAACAAACAAAACAAACATAAGCAAAAAAAGCCCTAATATAGCTTCCAGTTTTTTATTATTATTATTATTATTATTATTATTATTATTATTATTATTATTATTATTATTATTATTATTATTATTATTATTATTATTATTATTATTATTATTATTATTATTATTATTATTATTATTATCATTATTATCATTATTTTAATAATAGTCTGAGCTTTTGATGCGTGCAAAACAGAAAGGGGGGAAATATGGGAGTGTAGGGGGCGGGCTGAAGGCAAATTTTATCACATCGATGCTTTGGGATGTGGCCCTGCTAATTAATTTGGGGCTACATTCCTCATAGGCCGGTTTTATTAGGATATAAGAATAACGTGAAGTTATATTTATACATGAGTGGAACCACATTCAACTGTGCCCGTATTATGGAATATTCTGATAGTATTTTTGCAGCTGATTTCTTGTCATATTATATACCACTTTTTGTGGAGATGCTTCAAGCAAAATCTATGCATTGGATATTCTGTTACTTTATATATCTTTGATGGAGACTGCTTCCTTAACTTATTGTAAATTTTAAAGTTGGTGTTATATTCAGGTCGTGTGTACATGGTGTATGCGTCAAAACTTAACAGGCGAAGTGCGTCATGGTTCAATTGGTACCAGAGATACTGAACACAAAGAAATTGTAGGTGGTCCTCTTTTTTGTAACTTTGGTTTGTTTCTGAAGGTAATATTAAAATATTGTATTTTAAAAACATTCAAAAGCAATATTTGTTTGGCAAAACATTATTTTCGTTACTGTGTCTCTGTAAGGCATCATACATGATTATGAAATTATTCTCGGTACATATGGATAGCTTTACTTATACCTTGGTGAAACTGAACCCTTGATGGTAACTCTTTCCCCTCAACCGACCAAAACCAACGGCTGGTCAAATGTCGTCTGCTGCAATATTTTGAGTAATTTCCATAGTAACGAAAGACTAATTTTGTGAGAATTCTAGTTGTTATGGACCCATCAAGATAGCGTGCTCCTGGGCAGCAGCTTTCCTCAGGGTGGGTTGGGCGCCTAACCCAAACCAAGGAAAGCTGTTGACCCATTGGTATACTATTCCAAATCAAACGTCCGTGATAGGTTGTCGGTAATTTACCCACATTGATGCGAAACTTGTGGCTATAGAAATTGGTTATGTTGTCTGGTATTATGGTTATGACCATTTACTGTATCAGTAAAAAATAGTTCTTCTCACATTTGGAACCAAACGGTGCTTAACTTTATACATGGGAAGTATAAAAATGGCCACCTGCCAGGATAAGCCGTTTAATACCACTAGCGGTGGGGCTTGTCAGAGATACTACAGTCGATGCATTTTCGGTTTGAAATGTGTGAAACGGGACAACCGATTCTGCGCAGCGTGCCAGAGAGCTTATGTGGTCTTTGTTTTGGACCCAGGAATTGAACGAGTGAGGGAGCCCTAACCATTTTACTGGTGATTTATTACAACGTTTACGAATAATATTCGATCCTGAATATTTGTTGGCTAGTTTTCTTTAACTCGATCTCGTAAACAGAACCTTGTATCACTTCCCCGCTCGTATCACCCAATTTTTAAGTCGGGGTGTCATGTTATGGACTACACTTACAAAAAATATTTCTTCTGTCCATTTTTTTTTCTTATTCTAGCTCTATCTCCCACCGAGAATTTCACATAGATATTTTATTGATTAATGGTCTCGGTACAGGCCCATAAAATACGATTAATTCTTGGTAATGTATCTCATGTGTCCACAAAGTCCGTCGTAATGCGTATTATTTGGTCTTTGTAACATGTGGGCATATTTTGTTTGTGAATGTGTGCCTCAGTTAGCATGCCAAAATGGCCACGACCAGTGCCTAGTTCAGTGTCGATTTTCCTATCTCTTCTGAGATGGTCACCAATGCGAATTTTATGTTGAATTTGGTTATTTCTGAGTTTTGCATGATTGTGCGAAAGGGTTTTTCTTACTGTGCATCAAAATTCGTCAGTCGTATTTGTTACGGAATAGTCGGCCGAGGTCTTTGTAATCGTATATGGGTTAATTTTACCCTTCAGCTCTCAAGGGCTATGGGTATTGCGATAGCCTGCGTGTGTGGGTCCGTCCTCCGTGTGTCCATCCGTCTTTGCAATTTTCTTTTACGTGATATCAGAAAAATTGGGTGGGCTAGGATCACATAATTTGTATAGATGATCATCCTTCTAAGAATCTATGACAATTTTGAAGGACAATGACCTTGACCGAATTTCAAAGTCACTAGGATCAATTATCTCTGAATTTCTTGCGCTGTATTTCGAGAACCCACATTAAGTAGTGTCGCTACGCTTTTACAGTTGATTACCTTTGCAAACGATCTATGTTGAGCTCAAGCAAAAGTGACTTGGCCCAATGTCAAGGCCAGCAGGGCAAATTCTTACTTTTTTATTATTCTTATTTCTTGTATGCAATATTTGATGAAGCAGATAAGTTAAGCTGACGAACGTTTACAGTGGATCACCCTGGTTAAGGTCTACATCAAGTTCAAAGGACAATGGACTTCATCCAATTCAAGGTCGCCATTCAAAATCAACTTTGTCCAAATGTTATGCGCGAAATATCTCAAGAACATGGATAAGCCAGGATCACAAAATTTCACAGTTGATCACCATTTTAGGAGTCTGTCGAGTTTTAAGGATAATGATCTTGACTCAAAAATCAGATGAGGCAGAATCACGAAAGTTGACACATTATCACCCTTTTATGAGAATGTAGCCAGTTTGAAGAATAATAACATTGACCCAATTTCAAGGCCATTCTGTGTGATGTTTTGGGTGCTATATCCCAAGAAATAGATATCTGGTATTATGAACTTCGTCATATCTTATTGTGGCACCAAACCGAATAGAAATTATAGCTAGAAATATTTGCATGCATGCTATTATTCGTGGCTTTAATGGCTACGTATCCTGAATGACACATTTCCCCCTTTCATTCTGCACAGTCTAGCTTGATTTCTGCTTTGGATAATATGCTCAGATAAAGCACCAAAGTGCGGACTCCCAGGAAGTAAATTTATTAGTATAGCATATATGTGTGTGCGTTTTCCAAAATTTGTCAGACAATTTTGTACTCTGACTTT
The DNA here is from genome assembly GCA_964020975.1 of Hermodice carunculata. Taxonomy (NCBI): domain Eukaryota; kingdom Metazoa; phylum Annelida; class Polychaeta; order Eunicida; family Amphinomidae; genus Hermodice; species Hermodice carunculata. Next base: position 8,444 of record CAXHWN010000413.1, read on the forward strand.
TGTCATAGTGTGAAAGTCGTACAGTGACATAAATATGGCCGTCTTCAAACAAAATTTCTCGTGCTCTACACGGTGCGTTGAATGTTTTCACATTCCACGTCAATTATCTCTTGAACTGACAGTCCTCGTTTGTGTGCACCTTTGGGTGAGTCTTTAAACTTTCTACTTTTTAAAATGTTCTGAATGTAACTTTTTCCATTCAATGATAACCTCTGTTTCTTGTAAATAACATGAAACCTTATTCTGCAATCCCTTATTTATATATATATATATATATATATATATATATATATATATATATATATATATATATATATATATAGCTTGTTTTTGCATACTGTGAATGTTGTTGCTTCCAGCCCATCACGGAAATGTTGTTGTCTTTTGAATCTGTCTTTGTCTTTGATGTCTGCGGAAAAGTTTATTCCTTCAGAGCTGAATTTTCTGCAGTGTTCTACTAGTTGGACACTCTGTAAGCATGGTCTCCGACTGGGTATATTGCGGATGTTACTGCCCATTTGAAATAATGGTGATCTTCATTCGGTATGTGGATTATCAGGGAGGTGTATCCTACACATCCCTTGGATTATTGCTTTCTTCTTTGTCAAGGGCAGTGAAAGGAGAGTGCAGGGCGATCCCAACAAGAGTTTGTATTTGTTGAAAGGAATATCAAGACCCAGTATTTCCCCAAAGACCCAGTTCATACTTCCCCTGGAACTGCGACATTGACTGGAACATCTTTTTACTCATTGACTCCTATGTTTAAGTCGGTATCTGGAGTGACAACTACCATCTTGGACTAAAAGTATTGCGCCTTGGTAATTACCTTGTCCATAGATATGTTTCTCTTTCCCAAGCCACAATGGAGAATGGATTTTGCTTTCATGTCTCTACTAATTTTTAATACTCTTAATTTTACTGTGTTCAAGGTTTGGGGGTCAGGTGCCAAATGGCCCTTGAGTGACACGTTTTTAAATATCCCTTGGTGGCTTTTCTTTTTCCCTGGGAATCGATTCATATAGCTCCTTATCAGAACGGGTTTAACAACATCTATCTTTATATTTGGAAATGCTCTTCCATCCGGCAAGAAGCGAAGAACTTTGTCCATTCTACCTTTCTCCTACACAAATAGCCTCACAGACCAAGCTGGGCCAACAGTTCAATGTCTAATAGTTTCATGGAATCGTAATGTACAGCTTGAGCCTCTGCTTCCATATTGAGCAACTTTCTTTGTGCTGCCTTTCTCACAAGTAGCGTTACAGTCTTCACTGCTTGACCAACAGTTTCATGTCTGATACACTCATGTTTTAAACATATATACATATATATATATATATATATATATATATATATATATATATATATATATATGTATATATATATATATATATATATATAATATATATATATATATATATATATATATATAATTGTCTGATAGGAATGTAACTTGTCATTTGCTACCCGCTTCTGGCAGAAATGTTAACAACCAGATGACACTGCAAATGTCTATGAACCATCATTTTACTGCCGTGTGACTGGAATGTCATGAGGTGATCGGAAATGAGCAGAACCAAAGCTTCCATGCCTGCGGGTGTCCCTGTATTAAATTCCATCTTAACCAAGCGCTGAATAGTTACATCAATGCGTTGTTCGTCTGGTCAGTGCTGTGGCTTTCGTACCATCGTATGCTATTCCAACGATTTTTTTTTGGGGGGGGGGGGATCAATTGCCCCTTGAACAACACATACCTGTCATTTGGATGCATGAAGAGATCTTGATATCTCGATGTTGATTCTAATTTTTATTAGAGGAGACCCCTTATGCTTCTAGGCAAAAGAGGATGACTAAATTTTTCCGACGGAAAATCATTCCAAGACCAATATTTTATCTACATTAAATAGTCATCTGCTGTTGACAAATTGAATTAAAAAACCAAGAAAGTAGTAACATGCAAAGAGGCATGTCCCAAAACAACAAAAACTTGACTTGCAGTATCTGTTTCATTTGTGGAACAGTCAAAACTCAATCTGCAGGAGCCAGTGTCTTTGATAACTTAATCAACAGCTACTCACGGCTCGAGCCACTTGTACTCAGGCACAACGTCACTGTATGGTCCCGGAACTAGGTTACATAAGAGACTTAATCTCTATCTCATGCAAAAAAAGTTAAAGTAAACCCATACACCATGCAGACGACACCACATATTGACACAATCTCTGTTTTGCCCAAAACAAAACAAGACACTGCCAAACAAAGACAAAGAAACGAGGTGTGCGACAAAAGCATGCCATCTGAACAAAGGGGCATCATATTATCCAACTCGGAATGAAACACACTGATCGTCAAAAAAAAAAAAGAAAAAAAAAAAAAAAAAAAAATCCTCACAGGGACCGACGGATTACACAAGCAAGTTCATCATAAATTACAAAAACGAGGACTTAAGAGAGGGATAGGTACAATATGGGTGGCAGATTTGATGAACATGATTTTTTTTCGCGAATTAAACAGGGAACGCAATTTTGTCTCAGGGTCATCAACGTCTTTTCCAGATATATATGGATGATTCTGTTTACCGACAAGAAAGGCAAATCTGTCGCTAAAGCATTAAAACTTTTTTTCAGAGAGAAAAAACGATGTGGATTAATAGCGGTAGGCAATTCAACAATAAACGAAACCTTCATCTTCGGTAGGAAATATAGTTATAATGACAAAAAGAAGAAAACTGTTTCGAAAAGGAAGCACTCAAGATGGATCGAAGAAATTTTTGTCACAAGTGAAGTCCATCACATAATATTCCCCGACTACAGAGAAAAAAAAATAAGTGATACGAGTTTTTTTTTTCTTTACAAGTCTTAGTTGTAGAAATTTGAGAAAACAAACAAACAACTAGAAAGGAAGATTTGCTTCAAAGCAAATCTGTCTGTGTGCCTTCCAAAGTTGTAAATATTAAATGGTACAACTTTTGTGCTTTGGTACTTCACATTCCATTAAGCATATGGCTGGATGAGAATTTTCAACCCAAAATGATCTTGACCTTTGACCTTTAACCTTTACAGGTTACATGTAAATTGCAAAAATATACATTGTTACAATACCCACAATTTAAGTTCCACATCGTTAGAATTGGATGGAAATTGGCCGAGCTGTGGCTGAGTGAAACTTCCAAAGGTCCAGATGACATTAACCTTTGACCTTTAGGGGTCCATGTAATTTCCAAAATGTGCAGTGTTGTAATAGCTACAATTTGAGCCTAACATGATCAAAATTGGATAAAAATTGACCAATTTATCGCTAGAAGAAAGCAGCCATCGAATGTGGCCTTTGACCTTGAAATGACCTTTGACATTGAGATGACCTCTACCTGAAGTGAACCTTGACCTTTAAAATGATATTTTGACCTAAAATTGGCCTTTGCCCTTGACATGACCTTTGACCTTGACATGACCTTGACATTTGAGATGACCTTTGCCTTGCTATGATCGAACTCGTATACACTTGGAACTATATCTACTATAGTATATAAGATATTGAAGATCTAAAACTTTAATTAGCCCTATTTGCATAATTTTGAAAAGTATGACCTCTCATTATAAAAAGGCAAGACTTCAAAAATGTGCAGTGTTACAGTGTTGAAGAAACTGTAACATATATTTACTCTGGTAACTCAATGGCCAGCTCTGTTGGCGGTATGTTGATGTATTTGTTCAGTTATGTACAGTAGTTTGCTATTAAGCTAGTGCAATTTGCCAGTACGTGTTTTCCTTGCCAGCACAATTTGAATGATGATGATGATGATGATGATGATGATGATGATGATGATGATGATGATGATGATGATAATGATATAATAATGATAATATGTACTTGTTGCAGTGGTGCCTGTAAATCACTGGCACACTTTACAGGACGATTTTACTGCAATTCATGAATACATGTAAGGTATCCAATCGTTTAACATGCAAAATGCATGGGTTGGTGGCCGGAAACGATTTCAAGCACTGAAAACACACAACTGGCAACCCGTAGATGATGTTATGTGTGTTCAAGTAAACCTCTCCAAGGACAGAATCAGTTGAACAATTTTGAAGATTATTATAGCGCTGTCAATTTTACCTCTATTTCTTGTAAGGAATCGCTATTCTACAGTGCCATCTGGTGACTGTGCCTCTGACTTATCTTGTTGGTAGAGATTTATCAACATGAGTCCCCCAGGGAATGGTGCCATCTTATAACTGTGGGCGTATTTGATACGTTAATCAGACTTGAGAGTGAAAACGCAATAAAATTATAGTAGAAAGCCATCTGACGTCCATGATGTATCGGGTCGTAATGTGAACATCAGGTATATAGCCTTTAAATGGCATTTTTAAATACATATTCTCTCGTACATAGGTGTAAACATAACGTCTGTTTGATCTGTGTTTTATGCCTATAGAATATCAAGCGATTATATTGCCGTATATACCATGTCGTCCTGGTGCCACATGAACAATTACGATCCAAACTATCGTAGCAGTGAATGTGTGGACTCCAATATCCTCATATTCATGTATGAAACCAGTATTCAATGGGCCTCATTCAAAACATCTTGCCATTTTTACATCTGGCTGAAGTTCATACGCTGGATTTATGTTTGTATGCTGCACGAAGTGTTCGATAGCATTGCTGCGATCTGTGTGCACTGAGCCGTTACACTTTGTTAATGTTATTGAATGAATTTTTACGGTGCTGGGTCCGATGCAGAGAGACTGCAGACTCTTAACAGCTACGTGCCACTGTTGGAGATCTGTGGATCAATTCGCCATGGGAAAAACAACTGCATCTGCCATGAGCAATGCTTTTACTGAAAAAAAAACTTAGGTGTATATTATGTTTAGGGCCTCGAGATAAGGTCCGAAATTGTGCATAAACCGAAATATTTTGTGTGTTATTTGATTGGTTGAGCATGTCACGCTTGTTGTCAGTAACAGATCTGCAAGAGCAGAATAAAGTAGATGGTTGAATCAAAGCTTCAGAACTATGCGACTGTAAGTTGTAGTCTTTCAGGCCACCTCAGTCTGTTATGCACAACAGTTCGTTTTGCTAGAATTTAGATTTGAAATGGATGGTTAGAATTTTGACATACTTTAATGGAGACACCGCATTAATATCATGAGAATTTAAATTCATTTGTAATTTTGCAATTATGTCACTGATAATTGTATGATCCATTTTGAACCCACGAAAAGATATGTAATTTTATGGAATTGTGTAAAGGTAAAGAAGCATGGCCTATTAGAAACATAAGCCTTGCCGTGTTAGGAAGGCACATCCAAGATAGAATCTGTTGCATATATAAAGGGTTGTTGGCCAATCAGGCGGGTGAGGAGATATCACGTGACTGTAAACCCTCTGCACACATGGTTTAAACATATTTTTATTATAGGAACATGTTTTTGAGAAAATGCAGTGTGTGAACTCTTCTGGCGGACAACGTAAAACCAAAGTGAATGGCAAATAAGAATAGAACCCTTGAGAAAGTGTGAGTAATGAACATTATTCCGTCAATCCATTTTTTGACGTATTTTGTGGAAGAACAACAATTATAAAACAAAATGAGACGTGATTGCACTATTGGTATTGTAGGGGCCGTGGCTGTCAATGCTTCGCGGTTGTCGTCTTGAATTGGAGATTGTGGATTTAGAGCTTATGTGGCTGGAAGTCAGAGTGCATATTGACACATTTTACTGGCTGTTGTCTACAGAACTCCAAATTCGAGTGTTAATTTTTGAGACAAGCTTCAAGACAGTGCGGACAATGCCAAAACAGCGATATTGATATAATTATAATTCTAGGCGACCTGAACGCTGACCAAACTACTATTAACCATGGCAGTAAATTATTAAATTTCTGTGCCGCTAATTTGCTCATTCTACATATCAATGAGCCTACTAGAATCACGGAAACCTCTTCAACGTGGCTACACCAAATTATTACAAACATGTCAAATCTTATTCGCAAAGTAAACGTATCCGCGCCTTTGCAAATTGAGACCACTGTTTTGTAAGCGCAGCTCTTTTTAGACGAAAGAAATCTCCCGCTTTCTCCAGACTGGTCTGGGACTATAATAAGGCTGACTTTGATACTTTTAGAACAAATTTACTGGACAGTGATTGGGATGCTTGCTTTGACACTGAAGATATTGATATTTTATGTGAGAAGTGGACGGAAACTTTTCTCCCGGCAACAAAGCATTACAATAAGACCAGGTTATGCTCCAGGGTACACGTCCGCCCTCAGCACTGCCAAGCGGAAGATGGAATGCAACCACGCAAGGGCTAAATTGTAACCATCACACTGGCCACACTTCAGGCAACTAAGAAACAAATATATTGATGACTTGAGACATGCGGAAAATGTTCACTCTGATCGCCTGGCTGATTCAATAAGCAATAACAAACAAAGAAAAAAAAAAAGGCTGGTGACAGACCGTTAAATTCTTTTTAAAGAAAAACGAAGTTGCTGATATTCCTGGGTTGATACATGAAAACGAAACGTTCATGGACAACGACACAAAACTTCAAATTTTAAATCTAAAGCAAATGACCCACACGGTATAGGCCTAAGTGTACGCTTGCTTAGGTAAGGAGCTCCATCGATCTCGGACTCCTTGACAAAACTGTTCAACATCTCTTTGATCAAAATGCAAAATTTCTAGCCCACGTGGTTCCATTATTTAAAAAGGGATCACCAAGAAACTGCAATAACTATAGGCCCATATCCTTATTAAATATTATAAGCAAGGCTTTTGAAAAAAAAGTATTCTTTGAATACGCATTCAGTTTCTTTCGTGATAACGTCGTTTTATCAGAATTTCAGTCTGGATTCATACCAGGCGATAGCTTGTGTTCTTGTATCATCATTTTTGTAAAGCAAACGACAGGCAGAAAGATATGACAGTGCAGCTTTTTTTTTTTTTTTTTGGCCACATAACCAAAGCTTTCGACAGTGTCTTTCACCTAGGCCTCTTACACAAATTGCACAAATCTGGCATAAGTGGATCTCACTTGCAGTTGTTGGCGACCACCTGTACGGACGCATGCAGAAGGTACTAGTAGTGCATGTCAGAGCGTCATCAAAGTGGAAAGTATCAACGCAGGCGTCCCTCAATGTTCTGTTCTGGGTCCACCTTTGACCTTGTTTCTTGTATACATAAACGACATTTTAAGTGTAGTACAGTCATCTATATGGCTTTTTGCTGATGATAAGATACTTTTTGATAGGTTACATGATGCCACTGCGACAAGTATCCTTAATAGTGATTTGCGTCAAGTGGATGATTGGTCGCGGCAGTGGTTAGTATCTTTTAATCACAGAAAAACAAGTCGTATGGTTATTTCAAAAATGCGAATTCCTCTACAATATCCTGATCTATTCATGAATGAAAACTTAGGGACAGAATCTGGACATAAGCATCTGGGTTTAACCTTGCGTTCTGCCGTCGCCTGGACCAGCCACATACAGGAACTAACGACCAGAGGAATGAAAATTAATATTATCAAATAAAATTTTGTCTCGACAGGAAATCCCTAGAAACCCTCTATCTTTAGTTTATAGGACCTCTCTTAGAATACATTTCTGCAGTGTGGGACGACTGCACTTCGCAGGAATTTCAGCGTTCAATTAGCTGCAGCAAGAATTCTCACTCGAGCGACTTCTGGAACTAGTCACTATCTATTGTATGAAGAAACATGTTACATGTACATGTGCACAAAGACATGTTATAATTGTGCAATGAAGAGAAGAAATAAGCATATTCTATGCTTATATTAAAATAGACCATCCATTTTTAGTTCAACTGACTTGTCCGCCAGCCAAGCTTATCTCATGGTCATCGATCCATCAACAATTCCCATTTTCGACTTCTCCAAAGCCGTCAGGTAAAAAATCACTTCAAATTTGGTGGGGTCTATCTTGGTTGGGTCTCTAACAAGTCCGTCCAAGTCGCCATGTTCCATTTGATTTTTGAATTTTCAATGAATTTAGTTGTTCACGTCTTGGCAAGATCTTAGAAAATCTTGTTCCAAACCGCTTGGCCAATTGCTTGGAAATTGCATGGAAACACTTCTGGGGACCCTGGACCTTTTTGATCAACAGGAAGAACGGCAATTATTTTCAAAGTTTTTAGGAATTTTTGTGTGTTTTGGGGGGGAAGGCAGAGGTGCCAAGTTGGCCAACATATAAAACGGGTGCTTAAGCTGAAAAATCTTGCAAAAAGCGGGAGTCCCGTTATATTGTAATGGAGGAAACTGGTGAAAAAGCGGGAGAAAGACAAACTTGGGTGATTTATATCATTAGAAAAACGGGAAATCTCCCGCCAAAGCGGGAGACTTGGCACCTCTGGGAAGGGTCTTTAGACCTTGCCACCGACCTATCCTATGGCTATGGGATAGTTGTTGGGGGTCAGAAAAGCCTGGAAACCACAGTTCCTGATTTTTAAAAAAATTCCTTGTAGTTATAAATCGTGGCCTGTGTTAATATGAAGAGGTTGAGAACATGGTTCGTTCAAGTAGTGCAGAAAAAAATAGTATTCTTTGTTTTTCGCCAATGAGTGAAGCAGCGCCGTTTTAGTATTTTGCAACGAGTGCATATTGGCCCTAGTCCTGTTGTATGACAGCTGTTACATGGTAATTTATGCAGCAGTGAAACAGAGACTCAGAATATTTGTTGAAACAGTGTAACAACCATGAAAATATTACTGTGAATGACGTGTCATCTGTAAACGAGTTCAATTTTGCTTCCCCCCACCCCCCCCCCCCCCCTCATTGCTCGCATGAATATCAGCCGGGAACTACTATTTTAGCGCAAATTTTCGGCGACCTTGACCGTGACTCTAATCCAATCATGCAAAGGGATATATATGCCTCGGGAGGGGTTCGTCGTCCAAAGTTATTTTGATTCCTTCTCATCACAACCAAATACGTGTACGTACTCCTCCCTGTCATGGTGTAGGTCACATGAGGCTTATTGCGCCAATCATAAGGTTCCTCTTACAGTGAAAATAGCCGTGCTGCAGTGCTGCTAAGCCTGAGGTAAACAACGGTAATAGGCACCTAATCACTGATCAATGTACAGTAGTACCAGCTGTATGCGGTCCCGTTCTGCCAAGTAAAAGTGACCGCATACAGCAGGTGACCGGTCACAACAGGTATGCAAATATGGCAAACCGGCGCCTGCGTTTGACTGCACTTCATAGGGAACGCTAATCCGCTCAGCTGTCAATGAGTTGCAACCACTTCCAAAGCATCATCATTGGCTGGCCTGGCACTGGGCTTGTTATAAAAATGTTAAATCCTCAGCGCTCAGGCTGACTGAACAATACAATGCTCCTATGGAAATGCTGGCCCAAAAATAGAATGTGTTGAAAATTATATGGACAATTTTGCTCGCAAGCGTAGGTGTAGAAATTGATGGCTGATCCATGGAGCGTATTTTGCATTCAAATTCCGTAGAAACTACAGAGAAATCATACTAGAAGTAAACAGGTCTGACGCAAACACTTCTTTCTGGGGACAAATGTTGTGGTAACTACGGAGGATGAGGCAACGGGAAATGGTAATAAAATTTTATTGGGATGAGACTTTTGAGAGTGGTTCATTTGTCAATACTTGGGTCGACCACTGCCACACAGTGAAATGCAAATGCCCTTGGGGCATTGTCATTGCAAAAAAAGATTAGGATGATCGGTGCGGTCAATTTGGTTGCTTGCGGTGTGAATTTAAACCACTGTAAAAAGGGTGACAACTGGCTGCTTTGGCGATATAGATCAACAGATTCCATCATTATTTTTACCTGAAAATACGCTCATGCTTCATTGTGATTGCTTCACAAAACCACATTGTCGTGTTTATGAACATCGAACATCGGTAATTTCCGTACGCGGTCGGAAGGGAAAAAAAAAAAAGGAAAGAACTGTAACCTTCTGGACAGGTTAACTTTTCATACTGGTAATGTGGGCCATGCAATATCAGTGTAGCATACAGCTACTGCAGTGAAGACAAAGACATTCCTTTTCCAGACACTTCAGTTTTAATTTGCTTCAAATGTTTACTCCTTTTTATCCAAAAAATATATATATAAACTTTCTACACACTGTGGTCATTCTGTCATCATTTCCCTGAGATAATACACTGAATTTTGAAGAATATAGGTGCAATTTGGAAGAAATTTTGAAGGGACAGGCCAAAAATGTACTTACTTGTTTGCCAGGCAGGAACCAAAGAGGCAGGACACGCTAACTTTTCCCTCAATTTTGAACCACGTGCCCAAGCTACCACAAGGGTTGGGAGGGGTTAATTATAAATTGGCTTTTATCTGGTATTTTATGCTAAAATTCTTACATATGCGTGCACCACAATTATGCAGATTAATGTAATGCCAATTTCTACATGATGTACAGGTTTGGTGCACAGGATAATACCAAGTTACCAAGTAGAAGCAACTCAACAGGTTTGTCTCTCAGGCAAATCTACCCCAGGTACTCCCCCATTCCTGCATTGTTTTACATAGGAGTATGTCTGCATAAGACCCCATCAAAGTGCTGTTGAGATGCCTGAGAGGGTGAGGGTGCAAAGGGGGGCTCCCTCATGCAGTACATTACAAATACAATGAACTTTACCTGGTAGCACCTCTTACTTTCACAAGCTTATAACAGTACATGTAGTCATAGATCTTGGCACATCAAATACACATTATAAATACACACAAAAAGATGTTCACTTAGAACATTCATTAGTAACACAAATGAAAATTTGGCTGGAAGTACCCACATATCACCCCCACAGCACAATGCGTGATGGCTAGCTGCTGAAACAAGAGCCTATTCAAACAACAAGTTACACTGATAAAGACTGATTGCCAGTCATACGGAAAGGGTAGCTGGACAGGCACAGTCCCAGGCTGTTGACACATAAGCCCCATATGAACACTGCAAAGAAACAAACTGATTTACAAACAACCTGGTTAGAGGTTGTTACATTACCCCCCTCTCAGCTTGAGCGCCTCCCGTGCTCACCACCTGAGCACTTGTTTCTTTTCCTCATCTTACGGGTCAGCTGTAGACCTCAGGAATTAGAAATAGAAAGTCCTACTCAATGTAAAGAACAATTAAACACTTAGTTACAAAGATTTGTACAAGCTAAGAGTTACTTTCACTTAAGAATTACCATGGCCAAAACTGGCCATTCAGAGGATGCAGTTACCATGTCCACCATCCCAGTGCAGATCCCAGCCCTTCCATGCCACCTGTAGACTGCAGACCGTGGGCACCTGTCACGAGGATGGCTCCCCTGTATGGTGGTCTGGTCATTCTTCTTTTCTGCTTTGTTATGAGTCCACAGCACTTGTTGGGCAGGTGCAGCACAAGTGTCTGATTGTCTCTTAAGGTTACTTATGCAATACATAACAATATGAACCAGTGAAAGCAATTCAACACCAGTCTCCACGGCACTTCAGGAGTAGTAAAATCATGTTTTCCAGGCAAAATCGTGGCACTGTCTGCATAGCATGTCCGTGGCTTGCCACACTTCTCTCACTATGTAGTTGACAGAAAGTCAATGTCCCCAAATAATGTTCAGACTGACATACGGGTATGTTGCTTATGTATTGCATGCAAAGTTGTAATATCCAGCTACTGTAGAGAGCCCACTGCCCTGCCTACAGAGAATCTGAGATGGCTCTCTACCTGGACTGTCCATTGCAATGTCCCATTGTCCTGCTGCCTATTTTTCTGTCAGTCCATGTATTTGCTAACACATGTTCATCATCAGTTGCAGTGATTACTGCTGAATCAGTTCACATCATTGATAGGCAGCTTCTCACTGGGAATAGCTCAAAATGTTTCCAGATTGCTCAATCTCCAGCACAGATCTCTCATATCTTTCATGTGCAGATGGTCACAGGATACGAATCATAAACAGGATGAAAGGCTGGCATGGTGGATCAGGAAAGACACTGGGAAGGCAACACGTGGAATCACACCTCGCAACAACTTACAAAATACATCAGAACAAGTATACATATATAGCTGCAATACACATACATAAACAAGAAATTACAGTAGCATGACTATAGAAAGAAATGTCCTATACCGGTACATGTCAAACCATGACGTGTGAGCACATATGCAATGTGTTATACCTGTACTTCTACACTGAGAGCAACCATTAGGTTTTAGCAATACACAAGAATATTCATCACGAATATGCAAAGTACAACTATGTCCTATCAGACATAATTATATGAATGTTTGGACACAAATTATCAACAATCACTTACAACAGCAATTGTCAAGTGAAAATCAGAAACATGTAAAAGGTAGTTCATATACACAAACAAACATGTTAGATGCACAACACATTGTCCAGCATACATTATCCATCACAATGTATCCAGCCATAAACTACATTGTCTCTACTTTAAATCAAAATACATGTTACAGGTCGCATTTAGCTGTGTGGGTACTTCCATCCCCTAGCCAACAAACATTGACAATTTACAAAACTGGACGGTGGAGATACGAGCATTGCAGGATAGGGGAGCCAACAATGTCATAGCTCCACTGCCAGTGGGAGGAGATCCATTTCACCCCTGTTAGTTTTTCCTGGTGCTCTATGAAATTTGTCACAATAACATAAGGCAATTAACTGCCATTTTATCATCAACAATGATAAATATACTTCATGGGTGTATGTTTCCTTGGTTCTCCTCCACATTTCAGACTTGAAAAAGCAATTCACTTACAATTGCACCAGTAAGTGGAATCACACCTCGCAACAACTTACAAAATACATCAGAACAAGTATACATATATAGCTGCAATACACATACATAAACAAGAAATTACAGTAGCATGACTATAGAAAGAAATGTCCTATACCGGTACATGTCAAACCATGACGTGTGAGCACATATGCAATGTGTTATACCTGTACTTCTACACTGAGAGCAACCATTAGGTTTTAGCAATACACAAGAATATTCATCACGAATATGCAAAGTACAACTATGTCCTATCAGACATAATTATATGAATGTTTGGACACAAATTATCAACAATCACTTACAACAGCAATTGTCAAGTGAAAATCAGAAACATATAAAAGGTAGTTCATATACACAAACAAACATGTTAGATGCACAACACATTGTCCAGCATACATTATCCATCACAATGTATCCAGCCATAAACTACATTGTCTCTACTTTAAATCAAAATACATGTTACAGGTCGCATTTAGCTGTGTGGGTACTTCCATCCCCTAGCCAACAAACATTGACAATTTACAAAACTGGACGGTGGAGATACGAGCATTGCAGGATAGGGGAGCCAACAATGTCATAGCTCCACTGCCAGTGGGAGGAGATCCATTTCACCCTTGTTAGTTTTTCCTGGTGCTCTATGAAATTTGTCACAATAACATAAGGCAATTAACTGCCATTTTATCATCAACAATGATAAATATACTTCATGGGTGTATGTTTCCTTGGTTCTCCTCCACATTTCAGACTTGAAAAAGCAATTCACTTACAATTGCACCAGTAAGTAATTAAGTAATTACCTACCTATAATTTTGACACGAATTGTTTTCATGTTACTGGTGCCCCCCCCCCCCCAGGGGAGGCCATTGTATATTTTGGGAAGCATCCTTGTTTCCATCGGTTCTATTTCAAAAACAAGGTGCATCGGTAAACATCATTAAATGTAGTTGTTATGTAATACTCACTTTCAACAAAACTAAGTTCACATTGAACTCTTCCATAGATGAGACACTCATTTCATTGAGAAGCAGTTCAACCAGTTGCATCTCAAAGTGTATTACAGACACAAAAACGACTGAGGTCAGATGACTCAATAAGCAATATGATAAATTAATACTTTCCCCCAGGACATATGGTAATATGTCTCCAATCCCAGCATAACCCGTTGCCTACATTATTCTGCGGATTGTAAGAAAATCTCTGAATGAGACATCAATGTGGTCAGCTTAAAGTACCACTGTCATGAGGTGATCAGTCTCATGGCACTGACACTTTGGTAAGACCTATGTGCCATAATGGAACCTGGCCACTGAGGGGTGATCAGTCCCTCAATAATCAAACTCAAAAATAGCCCATATATTCTGACTGCATGACCCCATTATCAATGACAGGCGGTCATTCCGATATATTTGCTCTTAATGTTGATCTTTACCATCTTTGCAGGTAGAGGGTTTAGTCTTAACATACTTTTTACCCCATGTAGGGGGGTTGGGACCTTCATAGCAAAACAGTCTGTCCAGGTGGTATACCTTAGGAGGACTTCTCCTGTACAACTTTACCCTATATAGGAGGTCATCTACCTTTTCAACAATAATGCCCGGTCCTTTACGGGGTGAAGTAAGAGAGGCACACACTCCCTTCTTCCTAGAAGGATCATATACCCATACAGGTTGCCCCTCCTCCAGTGCTATTTTACCAGCTCTGTGGTCATACTGCCTTTTCTGATGTACCATTTGCCTTTTTGTGTGTTGGCGGCAATGCACGTGGGTTTTACACAGTTTCTCATGCAACTGGTCAACCCACTCTTCTAGATTTTGAGGATGTTGATCAGTCTCGGGGTAAGGTATCACTGCTTGAAGCATTACCTCCCTCCCAAGCATCATCATGCTGGGCGTGTAGCCCGTCGTCTCATGCGGGGAAGCTCGGTAGGCCATCATCACATAGGGCAGATGTTCATCCCATGTTTTCTGATCAGCCTCAGCATACATTGTTAGCATGCACTTGAGGGTGCGGTTGTATCGTTCAACCATACCGTCACTTTGTGGGTGGAGGCTTGTCATCCGAGTCTTGTCAATTCCGAGCAAATCACACATTTGCTGGAAGACTTTTGACTCAAAATTACTGCCTTGGTCTGAGTGCAGCTGCCGTATAGCCCCCAGGTGACATACCACCTCCTGAACTAACACTCTGGCCACGGTTGTGGCTTCCTGGTTAGGGACTGCAAAAGCCTCAACCCACTTCATGAAGTGGTCAGCTATCACAACAATGTACCTGTTACCCTGGTTGGAGACAGGTAACGGTAGCAGCACATCCATGGCCATACGTTCCATTGGCTCACCCACCACATATTGGCGCAGTGCAGACCTTGGGTTGTTTTGAGCAGTTTTACGAGCAGCACAGGCATCACACTGTCTGCACAACACACGGATGGAATGCTGCAGCTCTGGCCAGTAAAATCCCAGGCGTATTTTGGAAACTGTTTTATCCACTCACAAGTGGCCACCAGTGCGTTCAACATGGAAGTGGAAAAACAGCTCCTGCACACGATCTTGTGGCACAACAAACTGCCATTTCTCAGCTCCAGTGTTTGCATTGACCCAGCGTCTGTACAGCAAGCCGCCTATTAGTCTGAGACGTTCCCATTGCCTCCACAGGGTCTTGGCTTTGTGGCTGAGATGGGAGATTGCCTGCCAGGTTGGTCTTTGTGTATGTTTCTCAAGCATGGCCATCACTGGTTCAATGTCCGGATCAGCTAGTTGAGCTGATCTAAGCTCGACAGGATCCCATCCTGGCAACCAGCCCTGGTTAGATAGGAACTGGGCTTCATCCACTGCCTGGGTTTTACCGCGGGTGACAATGCCAACTGAGACCTCTGTACCAGGTTCCGGTTCCAGTTGCCCTGCATTTACCCCACAGTCAGACAACCAACCGCACTGCTTACATGGCCGTCTCGACAGGGCATCAGCATTGATGTGCCGCTTCCCAGGCCAGTGGAAAATTTCCAGATCATACTGCCCCAGACTTTGCAGCCAGCGGGCCATTTGACCCTCCGGATCCTTCATCCTGAACATCCATGTGATGGCAGAGTGGTCAGTCCTAAGAAGGATTGGCTGTCCATAGATGTAGTGTCGGAACTGCTTTATGGATTTCACTACTGCCAGAAGCTCCTTCCGGGTCACACAATACCGCCGTTCTTCTTTTGTCATGCATTTACTCATGTAAGCAATCACTCTTTCATGCCCATCCTGCAGCTGTGACAGTATTCTGGCCACTGCATGGTCACTCGCATCAGTGTCTAATATGTATTTACAATCTGCCCTTGGGTATGAAAGAATGGGTGCAGAGATGAGTGCATCTTTCAGTGTTTGGAAGGCTTGGTGACATTCACTATCCCACTTCATGCGTACATTATCTTTGGTCAGGTGATGCAAGGGCTTGGCAATATGTGCGAAGTTTTTCACAAAGCGCCGATAGTAAGAGCACAGACCAAGGAAGCTTCTGACCTGCTTTTTGGTCTGTGGGATCGGCCAAGTCCGAATCGCCTCCACCTTCTCTGGGTCAGTGTGAATGCCTTCCTCGGAGACAATGTGCCCAGAAACTGCACACTTTTCTGAAAGAAGTTGCACTTTGACGGCTTAAGTTTTAGACCTGCACCCTTCAGTCGGTCAAAAATCCGCCTTAACCGGTTCAAACAAGTGTCCACATCCGGTCCGTATGTAATTATATCATCCAAAAATAATATGCACTCATCCCAATTTAACCCCCGAAGTACTGTTTCCATGAGACGCTCAAAGGTCGCCAGCGAATTCGTCAGCCCGAATGGCATGACTTTGAACTGAAACAGACCTTCTCATGTGGAGAAGGCGGTCTTTGGACGGTCTCTTGGATCAACTTCGACCTGGAAGTAGCCGGAAGCCATATCGGCCGTGCAGAACTATTTTGCACCAGCCAAACTGTCCAGGCATTCATCTATTCTGGGGAGGGGATAAGCATCTTTTACTGTGACCTCGTTCAGGCGACGGTAATCGACACAGAATCTTGGTGTGCCATCTTTTTTGGTGACAATAACTGGGGGACTACTCCAAGGAGATTGGATGGCTCAATTACATCATTTTTCAGTAGGCGTTTGACCTCCTGCTTCTCCATATGCCGCTTGGCGATTGGCTGCCTCCTAGGTGGCTGTTTGATAGGCGCATGATCCCTTGTGTCAATGCGGTGCTTGACCAGGTTTGTACGTCCTAGATCACAGTCGTCTTTGGCAAACAAGCCAGCATAGCTTGACATCAAATTGGCAAGCTTACTGCCCTCCTCTTCTGTTAGGAATGCCCCACTTCGGTTATATAAGTCCATCAAGTGAGGTGACAATTCTATGGGGCCATCTTGTTTAGAATGCCCATCCTGCGGAATGAACTGGAGTATTGGCCACCTCAGTGGCAAGGTCATGTGGCTGAACGGTGCAACATTGACCTAATGTTGTGCCAGGAAAAAGCTGGATGTCTTCATCACTACAGTTAATTACTCGGACAACTGCCGTACCATCCCGTGGGTTAACCACACCACGGGCCATCAACAATTGCTGGCGTTCCAGCAAATTTGAGGATGGCTTCACTAGGCCTATTTCTCCCAAGTGCTGTACCTTCGGTAAAGCAACCGGGATGATGCACTGGTGCCCCTGGGGCACTACAGTTGGTTGTTCAACAACAACCCGGCACACCATTGTGTCTTCACTTCCAAGCCAACAATCCAATTCCTCCATTCCAATTTTGACCTTTAATTTTCCAAACATGATGTTACAATTGTGTTGGAAAAGGAAGTCAATACCTAATATTCCACTAACCTCCATTTCCATCACAAGGCACCGCTGTTGGTAGACCCTCTGCCCCAAGGTGATATCTACTCTGATTTCACCACAAATGTCCAAAGTATGGCCACCTACACCCCTCACCAGCACCGGTGAAGGTTGCAGTGATGGTCTTCGGCTTGGTGGTATTCCGTCATAGATAGACTTGGAAATGAGTGATATCACCGCTCCGCTGTCCACTAAAAATTTCAGTGGTTCCCCATTAACCTGACCCATCAAGTAGAGACCACTGTCTTTGCTTGATGGATCAATGTTCCCCAGCTGGACAACTGGGCGAGATTTTTCAATTGAAGAATGGGGCGAATAGGTCCCCCTCAGTGGCCCTTTTTCTCCCACTGGTGAAGGGCCTAGTCTCCCAGTGGGCTGCCGTTTTCCGAGAGCTGTTCTGCGTCCACATTTTCCTGCGTATTTTGCAAGCAGCGTTTCTGTGTTGGACATTCCTGGGCATAGTGGCCGTGCCCCTCACACTCAAAACACACTAATGTGGAGCGCCTCTGGCTGGTACCACCCCGGCCCCGGCCTCGTCCCCTTGGTTTGCCACGCCCACGCTGCTCACAGGCACTTCCTTGGCTATTTTGCTGCAAAGCAGCAGTAAGCTTCTCCAGTCCCTTCTCAATGGCCTCGACACAATCTTGAAGGGGGTCAGGATCACCTACCACTGCACACACTGTTCTCTTTTGTGACGTCTCAAACAGCGCCTCATATCTTTCCACGACAGCAACTGCTTCCTCAATGGTCTGGCAGTTGCAATCAATACACCTGACCTTCAAGGTTGTGTCCAGGGCATTTTGAAAAGCATCCAGTGCCAATTGCTCCTGCATGCTCAGGGTGAATTGAGGGTATGCCCTGCGTACTAACTCCCGGACATCATCCCCCAAGATGGCCGCCTTCTCACCTGGCTGACGCTTCCGCATAGCCAGGCGGGCCTTGAACTGGTCCTTCAAATGGCCAGTACCAAATCTCTCTTCTAAGGCCCTAAGCAAAGATGTATCATTCTGGCGATCTACCATTGGTAGGCCTGCAAGGAACTTACAGGCCCGACCCTTCAGGCTGATGGCCATCATCTTGGCCTTTGTGCTGTCTTTCCAGCCGGCGAGGTCAGCACAGCTTTCAAAATGGACAAGAAAATCTGCCCAATCAGTGGAGCCATCATACTTTTCAGGCCGCACTGTGACATGTCTGCCCTTGGTCACTGCAACTGTGTCATCCATTGGCACAGTGTCGACCTTAGAGCTTTCCTGCCGTTTAAAATTTAAAATTATCTCGGCATCATCACTTTGCGGTAATTCTTTCTCTTTGTGTGTGTCATCAATTACAGCAGGCTCATGGGTGCCTTCCCCCTTTGCTGCAGCCCCATCTGTATCTGACATGATGAGCTATACCATGCACACACAAAGAGAGAGAGAGAGAGAGAGAGAGAGAGAGAGAGAGAGAGAGAGAGAATGTGATGATCACCTAAAGAAAAAAATACATATACACAAGGACAGACACAGGATAAAACAAGAGTGGGCATTTAAGCACTTCCAAAATACAGCAACATTACAGCCTCAAAAGGTTCTTTTCAGAATAGAATATTAATATCCCACCACCACTGCCACCATTGTAACCTTCTGGACAGGTTAACTTTTTATATTGGTAATGTGGGCCATGCAATATCAGTGTAGCATACAGCTACTGCAGTGAAGACAAAGACATTCCTTTTCCAGACACTTCAGTTTTAATTTGCTTCAAATGTTTACTCCTTTTTATCCAAAAAATATATATATAAACTTTCTACACACTGTGGTCATTCTGTCATCATTTCCCTGAGATAATACACTGAATTTTGAAGAATATAGGTGCAATTTGGAAGAAATTTTGAAGGGACAGGCCAAAAATGTACTTACTTGTTTGCCAGGCAGGAACCAAAGAGGCAGGACACGCTAACTTTTCCCTCAATTTTGAACCACGTGCCCAAGCTACCACAAGGGTTGGGAGGGGTTAATTATAAATTGGCTTTTATCTGGTATTTTATGCTAAAATTCTTACATATGCGTGCACCACAATTATACAGATTAATGTAATGCCAATTTCTACATGATGTACAGGTTTGGTGCGCAGGATAATACCAAGTTACCAAGTAGAAGCAACTCAACAGGTTTGTCTCTCAGGCAAATCTACCCCAGGTACTCCCCCATTCGTGCATTGTTTTACATAGGAGTATTTCTGCAAAAGACCCCATCAAAGTGCTGTTGAGATGCCTGAGAGGGTGAGGGTGCAAAGGGGGGCTCCCTCATGCAGTACATTACAAATACAATGAACTTAACCTGGTAGCACCTCTTACTTTCACAAGCTTATAACAGTACATGTAATCATAGATCTTGGCACATCAAATACACATTATAAATACACACAAAAAGATGTTCACTTAGAACATTCATTAGTAACACAAATGAAAATTTGGCTGGAAGTACCCACATATCACCCCCACAGCACAATGCGCGATGGCTAGCTGCTGAAACAAGAGCCTATTCAAACAACAAGTTACACTGATAAAGACTGATTGCCAGTCATACGGAAAGGGTAGCTGGACAGGCACAGTCCCAGGCTGTTGACACATAAGCCCCATATGAACACTGCAAAGAAACAAACTGATTTACAAACAACCTGGTTAGAAGTTGTTACAGAACTCCCATGATGGATCATGCAACTAGGTCAACATGGACGCATCCTCGCTGTTGCGAGTAAACACGTGCGAAGTTGAAGCAATAATATTAACACTTTGAAGCATGATAACACACAAATTTCCTCCTAATATTAGCATAAAGACTTTTTAAGAACATATGCCAGACGGTGAGTGATATTTCCGGGGTTTATATTTGGTTTTATAGCCGTTTCCAAGTTAGGTAAATTTACGCTTCCAGCATAGAAAATTGATCGGACGTCTGCATGCCAGTATCGTCAAAATTCCAAATCTTGCTTTGATTCCATTTGAAGTGACTGCAAATTTTTAGAAGGGCCGTTAACCACTGTTACCACAGATTCTTTTCGTTTTGTATAGTGACCGCTGACTGTCAAAAGCTTGATTTTGACTGACCGCTGACTGCAAAAGCTTGATTTTGACTGACCGCAAAAAGAAAAACTTCATTTTTACTGACCGCTGACCACGTTTGGCAGCAAAAATTGTACTTTTGCCAAATATTTACACTATGCAGCATCTGTATTTATTGCAATACATTGCCAAAATTGTACCACTGCCTATCCATGTTTTGTGGGTCACATTTTTTAGTATATTATCATAGAATATCTATGTTTCGCCACATATTGCCAAGAGGCAAGAAAAGTGCCACAGTCTATGCCTTGATCAATGTGCCAGATATCATATTCATTCCAAATGTTAGACTTTGCATTGCCGCAGTTTTCCAAAATAATGCCAGCATCTAGCCATGATCAATGAGCCATGTTATTCAATAACTCTGTCACTACACATATCCAAGGAAATTGTGATAATTGCCATGGGCAGTCAGTGCCTTGATCAGGTTTGCACATATTAAATATTCCAGCACCAAAACTTTGTAAAGTTTCGTTGGTTGCAACTGATTAGTAACAAATTATTACCAGATTGTTGGTACAAAAAAAAGAAGAAGAGAGAAATACAGTGTACATTGTATGATTGAGTTATTGTGTCCTTTTGCGTAAAATGGCAAATGATGTAGAAGAAAATCCAGGTCCACAAACTTGTCCTACCACATGTCTTCCAGGGACTTTTCACCAAGGAGATAGCAAAATGACAAATGCTGGGGTGCCCACATTTGCAGTTGCAAATGGAATGTCGTTTCCGAAGTTACCCCCTGTAGTAACAGGAATGACAGAACTGGAAGAGAGACTTGTTGCAAGCCGGATACCATTCATGCAGTTGAGACCAGCAAAATGTGGAGGGCAGTGGAAAATAAATGGCAATGTTATCAATTATGTGGCAAATGTGGAGACCACTGTTAATACAATCCCCAGACATGTCATTCACTATTCCAGTGAAATTTAAAAGGAAGCTGAAATACAAAACATATATGGCTTTCTGATAATTTTGTTTATGGGGCAGCTTGGACAGATTGTGAAACCCTTCCCCCGTTTGGCACTTATGCCTTGTTTGTTGTTTTTGACTTCCCTAAAATTTCCTGGAAATGTAGCTGGTGGAAGGGGTAAACCGTTCCGTGGGTGTTAAGATATTGTTAAGTGGTCACGCTCAATTTTTTCTATAGATTTTGATGAATTTTTTGCTATTTCTTGGAAAAATCTTAAAACATCTTCCAACAGATTTGAAATTGCACAGGGACACTTCAGGGGACTACTAATCTGTTTAACAGATGGCGCTTTTTTTTTTTTTTTTTTTGGTTTGTTTGTTTGTTTGTTTGTTTTTTTTTTTTTTTGTTTTTTTTTGTTTTTACGAGTTTTTGTATCTTTTTTGCTATTTTCTTATTCTCCAAAAGTGGCCCTCAGATTGTTCTTAAACTTGGTAGAATTTTAGTTTGTGGGAGGGCGAACGTTCGCCAAATTGTTTACTAGTTGATGATACTCTGGAAACCTTATTTTTTTAATTTTGGGTACTTGTCTGTTAATGCATGCATTCCCATTGATTACAATGCAAGTCAATGGGGAGGCTACTTTCGACTTTTTTGGCCTAGCTGTCGGTAATTTTGGATACTAGATCCATGGTTACTCCTAACCACTAGTAGGAAAGTATCTGTTGGGTTTCTTTTGATGTTGTTAATTTTGACCTTGAGTGATATTGAAAGGTCAATTTATAATGGCATAGTGGCTAACTATACAGTGCTCATGGTGTATCATAGGGCCATGGTTAATATTAAACAGCAAAAGGAAAATACTTATTTAATTTCTTTTGACAGTTTCAAACTGACACATTGGCATATATCTTGGTATTAGTAGATTTCATCACGTTTCATTTAAAATAACTTGTGAACTGTGCGAGTGAAGGCTGATATTACAAACAGTGATGATGGTCTTAAACAAAGGTGACCTGGATATTCTAAAGTTCACAGGACCGCGTCAGTCTGTGTATCCAAGGTCTTCTGAGCACAAGACTCTCACAGTCCTCTTCATGTCTTGTTTCATGATTGCTGCCAAACACGATTCTAAAATAAAAATTATTCCAATATCTGGACACCTCATTAACATTCACAACTAAGGCTTTAAGGGAATTTGTGAATATTTCCTCAGCCAAATCGACCCTATTTTTCACGAGCTAGAAAAATTTCAGCAGGCCAAAACAAAATAAAATTAATTAGAATTCATTTCTAGCAGTCTGACATCATAAAAGATCGTAAAGAGTAGTCGCCAAGTGATCATGATGTCTTGAAAACGTGTTGTTGAGTGCATACTAGGGCAAAAAAAAAGACTTCTCTGCCTTCTCCACGAACAACTGAGACGCCCTTAGCCATTTAAAGTGCATGTATAACGCATGCCTTGGTGAATGAAAATGACAACAAAATTGGTTTCATGTGACCCAGAGATAATCTTGATAGGTTAGTTTCAATCATACTTGCTGTTACCTCAATCTGCACCGGCATTGAACTGACAGGAAACAAAAGAGATAAGAGGAGGCTCTGTATGTTATTGTAGGAGAAACATTAGGCAAGTAAAAAGAAAGTGGTGAATTTGTATGAATGTTACACACATTGTCGTGTCTCAATTTAGCGGTATCACGAAATTGAACAAAATAGCTCAAATATATACTAATCAAAGAAGGACACTTAAACAAGCAAACTATTATGGAAAAAACATTTCGTTTTTCATGAAATTATGCAAATTCGAAAATAGTTTAACTTTTCATGGGATCAAAATAGCGCCAAATTAGAACTTTAAAGTATCCAATTTACTTATAGTCCTGCCTACTTCAACTTCACATGATGCTATAGTGTGCAAAGAACAGGTATGAGATGCTGTTTGCTTGATTAGTTTTTACCTCTCCCAGTGCTGTCCAGCTGAAAATCTTTGAAGCAAAATTTTCTTTACTTGTAGCATTTTTCCACTTCTTTATATATAGGAGACACTTATTTTTGAGAAAATCTGCAGCAATTTTGAAGAGCCTTGTAGCAAAATTTTGCTATAATGCTCCAGTTGGACAGCCCTGTGTCCGCTGACCACAGATCGTAGTATCACTGATGTTTGTCCGTCCGTCAGTAGTTAACCTTTTGCTTGTGAGCGCGATACAGTCCACAGTCACGGTTTTCAAGATAGCCCCGTATAATTAACTTTCAGGACTTATCAAGTGTATGAAAAACTAGGTCGAGTTCGATATTGGTGGCGCAACCTACAGTATAATGTACTATATGGGCCAAAATGTGAAAATCGTGTGAACACTCTAGCATCGTAGATGTTTAAGGACAGATAAGACACCAAAAATAAATCCCACTTTAGTACATCCTAGCTCAAACTGTATTTGCGTTAGGATAACATATCATATATATGTGTTTAATCGTCATACTCCAAAGGATTTATATGGCCCGTATTTGGGTGTCTGTGATGTTAATTGTTGAATAAACAATTGAAAGTTGACCGCAAAGCATCTACCCCATGAATGTCCATATAAGTCACTAATTATTTGTGATAAGTTCATAATTACACTTGCATCTTAATCCTGACATATAGGCAACAAAAAACGATCCTACGATTTTTCATGTTTGTTTTCGTTTTTCTGTTATCCATCCTCAAAGTTTGACGTTTCAATTTTCCCTTTGATTTTCAGGATGTTCATTTTCTTCATTTCATAGAAAAAGAACGAAGCAAAATTTTGAAAATCGCTGAATTGCTTTTGCAGTTCAGACATTACAGAATCAAAAGCCGTTAACCGGATTAAATTTCTCTCCGCCGTTTTCTTGGAATAACCATTCTTAGGTGGGGTTCTCGTCCTATTATCCTTTCTGAGAAAACAAGCTTCAAAAGCCTTTGATGTTGATCATTTGCCTCTGAAACAATACCATTTGCTTAAGTTGAGCCGATATTTGCACAAAACGTAGAAAACATCGTCCGTTAACATTTGGGGAGGTTGTCAATCAATTTTTGGCCAATCACATGAATAAAAGAGCTTTTGAAGTACAGAAAGCATTATTCAGCGATCTGTCAAACGGCGACATCGACAGTCTGGTTTCTAAGCGTGACGTCATGGAGGCTGCCCTTCGGGCTCCGTGACCTCAAGCCTGGCAACGAAAGTTGTGTTGCCTTGCTTCAGTGGGCGGCCTACGGCCGCTCGTTGCCTATGCACGGATGGCGGGTTTGGTCTTCCGCCCCCTACCTCTTCATCCCGTTTTTAGGGATAGTATTTTATTGTATTTACTCCTATCTGGATACTTTATGTAGTTAGCTTGTTAGACTTGTCTGTACACAAGACACTTAGTTAGCTTGTCATTATTTTGTGGTTATTTTGTCAATGAGTTTCAATTCTCTTTCCAACCTGAATTTTGTGACGTTATTTTGTGTGTTTTCTCTGCTGTTCACGTTTATGGTTATTTCGATGTGTTTATTTGTACTTTTATTTCCTCATCCCAGGGTTTCGATAAAATATTATCATGTACGTGGGTATTTTTGATTAAAGTGTCAATTTTTTCCCCGCCTGTCTTTGGTGTGCAGGACCACTGCCCAGGGTAATTCATCGCCCACTGCCTTTGAAGGGACATCGTCAGACGATTGCCGCTCCTCTTGAACATTTAAAGTCTCCTTCGTTAGAACACAAAACAAGCAAGATAACTATAAAGTAAACCACTAAGGCTATGATATGTTAGCATGTTTGCATCTTTTCCCTGCCCACAAACATACTTTCGGCATGTCGCCTTTTTTTCGCATTGGCGCCCTGATACCACTCTCCTTTTGCCATGGACCGTTGCTACCTGCAGTCACGTGACAGGCTGTTAAGTATGATTGACGGGTGGCATTGTTCCGTTTGGCAGTTGAAAACAAAAATAATGACACATGGACGTTCGGATGTCCACATGCTTGTGTGGTTTTGGGCGTTTTTCTCATATTTCTACAGTAGTTAAAAGCTTGAAATTTTGACAACTAATAGAAAGGACATTCATCTTGTAAAAACCGTTAAAATTTCAAAATCGGCCATGCAAAGGTTTTTGGTGTCTTACCAGTCCTTTTAATAGATCTTGATGAACTTTAGTGCGATTGTGGAGAAGGTCAAAATCTCGGCTGCATATGATACCAATGGCGCCAAATTAACGATGCAAACCTCATGACCAGTTCTAGTAATAGTATGTTATATAATACCAATAACCATGACGTATTATTGTTACTGTTAGGTCACCAGGCCTGTGAAGTTGAAAGAGGTGATTTGAAGTGGCAGGATGTAGCTTGGACATCAACGGCAAAGAGAATTGAGTCTCCAGATCAAAATTGCACTGGATTACATTGTATGCGCGATCTCCCTATTTCCAGCCGGCTAAGCAAACTGGGCAACATGTACCCATTCTTATGGAAGATGATGATGAAGCATATAAAAATTAAAGGTAATAATTGAAAAGATATGATAAATCAATAATATTAACACAGAAAACGATCAAATTCGTTGATTATTTCACAGCGGGAGCCTCCGTTCATTAGCTATCCCAGACACAATAACAGCATTGTAACACTTTTAAAGCTTCTTGTATTTTCGATGGGCCTCTGTTCAGCGACTGTAAAAGTTAAAACTTCTCTTAAAATTAAGTGGTGAATATTTTCCTAACTTGTACACCTTTCCTTTTATGTGTTATAAAACACCTGCTATATGAAATGTGTTTTTTTTGTGGGAAATGTTCACGAATTTGGGAGGAAGCTTGGCAAAACTTTGCAAGTGAAAGCAAAATACAAAATTTCAGTTATTTTTTAAATTATATCCCTAAATATTACAAATAATGGAAAATAGGTATTGTTATGCTCCTATTTCCAAATAAGATCGATGGCCGTATTTTGAAAAGGAATCTAATAAGACTTGCCGAATTTATAAGATATATGGACCATGTCCAATGCTAGAATGTTGTATAATATCAGTGACCTTGACCTATATTTCATGAGGTCATCATCATTCCTCTAAAGTTGAAAGAGGCGATTTTGTAATGGCAGGTACATCAATGGCAAAGAGAATTGAGCCTCCAAATCAAAATTCCATTTGATTACATTGCACATAAAAATTTGCTTGGTGACCTACATTCTGGGTCACCGTGACCCAGTAATTATGGAGATTGGTGCTTGTGCATTTTTTTTTTTTTTTTTACAATATCTCGAAAAGTTGTTTCCTGATTTGAACAAACTGACAATGTATGGAAAGCTGGATGTGGGGCGCATATTTTGAACATAACAATTTTAAATCCGAATTGAAGGTCAAGGTCAAATGGCCTAAGTTATGATTATATGTAAAGCTAAGTGCCATCTGGTGGACAAATGAGACAGTAAAATCACATAAGTTTTAGGCCAATATAGTATATGTTCAGAAGCCATTCGAGGCCTCGCGACTTTGAAATGAAGATAGGCCTATAGGCCTAGGTATAGCCACCGTGCCAGCAGAGCATTGGGCCATGCATGGACCTCTTTTAATGGACATTCGTGAGATTTAGTGGGGTTATAAAAGAGTTCAAAATTGCGGTTGCTTATGATGCGAGTGGCACCACTTGTACTTTGAAATTATGAATTAAAATGTCTTGAAGAGTACGAAATTCCATATCTGCAAAATTAATTGATTAAACATGCCAAATTTCTAGGATATGCCAATATAAATCATGTTGAATGCTAATATGGCCTCGTTGGCCAGATAATAATCCCAGCAGCATGGCTCAGTTCTTAGTGTCCCCAGAGAGGTAACACTAACAGGTCAAGTCGTCCCAAAACGAGGTCGTCCCTTGGCTTGGTCAACTCGTCCAACCATCTCGCCCCAATATGGCAATAGGCCTATCAAGTCGTCCCCAAACTATCTCATCCCAATGCTAAGTCGTCCCGTTACCAACTCGTCCCTGTCAGGGAACGCACTTCAATTTAGGCTACACATTCCAGTTACGCTGTGATAGCCTGTTATCACAGACATAAAGGCTATTCCTAACTTTAAATTGGTAGGTATAATAGTAAAACCAGCCAAGTGGAGGAGACGAGGCCAGTCTGCTTACGAGTCTCCTCCACACGCGGGTGTTTTACTTTTATCCACTAATTATAGTTGTAATTTTATTTTCATCGTTAAATAAAAAAAAACCGACAATTAAAAACAGTTTCAACATTTATTTCATCAAACAAGGCTTTGCATATTTTATGAATATGATTTTTTCCTTTCGTAAATTAATTTGCTATTATGATTTAGAACAATACAGTTTTTCAGTGAATGGTACGGAATAGGACTTTGCTCTTAGAATATCGGACTTGATAGTGTTCAAACGGTACATGGGCTTACATAATTAGGTTTGTTAAGTTTTTCTTTGTATTAAATAGCTTTGCGCATGAATAACTGTAACGCAGGATCCAGTAATTGGGTCATTTGAAAACTACATGCTTGACGTGCGCCAACTACAAGATCTATATCACCACAGTGCAAAGGTCACTGAGAACTAGGCCTACTTGCCTAAGTAGTTCTCAGTGACCTTTGCACAGTGGCGATAGGGTATATGTGGGGGAAACGGGACAGAGGGGGAAACGGGACAGATCCTATAAAATCTTAAATAATTAGATAAGTCTAACCATACGAGTTATGGGTTACTTTTGTCTGGAATCTTGATCATTTTTTTTTCTAAATATCAACGGTAGGGGGTGCTTTGGCGCTGACACGGCTGACGGAGGAGCAGAGGCAAGTGAGTATCTCCCAGTAGATGGTACTGTAAAAAGGAAAATACTAAGGGTTGCAACTAGTACATGTGCTATTTGTAAGCCTCTAACTCAT
>CAXHWN010000413.1:37199-67199 GCA_964020975.1 Hermodice carunculata
TTTTCCCTTTTCTTACATTCAATTTTGAAGGGTTAAGTGCCGAAAGTGGATGAAAATGGTTTGTTTGAAGTGAAGTAGACTCAAAAGGTCAAAATACAATGACACATCGTCTGTCAAGGTCACTGTCCCTCCCCCCCCCCCCCAAGTGTAAAATTCTAAGAGGGGGAAACGGGACACATGGTTGTCCGCTTGGGGGTGTCTAAGCTGGTGGCGTTATGGCCCATTGCGGGGGGGGGGTCTTTTGAAATTAATTAACTCTTCACGTTACAATGAATAAAAATCAATGCATAGGCCCTTTAAACTTTAATTTAATGCCGTTTCACTTAATATATATCTGCAGTATAGCTGTTGACTCGGTATCGGCTGAGTATCGCCCATTATGGCATATGGACATACCAAAGGGGGTGTATACATGGGTTAAACTGGGAATTGGGAAAGTGCCTATTTATTTCCTGGGAATTGGAAAAGTAGTATTTTATTTACTGGGAATTGGGAAATGGATAATTCCCGGGACCTGGGAAATGAATAATTTATTTCCTGGAATTTGGCAAATAACCTTTTTATTTTGTTCGATTGCCATTTGAAATAGGCCTAAGTAATTTTAGTCCCACTATAAACATACGACAAAAACCTGTTTGTTACACTTCATCAACATAATTTATTCTACTTTTCAATCATTGCCCATAAGGAATCAAGAGATAAAATTAGAAATTTGTGATCTTTATTCTAGATATGGTGCTTGGCAAAGTGTTCCAGGGCGTTAAAAGGGGTTGAGGTGTGGAAAACAGTGGTGAAAAGAGCGTTACGTAATATATGAACTGCTCCATAGATTCTTCATTTCATTTTTTTTATAAATTGTAACTGACGTCAATAATTTGCCCAAAAAGTTTCAAGTAGGCCATAAGCTACATTATCGTAATTCGGCATTATAGGCCTATTTTCTCACAGTGGGAGTTAAATGCACGAATGTTTAATAGTTGACGGAAAACAAATTACATGCACTTGAAAAATTGTAGATTCATTCCCAGTAAATTCTTAATAGCATAGGCGCGGAGTTCCCAATAGGCCTATCCCTCATAATAATATATAATTGATGTCGAGGAAACTTTTTCGCTATGGTTTCATAACAAATTTCAAAATTTCAAACTTTTTTTTTTCAGTTTCCCGACCTGCGCTATAACACCTACAATATGCCAAGGCTGTACCATCGGAAGTCCAGCAGGGCACAATCTTATACACAGCAACAATTGTCAACTGCTGTTGCACAAGTTAGAGGAGGGCAAAAATTGAGGCAAGTGTCAAGGCGCTTCAATATCCCAAAATCAACCCTTGAGAGACATACAAATGCTAAAGTAAGAACGCCTGGGAAATCCTTACTTGGTGGCGCAACAATACTCAGTATTGCTGATGAATTTCAACTTGTTGAACACATTCTCTTAATGGAATCCAGAGGTTTTGGCCTGACCCCTTATGACGTAAGGGCACTTGCTTATGAATATGCAGAGCTGAATGGTTTAAATACAGGATTTTCAAGCAAAACTAAACTGGCGGGTTATGATTGGTGGTGTGGATTCAGGAACCGACATCCCAATATAACAGTAAGGAAGCCAGAACCCCTGTCACTAGCTAGGGCTCAATCAATGAATAATACTCAAGTTGACAAGTATTTCTCTCTCCTGGAGGAGACTATGGTTAGATATGGTGTGCTAGATGTTCCATTCGCCCTCTACAATTGTGATGAAACTGGCCTTTCACTTGTCCACAAACCACCAAAAATCGTGGCTGAGAAAGGCAAGCAGAATGTTTACGCATCCACAAGTGCAGAGACAGGTGTTAATACTACCATCATGGGATGTGCAAATGCAGCAGGGGAATACGTCCCACCCATGATTATCTTTAAAGGAAAACGCATGTATCCCTTATTACAAACGGGTGCGCCTCCTGGAGCATTGGTAACTCTTGGTGATACAGGTTATATGGACAAAGCCTTGGTCATTGAATGGTTGCACCACTTTAATCAGCACAAGAAAACAGCAGACAGTGGATACGTTCTTCTGATACTAGATGGGCATGGCGCACACACCAAGTCATTAGAGGCTATGAGATATGCTATGGAGCAGAAAATCATACTCCTTTGTTTACCACCCCACTGTACACATTGGCTACAGCCACTAGACAAGGCTGTATACAAGCCTCTAAAAGAAAACTGGAATCAAATATGTGCACGCCACATGCGACAACACCCTGGTGAAGTCATAACTAGGTATGACTTTAACTCTCTATTCAGCAAAGCCTACCTGAAGACCGCCACCATGGACCTAGCAATTAATGGATTCTTGGCATGTGGCGTGTATCCACTCAATGCAGCTGTTATCCCTGCAAGTGCATTCGAGGCATCAGCAACAACTGACAGACCAGTCCAACAGTTGGAGGCAGAAGTTCCCTCTTCCTCCGTCTCCCCACAACCTCATCTGGTACCTTCCAGCGTCCCTGCTTCAAATGCTGGTACAGTACAGAGTGATCCGTCACCCACATCCTCAAGCACAGCTCTTCCACAGGCCAGTCCTTCTCCAGGAGAGGCATCTAAAAATTCAAGTGACAAGGTAACAAACCAAGTCATAGTGACGCCTCCTGTAGCTGCTAATGTCGAAGTTTCTGTTTCTGCCAAAGAGGATGCTATTATTACAAATTCAATCACTGAAATATTGGGCACCACTTCAGACACTGCAGAAAATTATACAGATTCACCTGACACACCACAGCCATGTCCACCAGATCTAGCTCTTGCCGCTGTGGAGAGCAGTTTACGTCCAAATCAAAAGAGGTTGTTCATGCGACGCTATCAGAAGGGCTATGACTGCAGCCATGACCCACTGTATAACACAGTAAATCTCTTATGCAGTCCCAGCTTACACAGAGAAGCCCTGTCAAGAGATCTGTTTCTTTTGCTGATATACAGCCTGTGCCCCAAAAAATCAGAGTCAAGTCTAAAAGACCAAGAAAAACCTCAACATCGCGTGTATTGAACTCAATTGAAAATGTACAACTCCTAGAAGAGGAGGTAGCAACAAAAACCAGGAAACCCTCAATGAAAGAAAATAAAGGTTAGGGTAAAAGTGGAAAGAAATCAAAGGTTACCAGTAGTAAAAGTACAAAACAAGCAACAGAGCCTTCTGCAGGTCAACATGTCTCAGGGGCCGATGATACACAAACTGTTGAATTTTATTGCATATATTGCGACAAGGCTTATGTCGAACCTCCAACAGAGGACTGGATTGAATGTAACACCTGCAAGAAGTGGTGCCACGAAGCCTGTATTGATGGAGAATTGGGCAGTGCGGGTTATGTGTGTGACCTGTGTAAATTTTAGACAGTAGATGTACATGCGTATTGATGTAAAGAAAAGAATGATTGTTCGTTGCTTTACAACTCTGTTAGTTTCTCTGCCAGTACAGGCTTCGTGTGTGACCTGTGTAAATCTGTGACAGTACTCCCAGATCTAAAAGTGTATTGAGGCAAAGAAAATGAGTGTTGGTCATTGATTTGAAACTATGATAACAAATGTTGGGAATTCTGTTTCTCATCCACTAACTGTAAAACTATATTCTTGGGCTGCGTTGATGAACTTGCCGGTCGTTGTTTAATCAAATTTCAGAAAATTACAAATGTTGTGATTTGGGTTCCTGAGCCATTAAATGTGACATTTATTTGTCTATCATATACAGGAATCATATAAATATGTAATCAAGCAAATAAAATTTACCAAGTGGGCTTTGCTGTGGAGAGTTGATGACTTTTCCAGGTCTATTTTTGAATGGTTTTGCCAGAAATTCATAAAACTTGAACACTGTATTATTCAGTGCAGGGTAGGTGCAGGTAATATGGGCATGGGGGTAATATGGGCACAATTTATTCTTTTTCAAAAAATTTAATCATATCTGACTGCTGCAATAAGAAATGTGCATTTTACAATACTTTATAGGTAAAGAATATAACAGGTTGATTATTTTCATCTATCTTCAAGTTTTACTTGCATACTGGGTGCATATTGCTAGCGGGCCCATATTACCCCAACTTACCCTCATATACACCGGGGCAAAGGGGCGGGAATTTAATGTCCCAGATCACCCCACATGTCTGTCCCGTTTCACCCCGTGCAATGGGGTGAAACGGGACATGGAACACATTTTTTTTTTTAAATGTAACTTTTGAATTTTTTAAATATTTTTGAAAAAATATATATATTTTAGCACAAAAATCAACGCTGTTTCAGACCTTGTAGACATAAAGAGTCAATATGAATTCATTATTTTGTTCTGTGCCCGAAAATGCTTAAGTGTCCCGTTTCCCCCTCATGTACCCTATGGATTGACCTTTGCACTGTGGTGATATGGACAGGGTCATCACCCAGTCTGTATCTTCCACATTTTGTGGATGATACAGCTATAGGCCTAATTAGTGGATAAAGATCCTTACTCAAATACAGTGCGAACGAGACGCAAATACGGGTGCTGGTAATCGACGGAAATGCTCTACCGAGTACCGGTATTTGCTGTTTTCAGCTTGATTTAAAAAAAACACATTTCCCTATCCATTTCGGAACAAACTGACATAATACGATCATGTTTGAAAGAAACACAGACCTACTTTGCAATCAAATACAGTCAGAAACAGAAATGGATGTCCGCCAAGCATATTGGATTGGATCTCTGTTTCTGTGTGTGATTTGCACATTTCACTTTGCATTTCTTGAAAACCTGACTACAGAGGCTCCAACCTAGGAGAGTACCAGAGAGGGAGAATCTCCCTCCCAGGGAGTTGCTTAAGTTAGAGGGAGACCACGACGTGGCAACGCGACTGAGGGGGGGGAGGGTACGGCAGTGGGGCAGGGCCCCCCCCCCCTTTCTGTGGGAATTTTTTTTCAAAGAACAAGTAAAAATGGTGCTCTCTGATGAATCCTGGGGAGTTAAATCTTAGAAAATAACATTAAATGCCAAGCTTGTAATTTGGGGCAGTGGGGGGGGGGGGGGGGGAGTTTTTTGTAGCAAGCAGGAGGTCGGGAGAATTTTCAATTTCCCCTGAATAGCGGGACATCTCCCGCCGGCAGCGGGAGAGTTGGAGCCTCTATGACTATGCTCTGTAAAATTACAGCGGAATGTCCCTCATATGTGCCGCGCTCCGCAGCCTAAATTAAGGCCTCTTGAACATATAGGCTAACACAAGCAAATATTGAAATTCCTTTACACTAGTATACAGATACAGAACACGCACAGCAGGACAATGAAAAGAGGATTAAAAAAAGGTGGGTGAAACTATGTATGGGCTACGCTTTATTTGTCATAACAGTCGTGAGAGACTACCAAGGCCAGCCTTAAAAATAATTCTGTTCCGTATAACGCGCCCGGTGTGCGCAAAACGTTGCGGTTGGAATATTTTTTTCAACGGTGCAATTTTTTTTTTCAGGCTCGATTTAACGCTATTCGCACGCCCCGTGTGGCAGTTCTGTAAACGCATATCGTTTGCGTACCTACCATGAATGCTATCGGTACGTAGTGGATTAGCGTATACAGTATTGGCAAATTCCTTGCAATGAAATATGTTCCTAAATCAAATTCAAACGAAAATTTTAATATTTCAAATCAGATATCGAGTGTGCGCACATCGTTCCTGCAACTGTACACAAACAGCTGCTTTGGCCATGTGGTCTGGCTTGATTTAACGCTACTCGCACGCGCCGTGTGGCAGTTCTGTTAACGCATATCGTTTGCGGACCTACCATGAATGCCATCGGTACATCGTAGTGGATTAGCGTATGCAGTATTGGCAAATTCCTTGCAATAAAAGATGTTCCTAAATCAAATTCAAACGAAAATTTTAATATTTCAAATTAGAAATCGAGTGTGCACACCGTCGAAATCTTTCCTGCAACAGTACACAAACAGCTGCTTTGACCATGTGGTCTGACGCACAACACATCACCCGATTGGTCAATTGAGGCACATGCAAAAATAAGCCAATTACGGCTCGTGTTACAGTGTTTTCATCATGGCTTCCGCCCATTGAACATGTGTGAATCTGCCGTAATTTACGGAGGGAACACACAAACGGGAAGCTTTGTTTATATTGCAGCATGCGAAAATAAAGATTCCAGTGTTAATTGCAACAATTATTTGGAGTCACAGGCAAATACGCAAAGGTAGGGGATAGCGGGAAAAGCCGAATGTGTCCCAAATCAGTCCGTGAGACTGGGTCAGTTCACAGCAGATCCGCTCAACGCTGTCACTTGCGTGTGACAGGACGTCATTTCAAGGCACATATTTTTTCCAACACTTTTAGAACACACCGATAAATGGCATTTGATGTTAATTTGCAGATGAATTCGCCATGCAAATTTTTTATGTATTTTGACGCTGCTTTGACATCGTTGACGTTGGGGCAGATCACACTGACGGTGAGTAGTGTGACCCCGCTCAGCAAACCAATAATTACTGCCGTAACGTAACGTAATCGTATGTATTGACTATTCTACGACAGTGAAAATGTCTGCTTGTGTTGACAGAGATAAAGTTCTGATGAATACAACTGCGGACCAAGTAATTGTTTAAACTTGGAATGTTTATCAATTAGCGATTATTATCACCTATCGGTGCCCCACGCAAGTACTGCGAAAGCTCTGATTTTTTAAGTGATTAGACCCCCGTAGCCAGCCTTGCAAACAACTGCAACTTGTAACTGTGTCATGAAAATTTGAGGAATAGAGTTCCCAGCGAAAAAAAAGTTGGTTGCCCGACTGGGCAAGTACCTATTAATTTTAACTTGCCCGAGATTAAATCTGACTTGACCATGGAATAAAACTCTTAATCCACGTCCGTGCACATACACACAAAAGAGGTGTGTTCATGATTTGTAATATTTACTCTGAACCCTCATCATACACCGTCACTATTACACCCCTCCCCTCCCCTGCTGTTGTCAAGTGAAAATTGAAACTACACATTTGTATTTGATATCTTACTCTTTTCCTGAAGTGATATTTTAAAAAAAGGGGCAACTTTATAATTACGCTAATCCTTTGTTTCTTGAAGCCCTGTACATGTACATGTTTAAAATAGCAAAAGACCCACCCCAATTCAAGCCAAGCCGAGGTGTATTAAGAGTAGGGCTACTCTGTCTCAGCGCCAGCAAACCAGCCTGAAGCATATATTGTCCTGCTACAACCTCATCTGTGGCAGAGTCTCTTGCTTTAATACAGATTTAATAAAAAAAAATTTCAACCTGGAATCTTGTTTAGGCCTATCTTGTATCAATACTAAGTCCATCAGTCATGATGCCCATATTGCAGTATTACATAGTAGGTAGCCTATGTGTAGTTCAAAAAAAAAAAAAAAAAAAAAAATCCTCATGCCTCATCAAATTTTTCAAGGCCCTGTTATACGGAACAGAAATATTTTTAAGGCTGGCCCACCTTCAATACTTTTCATGGAGAGTGTTTGATGTATTTAGCCGTGCGGCTTAGGATGGCTTCACTGGTCATGATTTGTTTTTGTTCATTTGGTTATGTGACCAAGGAAGGAATATTTTACTGTAAAGGGCTTCTTTAATCCCAGAATCCGTCCTTTTGTTTTCAGAATGCAGCATCGAATATTCTTTCATGCAGATCTTGTGGGCAATACTAGAAATTGACACAAAAGTAGTTTCGCAAATGTATTGTACGTTTCCCAGCTTCATTTATGAAAAATAATAATAATAGGCCTGACCACATCTCCAAATTACGATATCCATTGCAGATCTATCTACAATGGTATGTAAGGTGAGTTACATGATTTTTGACAGTTACAGAAGACCGGGTAACCGAACTAATGTCAATGTTATTTTAAAGATGTAAACTGCCCTTGTGTATGTGGTACATGGATATCTCACTGCTTACAACGTATGCTATGTTAATCTGCTGTCAGTTATACATGTAGGCCTATATCTATTACACAAACAGGAATAACTGTGCCACATCTTCTC
Source organism: Hermodice carunculata (assembly GCA_964020975.1). Lineage (NCBI taxonomy): Eukaryota > Metazoa > Annelida > Polychaeta > Eunicida > Amphinomidae > Hermodice > Hermodice carunculata. Next base: position 45,213 of record CAXHWN010000413.1, read on the forward strand.
CATAGTTCTGTTAAAAAAGCGAAATCTACTCTCTCTACTCTCCATAGTCAATCCAGTCAAATTCAAGCCCTCTACAGCCAAATGAATGTGTTCGTTTTGCAGCCTTATATTCTCGGACATGCCTTTTTGTAATGGCGGCTGCTTGCCTTTTCCTTGTGTATGGGCAAGGGCAATCAACTTGAATTTATAGAATGCATGAATGTAAAGAAATAGCAATAGATGTTATAAATGAATAATGGATCACAAGCTTTTGCTTGTATCTATCTATCTATCTATCTATCTATCTATCTATCTATCTATCTATCTATCTATCTATCTATCTATCTATCTATCTATCTATCTATCTATCTATCTATCTATCTATCTATCTATCTATCTATCTACCTACCTACCTACCTACCTACCTACCTACCTACCTACCTACCTATCTATCTATCTATCTATCTATCTATCTATCTATCTATCTATCTACCTATCTATCTATCTATCTTCTCACAGCTTGTCACAGAGGACACGAAAAATAGGTCTGACGACCCAGATATATAGCTTCCGGTGAAAATGTAAGGGTTCTTGGTATCTAAAAATTCTGAAGTCCATTTCTGGGCAAATTAAAGCTAGCAGTGTGATATCGCTTGCATATTCTACATGAACCAACAGTAAATTTTATGTACGGTTAAAGAACAACTCGTTCATTTGCAAAAAAAAAAAAAAAGAAAAGAAAACTATGAAAATTAAATTATTTTATTCCCCACATGTTGCCGAGTGCTCGTGATAGTGTATGACACAGCCAGGACTTCAGTTTCACAGCGTTATTGGGTTATCAAGGATATAGTCCATTGCACAGCTACATTTTATGATATGAGGGATAAGTCTATTGTACAGCGACATTCTATCAGGGACATAGTTTATTGCACAGCTACATTTTCATCTTGAGATTTTTCAAAAGATGACAAATGTGAGATCTGTGATCTCAGCCCAAAACAAAAAACTAAAAAAAAAAAAAAAAAAAAAACCAAACAAACAAGAAAAAAAAAACAAAACAAAAAATAAAACGTCAAAATACCACGAGTATGATTATTTAAGTGTCATTTATGGTGCAGTAAGTTGACCCTAGTATGTACTTTTATATGCAAAAATCGCTAGTTTTGAGAGGGGATAACAAGAACATTTTGATTCTAGAATAAGTCACTAGTTTTGAGAAATCATCATCATCATCAACTCTGATTAATGTAGAAGATATTATGTCGGTGCATAGATAATGAAAACCTGACAAGGTCACTAATAATGACATTTATATCATAGAACTTACTACATTCAAAGCAAAACATATTTACATTTTAAATTGAAAACAACGCTGCATATATTTTTTACTCTGATAGATATAGCCAGTAATATTTACTGCGACATTTGTGACATTTATACTAAAGTTCAATTGCATTTTGATTTTAAGCAATCCTACAGAAAATAAAAGCCGGCTTCCGTAATCCGCTCCTCTGAATCTTTAAAAAATACTTGAAATTAATTAAAAAATAATCATGTTCTTTGATATTTTGTACATTCCACATGATCATATATTTTGAATGTGCCTCATTTTAATAAAATATAAAAAGATAACACATCTAAATCTATGCATTTCCTATATTTTGGACTAATTTGCGCATACATTATTATTTGCATTTGCACAGTCAAATTTTATATATATATAAAAAAATAGCATTGGTTAAAGGCTTGTAACAAACCAAAAAGTTGTCAGCTGTATATTACTTTAATTTATTTATTTACCTATTTTTGTTCTTATTTTGAATTTGTTCTGGCTTTTTGGATGGTGGTGGTGGTGGGGGGGGGGGGGTTTGTTTGTTTGTTTTTTTATTGTCGTCATAACATTAACGCTTCATCAAAAAGATATTGACATGAAACTGGCACTATGGGGACTTGTCATATACTTGTATATTACACATTCATGTTCCCATGGATACCAAAATTTACTTACCAGATAACTATGACTGTGCAGGTCAGTGACATCATTACACATTGTATATTTAGATGGACGTTATTGTTGTTTGTATGGAAAAAATTTGATTACGAAGGTTCTGAGTGAAGTCCAGCCCAACCAAGATTCGATCCATACCTCACGGTTTCACTCATTGTAATACATATGGCTGTTCCCCTTCATAACTCAAATTAAACCAAAAAGCATGAAAGAATGAATGCCTAAAAAGAACCAAAATGACTGTGACAGTCCTATGCTCAGCTGACCATGGATTCACAGATTGGAGTGGTCATGTGAACTTGGAGTATTATCAAGGTCACCTTTGTCTAAGACCATGATGACTGTTTGCAATGTCCATGATATCAGTCTTCACTCATTGAGTTCAGGCAGTCATCATTTTTTATGTGAAAGTTACACAATCTACTATTACCAAGACATTATTAGCCAATGTGTCAGTCTGACCTTTCAAGGCCACGAGCTTAAAATTAACATAATCCTTTATTTTGATAACTTGTCAAAAACTCAAAAAATGACAACAGCACTATGTAACAAATCAATTTTCTGCGGGTGTAGTCCAGGTATATTCCCACCATATTTGAACAGAATGTTCAGTTTGTAAGAAGTCAAAAAAAAAAAAAAAAAAAAAAAAAAAAAAGCAGAGCTAAAAAAATTTGTAAAATAATAAAAAAAAATTTACCCGCCCCCATTCACAAAAAAAAAAAAAAAGAAAAGAAAAGAAAGAATGGAAGTGCCACCTGTTTAACAAATTAAGGTCTGACGGTCCCAAGAAATTTCCCTATGGGTTTCAAAACATTTAGTTTAGCAGTTCTGGAGAAGATTTTTGACAATTTGGCCAAGAATTGAACAAAAAAAAAACATCATAAAGTGCAAAGTCAATTGTTAATTTGAACAATCTTGCCAGGTACAAGGTACATAATCAAAAAATTTGAAACCAGTCTGGTTGGTAGTTTGGAGGAAAAATAAAAAAATGCAAAATTCTATTGCAAGCTCTATTGACTTGCATAGGAATACATACATTCACTGACAGGCACCCAGATTGAAAAAAAAAAAAAAAAAACTGTTGAAAATATGGGATCCAGAGTATCATCACCTAGTGAACTTTTTTGTTTTATCCTCGTGCAAGCTACATTTCTGTCAAGTTTCACAACAATAGCAAAAACATAAATATAATTGTAAAAATATCTACTTTAAAAAAGGGTATCACAAGCTGCTGAACAAAATCAGGTATAAGAGTCGCCAGAAGTACCCCTAATGTAAGTACGAAGCAGTTGAAAGACTAGTTTTTTTTTTGGTTTTTTTTGTTTTTTTTTTTGTTTTTTTTTTAGATTTCGCCACCCAAAAACGAAGGAAAATTCATTTCAAAATCTTTATAATCCATTGCGCGCGACGACTTTGAATAAACTTCGTAGAGATCTACCCAAGGTACATATCCACCAAATTTACAGTAAATCTGGCAGACGCCTTTAGAGAAGAGGTAGAAAATGTGAATTATGGACGACGCTGGACAGACAGACGACAGTGCCTACCACCACATAACCTCTCCTGACACTCAAGTCAGCTGAAGTAATTGAGATGAGGAATATCTTCACCTCCAGTACTGAGCAATTTAGTTTGACCTTTCCACACGCTACATTTCTGTCGAGTTGCAGAAGCATCTGAGCGACATTTTTCGAGAATTTGAACATAGCCAAAACACAAATATCCATAAACAAGAGGGCTCTCATGAGCTCATGGATGGTCGTCATGGCTACGGCCGAGTGAGGAAGCGACCGCTTGGGGCTCCAGCAAAATGTAATCTATCGGTGGCTATAACCAAAACTATTAACGGAAGCTGATGTGACAGCAAAAGGAAGTCTCAACAGACACGAATATCGTACTAGATATGCAAATTATCTCACTCAAACTATTAACAAATCTTTTCTACTTGTATTTTTTTCACACCAGACAAAAATCAACTTCTTTGTTTTACAATCATATTTATTTCAATAATACTTTATGATTTGTGATAAGTACATGTGCAGCAAAGCAAGAGAAACCTGCACTGGAACTTAAATATGGACTGTCAAGAGAAACCGCAGAACATTTAATTGTACATAAAATGCTCCTGAAATAAATATAAATCGTCCTTGACAACTATTGAGGAACAGTTCACTGTAAATAAATATCAAATATAATATAAATATATCTTGCATGTAAAATTAACTGCCTGAATTCCTTCAATTTCTATAGCCAGAACTCATGATAACCACACCCAGATGTCTGACATATTCACTTTTAACCACGCCCTGTAAAGGTCAAAAATTAATTTTCTATGCTGATGTTATTCATTTATCTGACTCATTTTGGGGGGACAGATGGTGTCATTATAATGAATTCTCATTGGAATAGGCTAGTAAGGAAATGTCCACAAGTCTCTTGCCAAATTTAAGTTTTGCTCCCTACAAAAGTGTACTATCCAGCTAACCAAGACTAAAATTTGCATTAAAACTTATACAACTTTGTGTAGAAATTCCAATTGAAAGAGCAACCCCAAAAGGATTTGTATTTAGCTTATTCTGTTTTACAAGCAGAATTTTACAAAAAAAGAAAAAAATTATCTAAACATATGAATTCAATCATCATCTTGATATTGTGTTCAACGGACGTTGATGTGTAAAATTTTGAAATTTAACTTTGCAATACTATAAAGTATTTACGAATAAGTTATGAAAGAACCCAAGAAATGATTTGCATGTGCTTATTGTTGTTTATATGCTTTATTTGCCCAATGAAGTAAAATTGGTCCCGAAGAAACAAGGCGGCCCTGCATGCTGAGATGATGTTTACTGGACCATGACACAGTGAGCAGTGGGAAGCTCGGTCACAGATCTGGACCCAACACCTCTGTGCAGCTGAGTGGTGGCAAACCCCCACATTCTACTCTGCAGTGTTAAAATTGCATACCTTTTTAACATAGAAAGACAAAATGACCAGTTATGAAATCTGCATGACTTGCTTGTTCCGTTGATACAAAATTTACTAGAATATTTTTATTTTGAAAAATTTTCTGTCTGTGACTTCAGCCTACAGAATAGGTCAGTTGGGTCAACAAGCAACCAAGTCAAAGAAGCAAAGACCCTGCCCAATAATAGCGACATTTGGTACCCTATTCAGGCCATGAATGTTAAGCTGGCTGCGTATTAAAGACCCAAAAGAAGTAAGGGGGAGTAAAACCAGACTTCCCAAAGGAAATAGCTGATGCGCGACAGGCAGCTTATGTCAAGTACATTAAATCTGCAAAACTTGCTGGAAAAAAAGTTAGTCAAAAGAGTGCCTATACATCGATGACAGACTGGTCTTAAAATGACAAAAGCAGATCAGCGACAACATTGCCCAGCCGTCCACTTCTGGAACGGAATCGGACAGCAGGTCTAGGCCAGCACTTCAGGGGCCGTAGGACTCGCATATTGGACTGAAATGAAGCCTAGGCCTAGGCCTAACCTGAGCATCGGTTCACTGCTTTTAAACATTGTATAATAAGTTATAGCTGAAAACGTAAGTTCAGTTTTTAAAGTCTTACCCAGGTATGTGTCGAGTTCCCGATAATTCGACTTCACTATGACGTTTTTTTCTTGGGGGGGGGGGGCAAACTTATTTTGTGGCTGACATTCAATGGCATGCTGATAATTGACATGAAAATGTCTGAAGGCAAACCACCCTAGCCTGTTCTCGATCTGACAGGCCTACCAAGTAAGCCTATTAAAATAGACCTTATTTGTTGTAGGCCCATGAATCAACTATTACCAAGAATGATACTAAAACCACTTTTTTACGCGTAAAAATATTGACCAAGTTGTTATAACATGCTGGGTGAGAACATATTAGACAGAAGTGGAGGTACAAAACCGAACTCATTACTAAATGTGTTGGGTACAAATCAAAATGAAAATTTAAATGAACCTATATTTATTAAGCAGTCTCCATGTGAGTCTTTGAATGCAAAAATTGATGCACTTAACATTTTCCTTTATAATTTAAATTCTGATGGTTGCCTTCCAAGTGCGATCTGTTTACAAGAGACTTGGTTACAGAATGATTCAAACTTATCACTGTTAGAACTAGATCATTATAATTTATCACAGGGTAAGCTCTGTATTGCACGTGGAGGCCTTGCAATATATATAAAAGATAGTTATGATATACAAATATTAGATATATATATGTGAGAAGTCAGAGATATGGGAGGGGCAGTCTATTGAAGTCAGGGATAGAGCGTTGAACAAAAAGATTATTTTTGGCAACATCTACAAACCCCCAAGAGACTTAATTACAAATTACAAGCTTTTTATTGATGAATTTTCTAAAGTGTTGTGTAAGCTACAAAGGGCAAACATGAAATTATAGTGGGTGGATATTTTAATATTGACATGTTAAGAATACACGACAAAGCAGTTTTTGCCACTTATTTGACAATATTCTATATAAAATTTTGAAATACAAGTAATAATATTTCAAAGTCTGGAATCATAACAGCCAGAATCTCAAGACCACTCCCCATATTTTATTTGTTAAGATATATTACATCTCAAATATAATGAGGTACCTAAATATATTGAATCTCGTCCCAGACAAATATTCTTTAGAAATTTTTAGGAAAAGGATAGAAAATGCAAGTCTATATTCTCAAAATAAATCCAGACCAAAACACGGATCTAAATGAGTCATGTATAATAATACAGACTACCTAGAAAAGGAGATTTGCTTGACAGCAAATTTGTCTGCGTGCCTTCAAAATGAGAAGTTTGAAATGCTACACTTTACCATTGTTCAACATAAACTATATTTTGTGTATTACCCTAATTTCCACATATTAGAATGCTACAACTTTGGTCCTTGGTTTATTGGATGTAGCTATGTCACAAACTTATAAAGTGAAGTCTGAATGACACTACTATTTGTAATAGTTTTTGAAGTGATTTAAGACTTTGATTTTGTGCATTTACATGCCTGCAACTTTGGTTTATGGTTCATTGGATGCGGTTATGCCACATACCTACAAATATAGGTTGGAATGGCACCTCTATGTATAATAGTTTTGAAGATATTCAAAGATTTAAATTTCTTTTATTTATCTTATTTGCATAAATTGAAATTGTACAATTGTGGATCATGGTTCAAACCCATAAATTGAAGTTGGAATGGCACCTGTATCTATAATAGTTTTGAAGCTATTCAAGATTTAAATTTTCAATATTCACCTAATTTTTGCATAAATTAAAATCCTGTAACTTTGGTTCGTACTTCATTGGATGCGTCTTTGCCACAAACCCACAAATTGATGAATTGAATTGAATTGTTGGAATGGCATCTCTATCTATAATAGGTTGGAGATATTAAACTTTTAAATTTTTGAATGCCCCTTATTAGCTTAATGTCAAATTCTACAAGTTTTATATACTGTCCATTATATTGGTGGGTTTTACAAACCTATATGTGCCCATTATAATTTTGTGTCTAAAGTCAGATAGTGAACTTCCCTACTAGCTCTGTTACCGTGCCAAATTTAAACATTGTAGCTTGCATGGTGTCTGAGAAAAGCTCTGGACAAATTATGTAGTGGAAAGAAAGAAAGAATGAGAGAGAGAGAGAGAGAGAGAGAGAGAGAGAGAGAGAGAGAGAGAGAGAGAGAGAAGAAAGAAAGAATGAATGAAAACAGTATGTCTTGGTTGACACCCAGACATAAAGAGGGAGGAGGGATAGGGAAGAGGGAGAGAGAGAGCCCAGTCATCACCTCTTTCAAATTTTTATAGCAGAATAATTTTTCACATGTACGTCCCTGTTCAAGGTGATGTCTGTTTAGCAGACCCAGGGTTCTTGACAACTGAACAGGCACCCTGAGCCACCAGCCGCATACAAAATGGCCTGACTGTTATGCAAGCAGGAAAATGCTGTGACCAACCTGCCTCCCACCCCGCACCCCCCCCCCCACACACACAGCTGCCCAAACATGCATGCCCAGTGATAAGGCAGACCCCATGGGGCTCAGTTAAGAGCACTGTTGGCAGGCTTGCATATTCAGTGGACCCTATCTAAAACCTGACCTTCAGCCAATCGGCAGTGAGCAGAACTGCTCTGTAGCCACACTGCACCAAAACATGGGGTTCTCTTAACAGGGTTTGCATGGTGATTATGAGCTTTTTTACACAAAAAGTATTGCGTGATGGTTGTTCCATTAAACGCTTCAACATGTGAATCTGACTTGACATCATATATAATTCATGATTACATTGTAAATTATTTTGTGTCAATGTAACACATCATTTTATATTCAACATGATGTTGCCCCTTTTCCCCCTTCCACAAGCATATATTCAGACAATTAACATGATGAAAAGCTTCAAACTTGCCACATTTAGTTGCCCTTCGAGAACTTTTGTTCACTGCCCATAACTTTTGTTCACTGCCCATTGATAGATGTCTCACACCTACATGTGTAAGTTAGAACTTTGTGTCTATGTCCAATAGTTTGGAAGATATGGAGCTTTTAAAATTTGAACTGCCCCTAAATTGCATAATTTTAAACATCACAACTATTCAAAGTCAGGTACCTAACCTCACTGTTAGGTGAGTCACCATGGCAAGTTTGGTGGTTTTCGGAATAGTAGGATCCAAATAAAACTCTGGACAAATATGGTCATAAAGAAAGAAAGAAGGAAGGAAGGAAGGAAGGAAGGAAGGAAGGAAGGAAGGAAGAAAGAAAGAAAGAAAGAAAGAAAGAATTCTTGGAAAAACAAAATGTCTGGGTTGGCACCCAGACAAAATGATGCTTAAAAAACACCATCATATCAAAAAGGTAAACTACAAGAAATACAAGCATAAAAAGTCCCTTGGATAACACAAGCAATCTTGACGTCCATTAAAAAGAGAGATGACAAGTATGAAACATTAACACGAGGCCCATGGGCCTAAAGCTCTGCTGGCATCGTGGCTATATTGCACCTGTTCATTTTAAAGCTGTGAGTTCTCAAGTGGCTTCTGAACATATTACATTTAATGTAATATTGTCCACCAGATGGCACTTCGTTCAACATGTAATCAGCTTATTTGTGCAACTCCTGTGATGAATATTGTTGCATGTTCCAAGACAACAATTGGCGAGTCCTTAACTTTATGTCCTCAGTGACCTTGGGACAGATCATCAAGGATACCCAGATTATGTAATACAAGAGGCTCATAGGCCTTTCATATACTCTGTAAGTCCTGAAAGGTATACTGGGTTAACTTGAAAATTGGGGATGGTATGGCTCTAACAAGCAAAAGTTCATGGATGGATGGACAGACATAAGAGGTCGCATAAGCTCCGCAACCCTAGGTCAACAGAGTTAAAAATGAATTTAATGTGTTTACTGTGCTTAGTTTAATGCTTTTTTGATACCTATAATAGTTGTTCCAATGTCTCCCACCAGTGACACCACCATGACTTCACAGGAAATAAGAATCTTGCCAGTTACATGTAAATGTTCTTGTAATGGTACATTGATATATGTCCACAAGTTTACATGTAATGACCACCACAAAAAAATTCTTTTATGGAAATGCATTTCCTCCTTGATGTTGAGAAAGTAGGTCTAGGTCATCCAAATTAAGCAACCTTCTACAGATGATATGCATTTGTAGCATATTTGGCATCATTAGCCTTACTTTTTCTGAAACACCAAGTTTTTACAAAGTCCTTAGTCACCTTGAAAATGGGTCAAGGTAAAAATTGGACAGCACTTGACCATTGGTCTAATGCATAGTTAGTCTAAATTTTGTACTTCTGTCTCTACCTATCATAATAATTAATTAATTAAATGTTTTTTTATGCCAATGACATTAGTTCCCATAATAACCATCAGTGGCACCACCATGATTCCATATCTCATTTCCAGTGACACATATTCCCTCTGTGACCTAGAGAAAGTAAGTCAAAGTCACCCATACGAGATACAGTAAATCTTCCTGTACCAAACAACCTCGGGACCAGAAAAAAAGTGTTCCGTATAGGGAGGTGTTCAGTATAGGGAGGTTTGCTAACATAGGAAATATACTGGTATATTTGGGACAGGCAAATGGTCTTCAGTATAGAGAGGTTTGATCGTATTCCAACTTCCACATGTTACACATTTGTTGTACATTTGGTGAAACCAAGGCAGCTGCACGAAAGCTGCCTTTTTCCCCAGGTCGATCATCTTTACGGTAAAAGGATTAGTTGATAGTGATCCGATAAATTGCAGACAGCAGGGGAACAATTTACCCATGCATGTGTATTACGCGGTGTGGCTGCTTTGGGCTATTAATACCACATACTCTCGCATTAATGATTTTGTGAAAAAAGAAATTGAGCTTTGTTGCCTTTACTATACATTCAATGTTGTTGCTGTTTTCTGTATGACCTTTTACACATCATTTATACTGGTTCCTACATGGACAAAGATAACAGAAGAAACTAGAAAAGATGATTTGCTGCACAGCATATCAGTGCGTGTGTCTTCAAAGCATATTGGTATGGCAATGTCCAACTATTCCATAACACAGGAGTAGAAGTTGGAAGGGCATCGCTATCTATTATAGCTTTGGAGATATTCAAGATTTAAAATTTCTAATGGTGCTATTTAGCATTATTAGAATTGATACAGCTTTCACTTTTAATTCATTAAGTGTGCAATGATCAACAACCCCCTAGTAGAAGTTGAAATGACATCTCTATCATGGTTTTGAAGATATTCAAGTTTTAAAATATCAAAAGCTGCTAATTAGTATAATTTAAATGGCCACAACTTTTGCTTTAGATTTATTACACGAGCAATGGTCAATAACTCCCAAGAAGAAGGTAAAATGACATCTCTATCTATAATAGTTTTGAAGATATTCAAGTTTTAACATTTCCAATGCTGCTAATTAGCATAATTTAAATTGCTACAACTTTTGTTTTGAATTCATTAGATGCGCAATGGTCAATAACCCCCTAGAAAAAGTTGGAATGACATCTATATCTATAATAGTTTTGAAGATACTCAACATTTAATATTTTTCAAATGCCCCTAATTTGCATAATTTTAAACATTTCATTCCTCTGCATAAAACGGTCGAACTCCTTGTATGGAGGTACAATCATGCCACTTTTGGAGTTTCTATGTAAAATAGTGTCTGAGCAAAGTTTGGGACAAATTTGCTGGTAAAGAAAGAAAGAAAGAAAGAAAGAAAGAAAGAAAGAAAGAAAGAAAGAAAGAAAGAAAGAAAGAAAGAAAGAAAGAAAGAAAGAAAGAAAGATAGAAAAACTAGAAAAGAAGATTTGCTTCAAAGCAAAATCCGTCTGTGTGCCCTCAAAAGTTGTGAATATTAAATGCTACATCTTTTACCCTTTGGTACTTCACATTACATAAAGCTTATGGTGTGATGCAAATTTCAAAGTCCAAATGACCTTGACCTTTGACCTTTGCAAGTCACATATAAATTGCGCAGTGTTACAATACCCACAATTTAAGCCCACCATGAACCAAATCGGATGAAAATTGACAAAAGTTATAGCTACATGAAACTTTCAAAGGGCCAAATGACCTTGACCTTTGCCCTTTTGAGGTTACATGTTCTTATAAAATGTGCAATGTTGCAATACCTACAAGTAATGACTGGATGAAACTTTCAAAAGTCCAAATGAGTTTGACCTTTGAAGGTCATATATAGTTAAAAAATGTGCAGTGTTACAATAGCTACAATTTGAGCCCAACATGATCAAAATTGAAAAAAATTGACCAAGTTATGGCTAGAAGAAAGCCACCATCCAAAATGGCCTTTGACCTAGAAATGACCTTTGACTTTGAGATGACCTCTACCTGAAGTGACCCTGGACTTCAAAAATGACACTTTGGCTTAAAATTGAACTTTGACCTTGACATGACCTTTGAGATGACCTTTATCTTGCTATGATCAAACTCCTATACACTCGTAACCACATCTACTATAGTATATGAGATATTGAAGATTTAAAATTTTAATTAGCCCTCATTTGCTTAATTTTGAAAAGCAGACCTCTCATTATAAAAAGGCCAGACTTCATCTATAGAAGTATAATTGTACCAAGTTTGGAGTTCCTACATGTTAAACTATTCAAATGAAATGTCAGACAAATTTGCCTGTAAAGAAAGAAAGAAAGAAAGAAAGAAAGAAAGAAAGAAAGAAAGAAAGAAAGAAAGAAAGAAAGAAAGAAAGAAAGAAAGAAAGAAAGAAAGAAAGAAAGAAAGAAAAACAATATGTCTGTGTTGGCACACAGACATAATAAAGAACTCGAGGAAAAACAGAAAAGTGTGTGTTGACACACACACTTTAATGAATTGGGCTTTGTTGCCTTTATTATGCATTCAAGAGGATGACGACTGTACTTCCTACCAGAAAGAGCACACAAATACCCTATTCTTTGAAACTTTCCACTCAATGTGCATGGATTTCAAGCACCTGGTTCAAATTGTTATCGATGCATGCTTTTGCATAATGCCACAGGGCCTGGATGGGTTCAATGCAGCAGCACGGCGATGGCACTTGATCCAGGGAATTTTGATGGGGGCTCTAACAAAGCACCTAAAGTGCATGGAAACCAACTTCAGTGACCTATGGTGTTGATGTGATCAGTTTTCATGAGTGATGCAATTAATTACGTGACTCTTCTATGTCACATCGTTATATTCACATTTTACTTGAAGTTGAAACACTCGTTTTTATTTTATCTGATCATTCAGTCAGGTAGGCCTAGTTGGGTCTGTTCTAAGACCAAGCTTTGTAAGTAAGTGTGGGGTTTATTATACTTAATTGATTCAATGATTCAATTTGGTACGCCTAATCATGAATGTTACATGTAGTTGTAGACTTATGCTTTGTAAAGTAGTTTCATTATATTTATGTAATGAGGGCCACATTTTTAAATAGTTTATGAATATGATTTGTTCCTTCACAAATTTATTAGCTATAATGATTTAGAACTATGCACTTTTTCAGCCAATGGTATGGAATAGGACTTTGCTCTTAGAATATCAGACTTGATAGAGCTCAAACGGTACATAGGCTTACAGATTTAGGTTTGTTAATTTTCTCTTTGTATTAAATATTGTGTCCTTAATAGCATTGTATGTACCTGTGTATAGCACGCAAGGAAAAACAAAAAACAAAAACAAAAAACAAAAAACAAAGAAAGCAAACTGTGGGTCAAGCAGTCACTGTTTCACAAGCGTGGTGTCCACCTACATGTAACAAACCCATGAATTGGTTGTTAATTGTGTTTATTTGACAAATATAAGCCATTTATGTGCATCACATTTGATCTTATCTACTGAGAGTTAGAAAACAGACGGCCAAACTAGTGTGACAATCAACATGCATCCTTATTCACTTCCATTTTATTTTATGTACAACACATGCACCTTCAAGTACATTCATCTATATCTATGAATTTGTTCCATAGGACATGCAAAATATTTGTAAATTGACTTTCATCCATTTACATAGATGTGAATGTACAAACTGTGCAAAACAGCAAGAGGTATGGTTGAAAGGCCAGACAAGTATCAAAACGGCTGACATTTTGTTTTGATTTTTGCTCCTTTGGTATCCATTGTTGCATAAGTCAAGTCATTCTGGACATGTTTCATACGCAGCAAGAGACCAGCTCGCCATCATTGAGTGTGCTTTAAATCAACATTAAGAGTATGTAAAATAACCTGATGTAATGCCTGATGGTTGAGTATTTATGTACTGAAGTATGCCCATAAATGTATCATAATTTGTATGAAAACTCAATAAAGATCAATTTAAAAAAAAAAATCATTGAGTGTGCTGAAGCCCATGGGAACAGAGAATCAGGGAAGAAGTTCGCCATCAGCGAATCAATGATTCATGGGTTCTGCAAGGTAGACAGGACTGCTGGCAATGCCAGGTAACAAGACTCGCAGGGCACGAAAATTCGTATGTTTGATTGTACCGTCGGACAAGTACCTTTTCTTCAGCACTTGTCCTGGGGGACAACCTAAAATTTTGCCGTGCAGAAGATTTAATCACCTGCCGTGAAAGTGGTGTGCCCTTGATCCATGCATGTTTACATTTTTTTTTTTCTGCTGGGAGCTCCATTGCTCAAATTTTCATGACACAGTGACAAGTTGTGGTTGTTTCCAAGGCTGGCAAGGGAATGGCAGAAGGTGACGATAATCCATTGTGATAACAGTGTTTGAAGTCGGAGCGCTGTGTGCATGCTGAAAAACTATGGGGGGTCTAATCACTAAAAAAATCCAGAGCTTTCGCAGCACGTGCGTGGGGCGCCGACAGGTGATAATAATTGCTAATTGATAAACATGACAAGTTTAAACAATTATTTGGTCAGCAGTTGTATTCATCAGAACTTTATTTCTGTCAACACAATTTTCACTGTTGTACAAACCATAGCGATATCAAAGGTACTGGCAGTAATTGGCTTGCTGAGCGGGGTCACACTACTCACCGCCAGTGTGATCTGCCCGAACGATGTCAAAGCAGCGTCAAAAAATAATAAAAATGGCATGGCGAATTCATCTGCAAATTAACATCAAATGCTATTTATCGGTGGGTTCTAAGTGTTGGAAAAAATAGGTGCCGTGAGATGTCTTCCGGGGCAACAACAGCACACAACTGCCAGTAACACGCAAGTGACAGCATGGAGTGGATCTGTGGTGAACTGACGCAATCTCACAGACTGATTTGGGACACATTCGGCAGTTCCCTCTATCCCCTACCTTTGCGCATTTGCCTGTGACTCCAAATAATTGTTGCAATAAACACTTGAATCTTTATTTTCGCATGCTGCAATATAAACAAAGCTTCCCGTTTGTGTGATCCCTCCGTTTATCCAGTAATTATAGCTGTATCATCCAGAAAAGGTGGAAGATACAGACTGGGTGATAACCCTGTCCATATCACCACAGTGCAAATGTCATTGAGAACTACTTTCCTTCTAAATTCTTGTAGCTGGCGCATGTCAAGCATGTAGTTTTCAAATGACCCAATTACTGGATCCTGCATTACAATTATTCATACGCAAAGCTATGCAAAGCCTTGTTTGATGAAACAAACGTTGAAGCTGTTTTCAATTGTCTTCTTCTTGTATTTAACGATGGCAATAGAATTACAGCTATAATTACTGGATAAAAGTAAAACCAGCCGCGTGGAGGAGACTCGTCAGCAGACTGGCCTCGTTCCCTCGGCGGATCACTCCTTGTGCAAGCACTCGGAGTGATACCCAAACGATATGCATCCCATCACGGCATGAGAGGCAGCGAGAAAGGATCCTGAAACCAACGCAACTATTTAAGTTTAAGTTAATGAGAAGTCCTGGTTCACAGTCGTGCTTGCATATATTGCAGATGCAGGGAAGTTGCTACCCGACATCATTTTTTGGCGCAAGACTTTTCTGAAGAGGTTCCCTCCACAGGTGTCATCCTAGGGACTCACCCCAAGGGCTGGATGGATGAGACCCTAACCAATAATTGGATCAAGACCGTGTCGATGAAGAGGAAGGGAGGCCTTAGGCACCAACAGAGTCTGCTTAGGTTGGATGCCTTTAGGTGTCACCGCATGGAGTCATGCAGTCAAGCCGCGTCTCACCGAGCAAGTTGGCTATCATACCAGGAGGCATGACTGGTATGTTGCAGCTCGTAAGCTTTAGCCTGAACAAGCCATTCAAGTCCAAAAGGTGGCACAAGTGGGACAAGTGGCTGGCGTCTGGCAACTACATGTATACACCCAGTGGCAGCAAAAGAAAGCTTGATCTGGCACTCGTGTGCCAATGGATAAAAGATACATAGGAAGAGATCATCCCTGCCCTTGTTGTAAAGTCCTTCCTGAAGTGCTGCAACAGCAATGGCCTGGGTGCTTCAGAGGATGACATCACATGGCAGGAAGAAACGGTGCTCCCATGTTCCTTCTCCCCAAAGTTGAATGAAGACGACGGTGACCAGCAATATAGCAAAGATGACTTGATGTTTGAAGATGAGCCTAACAAGTCTTTAGGTTTTGACCACAGGCCCTTCTATTTTGTTGTGTTGTGTGGTTTTCCTAGTCATAAACTGGTAACTTTAGCAATGGCCAAATTATTGCTATATTGTTATCTGCTATGTCTCAGTCAGTACCCTGCAAAACAGCCAAGATGTAGTTCAGAATGCTGGTATTTAGACGCAGTGTTGCGCTAATTTAACGTATACTGGATATCTGTAATGGAACATACTGGTTATTTTGTTCCTGATGCTGAACAATGCACTTAAAATGAGCAGTTTTGTCACCAGCTGTTTCACATGCAAGCACACTGATCATGATCAGGGCATGTGCTTCATCCATAAAATTTTAACACACTTCAACTTACTGAAGAAATCCTATCCTCCAGGCCCTTTATACAATGGAGACATAATTCCAATCTGCACTAATGACCTTCCAGAAGCACTAATACTGTGAACAACGTATTTATTTTTACCAGATACTAAACAGAAAACAGGGATACTTTAATCTTGCTTTAAGAATCCTAAAAAGGAAGGGTTAATAAAAAAAGAAGTCTCTGTGATCTTTAGAAAATAATCCTGAAAGTGTTGATGGAGAAAAAATAGTTTCTCTCCACACAGCAGCGCTCCATGCAGTTCTTCAATTCTGGTCTCTATGACAAAATGATCACATTTAAAACTGAATACAGATGCACAGACACTGAAAAATAAATGTCTTTTAAAATATGTACATCTACTATTTTCTCTTTGTTTACAAGCAGATGACCACCACCCTCAAATTTGGTACACACATTCATACTATCAACCACCATTTACTACAAAATTGAACACCTCATGAAATATATAGTCAATCCTCTCGTCCAAATTGGCAACTGTGATCAACAGAAAATCCATAAAATTTATATTAAGCCTGTGTGATGAAGATGTGGGTCACTGGTGCTGAAAAGCATGTGCCACGAGTTTTTTATTTCAGTGCCTGATGCTGCAGTGAAATGTTTAACCTTTCTCCCCTTCCAATGCAGCCTTTCGAATATCTGGTTCAATAGTACCTAGAAAAAGTAGCAAACAAGAGGGCTGTGTGAACAGCCCGTGCTCAGCTGATCTTGACATTCATCACACTTGCAGCTCTATGAACTTGGGAAAGGATCAAGGTCACCCATGTTCTGAGTAAGTCTGACCATTATAAAAGAACACTAACATGTGCAACATCAAGGTTCAAGTAGTTCTCAAGTTATAATGAAGAGTAAAATTCATGTATGTTGCACTGTGACCCCAGAAACGAGGTCAAAATCATTCATGTACTGTCTGAGCATGACGTTCATACAAAAACATTAACATGTGCAGCATCACAGTACTAATTCAAAACAGATCTCAAGTTATCAAGTGAACAGTAAATTTTGTGTCAGTTGTCCTGTGAATTAGCATTAGAATGCCCATTGACTTGTACCTAGTAATCAATAGGAAAGCTGTATTGACCGATAAGTACCAGAATTGAAAAAATCGTTAAAAATCAGGAATCTGCAGCATTCCCACATAGTGAATAACTTTGTTTGACCCTTCTGCAAGGAACATATCCACCACATTTCAGCTTAATCTGAGTGACGGTTCTGGAGAAGAAGTCGAAAATAGCTATAACACACAAAAATTCATTAAAAAATGAGAAAAAAATTGCAGCGCCACCTGGTGAACAAATTAAGAACTAGGTGTCCCAGGGAGTGTTTCTGTGTGATATCAAAGTAATTGGGTGAGCAGTTTCAGAGAAGATTTTTTAAGATTTGCCCCAAAAAGAACAAAAAAATTTATTAAAAATCCAAAAATCACTGGACCATGACCATTTGAACAAACTTGGTAGACACCTACCCAAGGCAATTCCCCACCAAGTTTGAAGTGGATCTGGCTGACGGTTTCGGAGAAGAAGTCGAAAATGTGAATTGTTGACGGACAACGGACGACGGACGAACGGAGGACCATAAGATAAGCTCAGCTGACTGACAAGTCAGCTGAGCTAAAAATCAGCATGTATCAAAATCCCTTGCAAAAAAATTGCCTACCGCTGCAACTATTCAGGCAGATTTTTTCAGGAAGCCAGTGGAGGGGTTTGTGCAGCTAGAAGCATATCTAAATTCTGGTCTTAAAGCAGACAGATCAGTGACAACTTGAATTAAAGATATGTAACACGGTCAGGACTCCCCATCTGTGAACAGTAACAGCACCAGTGCGGTCCAGCTGAAAATCGCTGTAGCAAATTTTTTTTTTCCTTGCAGTATTTTTTCCTCTTCTGTACATAAGAGACACTTATTTTGGAGAAAATCGGTAGCAATTTTGAAAAGCTTTGTAGACAAATTTTGCTATAATGCTCCAGTTTAACAGCCCTGAGCACTGGCTTGTTTAGGTTTTACATGTCTAGAATCTGCTGCATTTCTGCTGTCAGTCTTAATGGGGATGATGGCTCATGCATAAGATCTTTCACTCCAACATATACTTGGCCCTCATACAAAGAACCACCTGTGGACACTGGAATGTCTAACATGAATGTTACACTTGAGACAATACTAAATTTTTGTAAAGTCACGGTCCGCTACTACAAAGATTTGATTTGCACTGACTAGGACCCTTTCACCCCTTTCCACAGCAGCAACTGGTGTACCAGGTTCGCCCACTTTGCGGTGGTGTTTATCATACATACAAATGAAACTACAGTATTCTCTGAATGCAACAAAAAAATCTTTCATGTACTGTAGTTTCACAAATTTTCGCGGTCGATTTAATTTCATGCTTTTTGTGCTACCACTCAAAGCGCGATATTAAAATGTACAAAAATAAGTTGCATTGTATTTCACTACATTGTATGGCATTGGATTGCACAAAATTAAAATGCGCGAAAATTCTGTAATTTAAGAAAAATTGAGTTTGCGCGAAATTAAACACGCATGAAAATTTCTAGAACTACAGTATTTAAAAATTGGTGACTTTTCATCATAAATTTTCCTGTATACTGTAGTGAGGCATAAGATGTCGGCACCTTTGGTGAAAATTGAAATCTAAGCCATCGATCAGATGGTATGGGTGCATCTGTATATGCCTATATGGCAGATCACATTCCAATCCTTGTACTCAGGAAATCCGACATCATCAAATTTTCCATCAATTATACTATTGTACAAATCAGTAAATGTGGCCTGTTGTGGGTAGTTTCCAATTATACTCATGGGCGTACAAATCACTGTTTTGCTTGATGTGGCGGTGCCTGAGAACCATTAATTAATTTTAGCCAGCCTTACAAGGATGGTTTGAATGGAACTTCAGTTTGCCAGCACACTTTGAACAGAATACATGTACTTCCAGTTTGATATTATAGTGTGACAAATAAGGCACTTATATGTCTTTTCTAACTTACAAGACATAATTAAGTTATGAGTGAATTCAATGATTGATATGCTGGTTATGTACAAATACAAGAATTGCCACCAAAACAAAACCATATTTTCAATAAAACTTATAATTGATGCCACTGAGGAAACTAATTTCCAGTTTCCACCTGTTTGGCAGTCACTCTTCAATTTTGTTGTCCTAGTTGTTAAACTCCACATGCTGTAAACCAATTTAATGTAATTTCTTATGTACACTGTGCACTGCTTCCAGTTTGACAATACAATGTATACTAGGTTACAGACCACAGTTGTGATTGGCTGGTTGCGCATCCCAACGGAGATAGTCCGTAAATGTGAAAATACTGTGTTTTCAGCATGCTGTAGCTTCTGTTTAAATAAAGTTAGCTTAGTCAGGTTTGCTGCATCATAGAGTTGCTTCATTGGTGCTCATATAGGTGCACTGTCTTCCAGGCCAGGTGGGAACTTTATGGTGGGGAAGGACAATAATGTGACCCTGGCAAGAGCACAGTTCATACACCTGTATAAAGCTGACATCCAGGTGTGGTTTCGTATTTCAATTATCACAAATTAAGGAGCTGGGAATTATATGACAAAAATCCATCCATGTTTTTGTGACATTTTTATCTGTTAAATGCCGTTCACAGAATTTTAAAATACCAAAATGCTGATTTTTTAGACTGAAAAATGCTAATATAAAAAATAGAAGGATTTATAACTGTTGTCTGTGGCCATAATGTATGGTGCTGCCATCTATATGAGAAATGTGAAGCACATTACACAAAACCTTGACTGTGGTCAAATATGACACCAAGGGTACACACAATGTTTGTGCATGTTCCATGTGCTCCTTTATCTTCTATCATTGAAAGTCTCTACAAGAAAGAAGAGAATCTTCTCAGTCTTCATTTGGCCATATCTGAAAGAAAAGGGGAAATAAAAGAGTCAACATGAATATGAAATCAACATTTGTGACCAGCCAGGATCCACTTCAGTTCTGCTGTTGATTGGCTTAATTCTGTGACAGCAACAAGAAACATGCAAATGCTTCAAGCTAAGTTTGTAAATGTACATTTACATGTACATAGCCACAAATGCAGTACTTCTGATCTCTGCTGTTGCACTCCACTCCTCAGGCCCTAACAGGTCCTTGGTCTTGTATCTGCCCATGCAATCCTCTCTGTCAAGCTAGCTGTGCGTGTTTTAATCCTTTGGTAAACTAGCTGCAACACTGGACAGAAATTGACTAAAGATAAACACAGTTGGTGCAGAATAGAATGTACTTACACATACATGTATTAAAATAAGGATAGCTAACAACAACACAAGGGCAGTCATATTATCATATTATGTGACAATACACAGTGAGTTCTCTGCTGGTGGTCAATGGTACCTGTACCTGTTATTCTTTACAGTGTAGTAAATATGGCCTGGGCAAGCATCTCTGTGACCAGGTCAAAGGTCAAGGTGGCTTGATTTTTGTGGGAGACACTGCATGGGTCACTGAATAAAAAATTCAGTACATCTATCGTGTCTATTATGGCCCTCAAATTGTTTGTGGAATGTACCAGATGACTTTGGAAGATTACTTCAAACTTGTGTCTTTGTGGGCCTCTTTATCAGGATCTTCAACTCAAAATTACAAGAGACATAGTCATGATGATGGAATAATATTAATTGAAACACCCCACTAACAAGAGTGGCTGAAATCCAAAATTATATCTGAGAGATGCTCCCTGTCAAGACCTCGCCTGAGTGGCAGCAAGCACATTATGTACTCTTGAAACAGGCTGAGTTTCTGGGCTGGTCCCTTAATTTGTTCTATCCTAGAAAAGAAAAATATATAAATCTCATCTCCAATGAAAAATTACTATACCAGGATATACATGTACATGTATAATGGCAACAGAAGTTTTTCTGGACAAATACCAGGAAAAAAGTTCAAGTATATGTGATGAAATGTTCAAGTTTAAGCAGCTAGCTACAGGTGAATGTGCTGCAGAGTAAGAGTGGTCACCTGTCTTTATATGGAGTTTAAACAGCTGTGTTGACAGAGTAAACTGAACTGCACATTCCCACATGATTCCACAAACATACATGGGAATAATTCTGTATCCCACGATTCAGTGAGAAGTGTCATCGGCATAAGTTTGTGAGGCCACACTATCACACAGGATTAAACATTATCCTCAAAACATTTGTGAATATTAAGCTCTACTGAACTCCTCTCTTGTGCAAGCCAGGCCAGGATATAGTTATGAGGCAGCAACCCACACACTTTGGTTTTTAGGCAGGACTACACGTGTGGGTTGGAGAGCCTGGCTCTGGAAACTGGGCCAGGTTGCAGCGCATCGCCTGCCTGGCTAGCCTGGGTAGTTACCAGTGGTAGTTGGCAGCGTCCAAGACAATAGCCTCCACTGAAAAAACATAGCCAGAAGAAACAGCAATTTCAGAGTCACTTTGGACTCCCAAAGCTGGATCTAACTGATTTCCATGAGCACAGGAGTCCAGAAATGTCTACCATAATAGACACAATAGTTTGCCAGTGCTCCAGGGCATT
>CAXHWN010000414.1:0-39079 GCA_964020975.1 Hermodice carunculata
TCTCAGAGAGCCGTCCAACAATACCAAAATTATTAATCTTGATGAAGTCTTTCTCGAGATATAGCAATTTATGTGATTCCTGTACTACGAAGATCTATACCTGTCAAAGTCAAAGTGCCATCAAACCTTTACTTCTATTTCTTTTTGTATAGACTTTTCCTGTCAGTCTTTCAACAAAGCCAGAATCAGCATCCGAAGTACATGTAATGATTATGGTGTTTCTTAAATATGACGTCCATCTTGTCCGTAATGGATAGTTGAATAGTTGGATAGTTTGTGTGGAATAAATTGGCATAATGTAAGAGAGAGAGAGAGAGAGAGAGAGAGAGAGAGACAGAGAGAGAGAGACAGAGAGAGACAGAGAGAGAGAGAGAGAGCCGTACTTACATACTGGGCGTACTAGAAGCCTTTTTAATTTCCGTAATTCGTACCAACCATTGTTTGTACATTAAAACAGAACAAAAACAAAACAAAAAACAAACGAACACACAAACAAAACAAAAAAAAACCAACAAAACAAAAACAAAAAAACAAACGAACACACACACACATAAATCCGTACCTTGCACTAGGGCAAAATTATTACTTGCACCAGCGTACAGGGAGGGGGAGGGGGGGGTCTCCTTACTCCCTCCCATACAAGCATGATCATGAATCAGACAGATATATGTCTCTAACGAATACTCCTTATATGTTTATATTTGTTTGTATGTTTAGGGGGTTTTAAAAAAAAAATTGTGGTTTTTTTTTGGGGGGGGGGCGATGTACCACCTTCAAGTTTAGTTTAAATGGAATCACCTCAAACAAAATCTACAGTTGTTTTCAAAGCTGACATAGAATTTCGGATTCCTTTCGTCATGATCATGAATCCTAAAAGTGAGACGTGAGAAAAACAAGAGGGCTGTATGAACAGCCCATGCTCAGCTGACCTAGAGATTCATCACGTTTGTGGTTCTGCGAACTTCGCATAGGACAAAATAGGTATACACTTATCGAAGGTACACCCATGCCAAGTTTGACACAAATCTGGCCACAATTATTTGAGGATGTGCATCACAAGAAATTCGCATGTTAAACTTTCCTGTTAAAACTTTTTAAAAGACCCCCCAACAAAAATATATATATATATATATATATATATATATATATATATATATATATATATATATATATATATATGTACAAAATCCAAAAATCAGTGGAGCGTGACGATTTGAACAAACTTGCACCCACCCAAGGTAAATTGCCAACGAGCTTGAAGTCAATCTAACTGACAGTTTCTTCGGAAAAGTCCAAAATGTGAATTAGCATTAGAGTGCCTTTTGACTTAAACAGTAATCAATGGGAAAGGTGCATTTACTGATAGGTCCCCACATTGAAAAAGTTGTCCAAAATCACGAATCCATAGCAGTGCCACCTAGTGAAATAGTGAACAACTTTGTTTGATCCTTTCACGAGGAACATATCCACAAAGTTTCAGGTTAATCTGAGTGTCAGTTCTGGAGAAAAAGTCGAAAATAGCAACAACAAAAAACCAAAAAAACCACAAACAATCATGAAAAATAAAATTGCAGCGCCATATGGTGAACAAAGTTAGAACTAGGAGGATCCAGGAGTGTTCCTGTTTGATATCAAAGCAATCAGGACAGCTGTTTTAGAGGAGTAGATTTGCCCCGAAAAAGAAAAAAAAATCATAATTTTTTTCAAAAAAATTACTGGAGCGTGGCAATTTGAATAAACCTGGTAGAAAGCTACCCAAGGTACATTGCCACCAAGTTGCAAGTGAATCGGACTGATGGTTTCGGAGAAGTCGAAAATGTGAATTAGCATGAGAATGACTATTGACTTAGATAGTAATCAACAAGAAAGATGCATTTACCGAAAAGTACTCGAATTGAAAGAATCCACGACAGTGCCACCTAGCGTTAAT
Organism: Hermodice carunculata; assembly: GCA_964020975.1. NCBI lineage: Eukaryota > Metazoa > Annelida > Polychaeta > Eunicida > Amphinomidae > Hermodice > Hermodice carunculata. The sequence goes on from CAXHWN010000414.1 coordinate 1,931, forward strand.
GTTTGTTTGACCCTTCCACAAAGAACATATCCACCACATTCAGTTTAATCTGTGTGACGGCTGTGGAGAAATAAGAAAAAATAGCAAAAAACACACAAAATTATAATATATATATATATATTAAAATTTCAGCGCCATCTGGTGAACAAATTAAGAACTAACCATTTGAACTAACTTGGTAGAGGCCCACCCAAGGTACATTGCCACCAACTTTAAAGTGAATCTAGCAGACAGTTTAAGAGAAAAAGTCAAAAATGTGAATTGTGGACGGAAGGACGGACGACAGACGGACGATGGACTACTCACCATCCTATAAACTCAGCTGACTGACAAGTCAGCTGAGCTAAAAATGGAAAAAGATATATCAAAGAAGAACAAAACCAAGACTTATCGCTGTAATATGTCTCAATTACTCACTCAGATATGGGATTTTCACACACAATACGTATACTGTTTTTTTCGAAGAAAATTCACATTTTCTCTGCACCACTAAATACAAATTATGAAAAAATACTTGAAATGTGGAATCAGAGTTCCAATCTATTTTCTTTAATTGTTGTTGAGTATAAGATAAAAATTTGTGGTGAATCTTAAACCAAAGTGAGTGGGTATCCGCGGATTTTACATGAACTACCAGGTTCCAAATTAATGAAAATTAGTCTCATCGAAATACATTTTCCGTTTTAAAATCCTTGATTTCCAAATTTAATAGACATAGCACAGCAAAAATGAAACTAGAAATTCCAATGTAAATCCTGTTGCTGTAATAGAAACACAGGGCATGAAATCAAACTTCTTAAAAGGAACTGCCCTGAATTCTAATCAAGGTACTAGACTCCCTTCTCTAGTGAAAAGACCTTTCATTCAAGTAACAGCATGCCTAAAATTCCAGAGAAAATAATGGTCCAGGTCATAGGGTTCTTTGTGCACTGCAGGTGGTTTGCGCGCGAAGCGCAAGGAGGAAAGTTGTTGACTAAGTCCAAAACTTTGCAGTGAAAGGGTAATGTAAATTTATACAGGCTACCTAACAGGAGTATTATCGGTTCGTCATGACATTAACATTACAATTGTAAATAGAACTGACACGGAATTTATGCTTTTGAATCGGGCATTGATTTTGTTTTATATGTGGAAATGTTTGGCCTCTTGGACTTCTTTGTATATAATATTCGGAGTATAGGCGTGAAGAAAATTTAGTTTTTCACAACAGATGAAACATACTGGAAGAAAATTGAAAGAATTGTTGGCCCCTGGGTAGATATATTTTTTCCACGTTGTAAAAAGAGAACGCAGAATGCGTGCCTAAGGACATACATACATCCAAGCTTATTTATCCTCGGTCCATAGTGAGCCTAAGATTTGTATATGTTGTAGAACCTAAATCACATTAAGGCTCAACTGAAAGGAAAAAGGGAGACGTTGGGCTACCAATTCGCTTTACCTACTGCTTAACTTACCGGGGGCGTCCACATCTCCCAGCATGGATCTGCAATCATTACCCATGCCATGGCACGCAGATGGGTTTCAACCCTGACTCAGGCCACACAACTTGCGTTTGCAAAAATTCACTGACAGAAAAGAAGATAGAATGGTAAATAAACCAAATATATTGGTTTGGTTTAAATATATTTTTATTTCAAGCACGATTGGGAAATAGGCATAGCCTATATGAATGCCTCTCGCAAAAACCAAACATATTGAATGAGGAGAGTCCGGAAGAATTCAGATATTGTATAAATTTCAATTTCAAATTGTGATAAACATGCAGCTTTTTTGGCCTTATTGAACTTTAGGGGATCCTAGCCCTTCGGCGCATCACTCTTGACTTTTGTACTAAGAATGTAGACCTTGTAATAGGACTTCACCTGTACTATAGGGGCTCGGGTCCCTTAAAGTCCAATAAGTACCAGCTTTTTCTTATTTAATACCATTTAGCTCACAGTCACAAAATTAACGTGAACGATAGGCCTACTGCATGTTGAAACGTTTGATCTCTGTGGCAAAAATAAAGCGCACAATATTTAAAAATTCCATCAAGCAACCTTGTTGCTTGCAAAAGCGACAACGATATCATTTCTATTCCCTGAGTGAAAATTTGATACTGCGCTACAACGTCAATGGTTATATTTTCTTTTAATTGTGAACAAATCATGGAAGCTTTCGCAGAAAATTCAAGAGCGAAGGTTGCGCGAAATTACTTGTAATCCCACAGTTTATGTTACACGACGCTATTAGAAGGTGTGAATATTTGCTCCTATAGAAAAGAACTCTTTCAACTGAAGAAGCTTAAAAAAAACCAAAGTACTCTTCGGACGGACAGTTTCGCAAATTGACCAGGCCGAAGTGAATTAAATGTTTTTTTTGGGGGGGGGGAGGGAGCGTATACATGCAAATATGTCTGGAAATAAGCTGAGTGAATAAATGTGGCATGCAGCTTGTAACATATGGATGTCTGACCATAATCGTATCGGTGACAGGTTCCATAAAAAGGGGGAATAAATTATATTAAAAAGGCTGGGGAAAACATGGTAGGCGCATAGCCATAGGCCTATGTATCAGCCACGGGGTATCACTATCAACTATCATTAGCTCACGCTGCCCTATTTACCGGTGCCACAGCTTAGAAAGGCGGAAGTGCACCACATGACATACCCTTTCGCACAGCTGTGCGGAAGGATACACGAGATGCAGCCCGCCGCAGGCGGGCCATCGAGTGTATCCTTCCGCTCCACGGGTACGCTCGTGCCATGCAAAATTTACGGCCAGGTAATTGCAAGAGTGTTGTTATTTTTATTCCATGTATGTGAAGTCCAGAGTATTCTCTACCATTTCACATTAAAAGAAGTGATAGTGTTGTGTCAAAGCAGCAATCAACGACAAATACCGCAGCAGACGATAAATCAACATCCTAGGTGCGCACGCATGAAAAAGTGGTGAGCGCTAAAGTAGGGCATGCACGCGACCGTGCTACACGGGCGTATGGATCGGCAATACTACACGGTGCAGAATGGCCCGTCCGTGGTTACTGTGGACTACACATACATGGGATAAAAAAGAAAACAGCACACGCACACACATATGACGGCACAATAGCGCAGAGTTAATGAATTATAATTTATGTAAAGTTATCGTTAGCCTCATTAGCCTCCTCAAAATTGAGATTCAAGGAATGGTTCTGAGATATCTACTGCCATGCATGACCTGGAATTAAATGCCAAGGTTTTGGTAACGATCACCTCTCTTGAAATTACAGTGGAAGAGAGAGAGAGAGAGAGAGAGAGAGAGAGAGAGAGAGAGAGAGAGAGAGAGAGAGAGAGAGAGAGAGAGAGAGAGAGAGAGAGAGAGAGAGACGACATGGCAATAATAGTGCCAGTTCACGATCCACACAAAACGTGAATAAGGAATGAACAAAAGAGGACCACGATACTCAACTCAATTCTGACTATATGCAGCCGGATCCGGTGTTCTAGCTCCTGTTGCTTGTGCAATGTGTTCCCAAATCCTGTGATGCGCCAATAATTTAGAGAAAGAACTAGCCTTCCAAGGAGAAGTCCTTCCCTCAGCTCAGGTAGTTTTGTCCCAAAATCGCGTTGGAAGTTTAATATGGCCGTGTAATATGGATACGCTGCACGTGCGGTGGTCGCAGGGCAAACACACGGTTGTCGGGGACCTGGATGCATTTCCACCCGAACTAGAAATCTCCGTTTTAAAAAATGATAGAATGTTTGCCGTTGGCATTGTGGTTACACTCTTTTTATCGTTACGTTATTTGTTCATAATATTATTTAGTTGTAACACGCAAAGTAAGGTTTGCGTGCCAAGTTTATATAAACAATTTACAGCTCTTCCCATGCACAATAACTCCCTTTCGCTTTATTTCTTGAGATGTTTAGTCTAGACGTATGGATTTCAAACTGGATTGCCCAAATAGGCTTAGTACACAGGATGGCTAATCTATACAAGACACACAGGACAAACACAAAATGACTGTGCACCTTAACAGATGACAATACAATCAGACATTGAATACAAATCCGCAACCACTAAATTATGCTTATAGCTCATATAAAGACACATGCAAAGTATGCGCCCACATAACACGTACACCACTAGTGGTGACTGAAGGGGAAGTACTTGCCCGGCTAAAACTCGGTCCACTACACCAAGAGGACTGAAAACGTAAAAGGCCTACTCAGCAGGCAAACGACACATTGTTGATTTCTACCTGCTGTTGTGCGCGGCCGAAGCGCCTGGATGGCATGCGCAGATTGCCACTGTGATCCAACCGTCTGCCCAGCAGCTCCGGTGTTCCTTCACCGCCTTGTCACTGTCCACCACCCAGCATGCTAACCCGCAGGCGCACTGCACATATCTTGTACACAATAACAAGTGGAAATATATGAAAAGAACACTATATGGGCAGCACATAAGACAAAGGCATTGGATAATGCTGGGCACATTTCAGCAACGCTTAGTTACATACAATAAGTAAAGACCAAAGTTGGGGATGAAATACATGGTTACGAGATAAAGCGACTTGTATCCACGACAAAATTTTGCACAGCAGTGAAAATTCATGTGTTTCACTCATCTGAAAGTTCCAAACTCCCAAATACAAAAATGTTAACAAGTCTATTGCTGGCGACATGAAGATTAACTTATATGAACACCAGGAGCTATTAACGTTTGGACATAAAGATCTGCAGGGATAGGGAGCTTCTGGTATCAGTGGGGAAATTGTTCCATAGTTTGGTGGCATCAGAGAGAAAGAAATTTTCAAAACGTTTAGTTCCGCATTTGATAGGGCGCAGGCTCCTGGTATACGTCGGAACATGGGAGAAACATTTGCAGGAGCAGGAAGTACCAGAATGGATAAACAGGCTGGTGTTAAACCGTGGCTAAAGTACTTTTTTTAAAGAAACGGTTTGAAATATTTCTGTCTATTGGCTAGCGTTTGCCAACCAAGTGCTTGTGACAGGTTGGATGTGATGCGTGTCTTAGTGCTCCAGTACATATCTTGGCACTCTCAAACTGAATCGACTCAAATTAGTCGCACATACCCCAATCATTGAAAGTTACGCAGCCATATTCAAGAATTGGCCTAACCAATGAACAGTATAACCTCTGGAGAGCTTTGCGTGGTAGCTTAAATTTAAATCTTCAGAGCAGAGGAATGCGTTGGCTATCTTTCTTTGTGATGCATGTGACATGCGCATGCCAAGAAAAATTACTGGCTAAGGTAATGCCAAGGTGATTATGGGTATTTGTTTTTGGTATAGCAGAACCACCAAGGAAGATGGGGGTGGGGTTGTAGTGGTTCGTTAGTTTTAGCTGAAAATTGATTGAAATGGATTTTGCAGCATTGAAAATCATACGCCAGAATTTACCCCATTCGTGCATCATTAGGAGATCGTTATTAAAGTGTTGTGCAGAGTAAATGGGATTTGGGACTATTTCGAGTATACTAGTGTGGTCGGCGAAGATATGGACATCGTCTACAATATCATTAACATAATATACATATCAGAAATAAAAACAATATTGTGACAAGTAGCAGCAGTTTTTATGTTCATAATTATTAAAGGGGGGGGGAATTTAATTGGAATACATGGAATACCCAACCCACCCTTGAGATCTGTGTTAAAATTGACAACTTTTATCAATTTTACAAAACAAAGCAAAACAAAACAAATACAAAAAAATTATAAATGCAGTAAGAAAATTGATCGACTTATATATACTTTTTAAAATTACAAATGCAATTGGATGAGAAGAAATATAAATCCCCAGCAAAGGTGAATCTTGTCTAAATCAGTTCTCAGATGTAAATTCCGCGAAGACACCCCACCCATTATTGATGGAGGCAAGATCATTTCTATAAACATCACTGAAAAGTGTGATGTGTTTAGTACTTACTTTGGTGGCCAGTACGTTACTTATACGCCGATAACGATATCCCGCCCCTGCCTAATTTCACCTATCGCACTGAGGTGCGCACCGGTAAGTTTACGTTAAATAAGGAAAATGTCTGCTACACATGATTGTATATCCCATTGCTAGACTAAGGTGGTGTAAATTATACTTTACACATGTACTCGCCCAATGGTCTCTTTTTCCCTCCTCTTCTCCTATCTTTACGTGATGTGATGTCCCAATTATCAGTTATCTGGCAGTTCAACCCTTCCATGTCTGTATCGTCATTGCTTGTGCCATAGGCTTTCATGTGGCCAATGTGCCTGTTGATTATTTCAATTATTTTTCGAAAAAAATATGATAAACCAATATGGTTTTCATAATCCGCCTGGCCTATCATCCATGAGCAATTCTTTCAGTGAGAAGACTTGTCCAATATGTGTTCTGACTGCATGCTGTATTTTGTTACGAGGCATATATATATATATATATATATATATATATATATATATATATATATATATATATATATATATATATATATATATATATATAATTTTATATATACGCATTTCCCGCCACAAAGAACAGGGCTCACGATTGTCAATCACGGAGGACACATGCGCATATAGCAGACAGGGCTAGATTATCCTTTCTCACAAAGCTAGTGTCTTTTAGAGAAATTGAAGCTTACAAATGCCCAAGTCATATTCGTTTAGTGGTTTCTAAATTGGTTACAGGAATAAATTTCCATTTGCCTGTATTAAGTATTCTTCGTTTCCAAAATATTAGTAATATCCGCTTGCCCGCACAGGTAGCTGTCCGTATCTTGCCAGGCGAGACTATGGTCACTAAGACAACCAGGTGTCCAGTTGGGGCAGGAAATTAATATGTATGCCTCGTATTATGCAGGTGCACAATTAAAAACGATCAGAACGTTGCAGGAATAGTCCTCAAGGTTAAGTCGTTGCAACAAATGAGTGTAGCTACGGGTGCTGGCTACTCTAGCCCTGGTTCAAACATAAAAGATTATTCACAGATTTGTACATTTACAAGACACAAATCTTTGTGGCTTTTTCTCCGACATTTCCCTGGAGGACTTGCCTGTAGTCCAAGTATGCATGACTTAACCGTAACGTGGGTCAAAACGCTTACCACAAAAGAACATCAAAATTTCTAGAAATAAGTTAAGTTGGTTAACTGCTTATTATTTCATAATTTCAAATAAAGTGATAATTGACTGTAAGAACCAAACCTTTTTAAGTTGTTGCTTATCAGCCAGCAAAGAGTTTGACAACAAATAGTACAGTTGAATGGACCAAGTCTGCTCCTAAATACACACACACACACACACACACGTGTGTGTGTGTGTATTTAGGAGCAGATATCACTTTATATAAATACCAACTCGACATTTCTTTAATATGCATTAAATAACGTTTTGTGCCATCTGTTGAATCCTATAGTCACACGAAGTTTTAAAAAACGAAAGGAACACATCAGCATTTTGCCATGAATGTGAAAGTTACAAAACGATTGTTTGTGGACAATGATTCTTCTGATGAATATAAATATTGTGCATATTGCCTTCTAATTTTTTTATCTCTTCGAATAATCAAATGTTGTAGCACAATGCAACTGTATTTCGAGGTTTTAGCAATTAAAACTTAAGTATTTCACTAAAAAATCAAAGAAAAATTTGGTATTTAAACTTGAATTTAATTAAATTTTTTAAATTAAAAATTCAAAGACAAAACATTTCTTCGAATTTTAAACAACTGACCGAAGATTTTTAGAAACTGCCATTTATTTTCCATTTGATCGATTTGCACAGCTTAAAACCTTCCAATTATACGAATATTGCGCTTTAACATTTCAAAACATTTCAAATCTTTGACATACAAAATGCAGCGCTTCTTTCGACAAATTTGAGAAACACACTGCAAACTGCCAAGGTGCTTGTCTTATATGTCATTTGATTTGAAAAGCAATACAAGAGTGGCAGTTTTTTCTATTAACTGCTCAACATATTGAGTAATATTTTGTTTGGTGTTTATTCAGAATAGGTTTCAATGATTATATTCTGCATAATGCTAAACTCCATGTGCTGTTTTCTGGCGGTCGCCTTGTGATGCACGATACGGAACATTGATATCTCCTGCTGTGCTGCTTGGCCCGTATTATTTATTCAGCAAGGGCAGCCCCGTAACCGGGGGGGGGGGGGGGGTTCGTGTCGTACGACCCCAATCTCCATTTTTACCAAAGGGCAAGAGTATTACAACTACGATTTTATATCAAACAATAAATTCAGAAAAAAAATCAAGAGAAAATTAGGGGCAACAATTCTGTACATGCAACAGTGTGAAAAGATCCCAACATTTTGGACCCTTTCAATATGTTTGTCATTCAACACACATACCCTTTCATGGGAAATATATCATATGCCAGTAGAAGTGTATATATTACAGGAATACATGCTTAAAATAACAATTGTAACGTTTGATATCAGCTCTGGCTTATTGGTTACAGGTATTACTATTACAAAATAACCATTTTTAGACGCAACATAAAAATTTCAAAGGTCCAACATGCAAAACGTTTAACAAAAACACAGGCTATTAAAAAGACCAAAATATTAATTTTGATCACCTTATACTTTTGTTTGAAAAAGTCTAATCGTTATGGAAATTTAAATGAGTGTGTTTTCTGTAAAAAAAATGTCAGGCCTTGTTATATATTTGAACTTTCTTCTTAAGTTCCTTTATTCTGGAATTTTTTATACATTACTTCAAAATTCGTATAGTTGTAGCAGAATCGTAACTTTTTTTATGTGAGTACCGTAATCGACGATGACATTTGTGACACGCTGCACATATACTAGATTTAAAGGAAATGTTATCATTCGTATTTCATTATTTCTTTCATTAGCGTTCATGTGCGTGTGTCTCAAGTTACCTGTGCCTGGTGAGCGTTTATGGAAGTTGTACTGTTCAATAATTCACAAAACCCTGAGTTTCGTTCAAAAAACCCGGGTTTTGTAGCAAAACCCTGAGTTCTGCAAACAAAACTATAGGTTTTATGGAAAAAAAGCCTGGGTTTTGCATACAAAACCTTGGGTTTTGCTTGGTTATAGAATTTTGATATGATTTTGGACAAAATCCTGGGTTATGCGACAAATCTCTAAGTTTTGTGCACAAAACTGTGGATTTTATGAACAAAACTCAGGGTTTAGGTACAAAACACCATTTTAACAGTGATGCCAACTGTGCCTCATTATCTGGGACAGAATTGGCAGAAAATTTGATTTAGTTTGGGCATGTCCCGCATCAAAATTTGAATTTTTCTTCTGTTTATTCTTTGCCATTTATTATCAGGCCCTGCAGGGCAAAATCAGCTATCCCTGACATGAATATTTGAATGTTGGTATCTCTTGTCAAAAGACAAGCTGGTGTGCTTTTTCACTCAAAAACGTATGAAATAGCCCAGCTTAATTGGAATAATTCTCAAGTTTAGTTTACTTTAAATTTATTTATTTTTATTGGATTACCCAAAAGTACATGACAATGACTTGTGGAAGGGTTCTCCAAACATGGAGACTCACAATGCATATGCAAGACGCACATGACAGACCTGACTATGTACTAAACTATTCCTATAAATTCGGTTTCAACGCAAGAAGCGGAATACTTCAGCTTTTGCAACTGAATGTACCCCGTACTGCGTACCAACAACATGTTGGTAGGTACTGAAGGGGAAGAATTCCACCCAGAGATGCACAAAATGGCTTGAAGCATAAATTAATACTGCTGGGCGCGGCCGAAGCAGCATGGCGGCAAACACGTACGGCCATTGCGAAGCCGCCATTGCGCCCAGCAGCTGCGGTGATACCCCATCTTGTCACTGTCGACCCACGTGTAGCGTGCAAACCCACGGGGGGGGGGGGGGGGGGGGCAATAAACAAGAGCTTCATGAAGTTGGGGGATGAGCTGAAACATGTGCAATTCTTATGATTAAATGATGCATCTCCAAGTTGTAAAAAGAGTACAAACGTGTAATTAAGAGTTTACGTGTGCAATCTCTCTCATTTAAAATATTGTTTCAAAAATTTGACATCAGGAAATCTCGCCGTGTTCTGAAGTTTTCAAAGAAAAGTCAAAATCTAGGCAATCATGGTAGGTTTTCACACAGAGTTTCTCCATATATTATGAATAGGGGGTTAGATAAGGTGATGATATCCTCTGTCAATCTATTAACAAGGAAGAGTTGACATATTATAAACATAAATTGACAAACCGTAAAAACCAGGTCATGACGGAATGATGGGGGGGGGGGGGGTAAAACGCGCCAAAAAAATATTAGTGCCTTCACTTTAAGCTGATTATGATTGCATTTTAAAGTCTGGCAGTGTCCAAAGACAATTACTAGCAGGGATCATTGACCCATTGCGTAAAAGAAGGTTGATAAAACCAACCCAGAATATGACAAGAACATAACACTTCTATTCGTCTTTGGAAAAATTTTGAAGCAATTCTAAACGGAAAACTTATATTTAGCTTTCTTTCATGATAATGATAATCAAGTTGGCTCCGCGGTTTGTCCCAGACTGTAGATAATACATGCCAATCGTACGCGCTCATTCAAAAACAACACGTTTTACTTGAACCTTTCTATGTGCTTTGTAGATTTTACGAAAGCCTTTGAAATTATCAATCGCAGTGCTCTGTACTATGGGCTAAGACCGCGTGGTGTTTGTATGGAGTAATTGGATGTTACTTATTACATATTTGCGAAAGCCAAGTTAAGAGTCGATGGCAAAGTCCCGTGACTGAGCTATTTGCTACTGAGTATGGTGCACTGTTAAGGCGGAGTAATTTGTCCAAAATTATTTTCAGAATTACTAACTGATCCATGTCAATATATTAGACGATTGTGTTTTTAAATGATTAGTTTTTTCTGTTATCTATTTTATGCTGACGATCTGGTGTTGTTCTCATACACGCCGCATGGCCTAGACAGACAATAATTAGATGATGTGCCTGCATGCTGCTTAAAATAAGGCACCTGTTCGTAAATTTGGGAAAAAAAATCAACGGAAGAAATTGTCCGAACTGCTTTACATTTTATGATGAACCTTAAGCGATAATTCAAATGTTTACCTTGGTGTTGTGATCATTAACATCATTATTGGTTACCACGCGCATTGTCTACCTCTATGCGACACGATGAGAATATATGCCATGCATTAGTTAAAGAACAAGAGGTATGGATTCAATGAGCACTCGACTTTGATGATGATGGTGATCTCTTAAACTGCATCCAGACTATACATAGGTTGGTAAATCTAGATCGGCTGGCAACAAAAAACCGGTGGAGGCTTAGGCTTTTTGGTTAATAGCAAATTAGCATCAGTATGTGATGACAATGTATTAAATTCTAAACCGGGTGAATGGGAAAGATTATGGGTTGGGGAAAAGACAAATTATGATAATAATAATAATAATAATACAGACTGATGATTGATTTTGCATACTTTGCCCATGACGGTGTGGAAGAAGAAGCTAGTGAAAATCTCATGCAAGAGTTAATTGAAAATACTAGTGAATTTAAGGCGAAAGGCCTGGAGTGTATTTTATCGGGTAATTTTAATTATTATCTGCCTTGTTTTAGACCTGCTAATAAACTTAGCCCAAACGGGGATCTGTTACAATTTCTGGTGGAGACGACATATGCTGATGTTTTAAATTGCTTGGTGTTCGGTAAACGCGCTAATCACAACAAAAAGTGGAAACTAGGAAATTTGCAAATTACGGAATATACCTCGTACAAATATTTCGGTATTACAGTTTCACAGTTTTTTAATGACTCTGCCCATATCAAGATGTACCTCAAAGACAAGATAGCAAGATTACGAGGTTATATGTGCAGCGTTCTGTCTTCCCGTGACGACATTAATAGGGTAACTTTTGGCGACAGTTTATGGAAGCATGTGATATTACCCTCTATCTCTCATGGATGTTCTGTTTGGCTGAATATCACTAAGGAAAGTTTGTCACTTCTAAAATCATCTCAAAAGTCCATCGCTAGAGCGATTTTACCCATAAAATCTACTCCAGAAATGTCGGCTACTTTTGGCGAATTAGGCTGGCTGCCAAGGGACCTTATATTGACACCGTACAAAGTTTTTTCACAGAATGGGATACGACCTACCTGATACGAAGCTCTATAAACCAGTGTTTACAAAATTAAGTGCACAATATCTAGATGGAGAAACGGTAGCCTGGTCACACTATTCTGAGGTACATAATGTACTAAAAATGTAGGATTGCATCGTGCGTTTCGTAGCCAGGAGGAGTTTTGGTCGGTACCTTACATGAAACTGAGTATTGAAACTTATAAAGCATAATTCTTTCAAGATATTGATAAAGGTTCTTCACAGTACTGGCCCCGTGTGATGAAAGAATCTACTTTTCGGGAAGATTACTTGTTTAAGATGGACGATTTTTATGCAACACAGCTAAAATTTAAAGCACGCACGGGTTGCCTCAGCATAAGTGAAGATTTAGAACGGTGGGGAATTTCGGATTCTAACTGTGTACTGCGTAAAGAAGCTAAACAAGGTTTGGCTCATTTCCTCTTCCTCTGTCCGGCCCTCAAAAATATCAGAGAAGAATGCTATAGTAAATTAGAGAACAATTTAATAAAACTGGATGCAGCATATTTGTGGGCAATGTACTCTGGTTCATCTCTTTTAACGACACTCTGTTTATTTCTAGGAGATCATGGTCTCTTACACAGTAACGATGTGGGCGCCCTGTTTAATAACATTTGTGAAGAGTTTTTAGTGAAGGCGTGGAGTTTAAGGCTTGACCCTGTTCAGCCAATACCGACCAGACATGTATTTTAATTGTTTTAAACAATGTATATAGTCGTATTTGTATGTGTTATCAATTTTTACCTTGGACGCACCGGAGGCCTACCCCTAGCCTCCGGTGTCCCCGATGTAAAGGGGTAGTTTTCCTAAATAATAATAATAATAATAATAATAATAATAATAATAATAATAATAATAATAATAATAATAATAATAATAATAATTATTATTATTATTATTATTATTATTATTATTATTATTATTATTATTATTAACAACGGTCAGATCAGGACGGTAACTTCCAACTACGCGGCAGATCAGAGTCCGTATGCTGCTAAAACTCCAGGCCGGTCGCACGGTCCCAGAAACTGCAAGTCAGTCTGAATCTATTAAATTTCTTAAAAAGCCATATACGATATACATCTTGCATGTTATTTGTTGTAGTTCATAAAATATGAGCTCATGAAGTGCACACAGTGATAAAATACACGACGTTTAAGTCGCGAATCGATGGAAGCTTTCCGAGATCCGCCATCTTTGGCATGATGCTGGTTTACAGCAAGGAGCTTAGAGACTCTGCCTTCCTTGTTTACGCCAAGTTTTGTAAGCAAGCAGTGTTGTGAGTGGTTGGTATATGCATATGGCCAGTTTTGCGGTAAAATACAAAACTTTGGGTTATGCGAATTATTGAACAAAACAACTGCAAAATCCAGGGTTATCATGACAAAACTCAGGGTTTTGAAACAGAACCGTGAGTTTCGTGAAAATATTGGATAACAAAGCAAAACCGTCGGTTTTGCTACAAAACCCAGAGTTTTGGGTACAAATCCCTAGAGTTTAATACAAAACCTTGCGTTTTGCGGAAAAAAACAGGTTTTTGCATATTATTGAACAAAATTTAAAAATTATGATATTTGTTTTGTTATCCTGGGTAGTTTACAAACCCAGGGTTTTGCGCAAAACACTGGGATTCGCAAGCAAAACTCAGGAAATTGTTACAAAACTCATGGTTTTACATACAATACCCTGTGTTTTGTTTAAAAACTCTGGGTTTTGTAAAATATTGAACAGTACAACTTCCATAAGCGTTACAGTGAACAGAGTTTGAAATCCCGAACATGTAGTTTTTGTAAGACTCAGAGTGCATCTGCAAACTGCATTCTAAAATTTATTCCCATAATAAAATGCATGACGAGGTGCTGTAATGAAAGTGTATGTGTGTTAGATGAATGGTGAAACGCAATTTAACTTAATGCATTATCTAGACAGGCGTAAGCAAAATTCCTCATCATAAGCTTTCAGTCATCAGAGGGAAGCCATGATCTGATGCGAGGGACTCAGGACTCTTATTTTAAGCAGAATATTAATATGAAAGAGAGGGATGAATGCAACCTTTGCGTTATCCCAAAATTACATTGTCAGTAAAATATGTTTAAACCAATATTTATATGTACAATTCGCAAGTTATACAGGAAAGAAGTTGGATACTTTGACTTTGCAATAAAAATGTGCGTTTTTGAACTGGACACGCGTTACAAAGAGAACGCGTATTCTAGCTTTGGGACGCCATTTTACCACTTGTATGCCTTTAATCTTTTCACAAAATTTTTTTTCTTTTTGTGGATTGTTGATGGATCCAATATGCCACATATCCTATTAAGTTGGATATTGTTTCGTTTTGGTGCTCCGAATATTCCATTACCTAGTTTACCAAGTACTATGTAATTGTAATCATGGCTACTTTGTCACTTGCAACGTATAGCAACAATGGTGACAGAACTGGTAGATACAAATATATTAATAAGTTATCAAGGTAAAATGACATTATTGTGTCACAAAAACATTGGCTGTTGGATAAACAGATAGAATCAATAACAACCCGTGTTAAAGGAATTGGGGTAACCGGGGTATCTGGCATGAATGAAAGTGAGCTGATTGTGGGCAAACATTATGGAGGCAGCGCAATTCTGTGGGGAAAAAAACTTATATTTCAGAATAACTCCAGTGGAATTTAATTCTAAAAGAATCGGTGGCATTTTGTGTGAGTCACATCGGTTTGAACTACTTATAATCAATGTCTATATGCCATGCGATACTTCACGCGAAAATGAAGATTCCAGGCAGTATGCCGATATATGAAATAAATTTTAAATGTCAGGAACTGAACATCGATCACATAGTTACAGATGGTGACCTTAATACTGAGGTTACAACATACAAAGAACCTTCTGTCTCTTGTACAAAACGAATGTGTGATGTGGGTAATGAGCCATGATAGGCATCAGGATAATTATACGTATGAGAAAAATATGAATTAACTAAAATCAACCCTGGATCATTTTATCGTGTCTGAGAATATAGCTGAGCTGGTTTCTGCATACTATACAGTACATGAAGGTAATGATCTGTATGGTTACTATCCTGTTATTCTTGAACTGGAAATAAAAAGTGTTATAACACAAGTGATAAAATAAGATCCCGTACCCCAAGACCATTATGGCGGGCGGCCACGCCAAATGATATGAATAATTAATGTGATAAACTTGGACAAAATTTGAAGAACATGGAGTTCCCCTTGGCTTCTATACCTGTACTCATACCATGTGTAAGGAGCATATACCCGCAAAACAAACCTTTCATGACCAAATTGTATCCGCATGTATCAATACGAGCATATGCATTTTTTGGCACTTCATATGGAAGTGTAACAATTCTCCTAGGTCGGGACATGTTGCCAATATTAGAAACAATACACGCTACAAGTACCATTATGCTTTGCGATTTGTCAAAAGAAACAAAGAAATGTGTATTGCTGATACGTTGGCAGTGTCTTTTGAGAATAATAAAGACAGAGATTTCTGGTCTAAAGTGAAGAGGATAAAAACGCTGGGTGTAGTAGACCCAGTATAGTCGATGGAATGTCAGAGCCTGAGGATGTAGGAGAAATCTTTGCTGACAAATATGCAAAATTGTACAACTCTGTTCAGTGCGATTAAGATTAAACTGATAGGTTGAAAAGTGATCCTAAGGAATCTGTTTTGTTTCATGATTCAAATGAAAATATCATTTGTAGATAAGATAAAGAATGGAATAAAAAAACAAAAAAAAAGGTAAGCATGATATGGATGTTGGTTATTATACGGACCACATCATATATCGCAACAATACTTTACACGTGTATCTATTCCTTCTTTTTGCGGCCATGATTGTGCATGGCACTGCCCCTACTGGGCTTACTAAAATTTGATGCATCCAATTCCCAAAGAAAAAAGTAAGTCGGTAAGTGATTCAGACAACTCTAGACGTATCGCTCTCAGCGCCATATTTGGAAAATTATTTGACTGCTTCGTTATGTCTGATAATATGGAATTATTACGTTGTACATAAGGCCTAAGTTCGGATTCAAATGTAATACTTCTCAGCCATTCAGTTGCACAAATGGTGTCAAACAAGGGGGGAGTAGTCCCCCCATATTGTTCTATACAATACAGTACATGAAGAATGGAATAAAAAAACTGAAAAAAGGTAAGCATGATATCTATATTGATGAATTATTAAAAACGGCTAAAATTTTCTGGGTTTGGATGTCACATTGGCCGTCACTTTACAGGTGCATTGACTTATGCTTATGATGTAGTACGTATTGCTCCCACCGTAGATTCGATGTTGAAATTATTAGATACGTGTTCAACGTTTTCTACAGAAATTTAATCCTGACAAATCTAAACACATGACTTGTGGTAGCAGTGAAAATTACTCAAATTTGTTTTTGAACAATTTACCAATCCTCAAAGTTGACAGATGTTAGCATCTTGGCCATATGGTTGGGCTAAATGCTTTGCAAGAAGGTGTATCACAATGTATAGAACGATTTCAAACCGAGGTTGATATGTTAATGGCACAATTTGGCAATGCTTTTTCTGATACAAGATACAATCTTTTCAAAGCTTATTGTATGCCACTTCAGGGGTGCCATGTGTGGGATTACTCCGAGCAAGAGGTTGAACGTTTTTATACTGCCTGGCGCAAGGCCGTCAGGTATCTCTGGCGTCTTCTACGCAGAAGTCATAGTATATTGCTCCCGTTAATTTCTGATGACCTTCCGATAGAATTAAAGTTGCATAAGAGATACACTAGATTTTTCCACAAAGCCATAAACCGTGATAATGTGATGGTGCGCACTTGTGCACTTCTGTCTCTCCATGGTAGTTGTTCTGCTACTTGTAATTCTTTGAACTTCATTATGTCAAAACAAGCCGTTAGACAAATGTACAGTAAAAGATTCTTGTTTGCAGCATATCATTCATGTAATGTCAATTTTAGCAGTGCTTGAAAATAATGACGTTCAAATGAGTATATTTCTAAGTGAGCTATGTTTGGCTCGGGACATGAATTTTCAAACTTACCCAACAAGAACATGTGAGATAATGAGATAATATTCTTTCTTTATGTGTCATAAAAAGGAACAATTCTCATATGTGAACCTGTTCTATGTACCAGTTCATGGACATGCTTAAGTGATCATTCATATATATATATATATATATATATATATATATATATATGAACGTGTTTGCCTTTTTTTTCCTCTCATACATGTTATATGTAACAGTGTACATCATGTGTACGAAATAGAGGAATTATAATAATAACTCAACAATATAGTGTACCTTCGGTCTATCTGAATGTGTCAGTTATTACACAACTAACGAAACCGATGTTAATGTTACATTCCTCTATGCTACTAAAGCATTTAATAGAGTGGAATACATTAGGTTATTCAAGTTATTAGAAAAAAAAAGGTATGGCGCCTTTAATCTTGTCTACTTCTAAATATGTACACGGGCCAAATTATCACTTTAATATGGGAGAAAACTGCAAGTGAACTGTTTACAGTCAGGAATGGTGTGGAACAAGGCGAAGCGCTCTCTCCGATTCTGTTCGGAATATATTTTCATGAACTGATAATTAGACTAAAAAGATCCAATTTTGGTTGTCATATCGGGAATATGTTTGTGGGTGCATTGGCTTTTCCCACATTAACTGGTTTGAACAATTATTGGAACTTTGTACTGAGTTTGGGAAAGAATTTAACGTAAAGTTCAATCCTTCAAAAGTAAATGGCTGTCCTTTCAGACAACGCGAAGGTGGACTGTGTTAAATGAACCAAAAACTTTGCGAGATCCGTGATGGCAGCTTGGACAGCAATTTGGACCGCACGAAGATTGTGCACCTGCTGAACGGACATTTTTTCCAGGACTTGTTAACCATTGATTGACTTGGCTATCTGTCAAATACGTACACAAAAACATAAATGAATACAAAATGATACCTGCAATGTCAATTATACATGTAAGCCCAACAGAACAACAAGGTAAACAAATAGCCTACATATGAAAAATATTTACATCGCTAGGATAAAAACTGGTTCCTACATTTTTATACATGGGGATCGATAGAGTCCAGAAGCCTATCATTGCACAGTGCAACATATGAAATCTGCGTTGTTAGGGGGTTCCTTTTGTTAAATTCTTCCAGTTTCAATAGTAATTATCATAAATCGTCTGAAGTGTAAAAGTAAATCATGATCGTACAATTTCATGATAAATGTGAATTCGTCTACGTCTGAATAATTACCAAAGTGCACAAGTATTTCTTTCATGTTTTGAAATAAAATTTGCCTGGGTTCCCGAAACAATTGATACTTGGTCAGGAAAGGAAATTCGTCCTCAAGGATAGTACAAGCACAGCACAATCTTTGTACTTAAGGTTAATTTTGAAGGTTGTTTGTGTCTTTTTTTTTTTTTTTAAATAGCCAAATATGAGCGCTTATACGTAGCGATTGTGATATTTGTCCGTAGATCAAAGTCTTTGACTATTTGTAAATGGTTTGCACCAAGTCAACACCCCTCCCCCCACAATAAAAAAAAAATACACGGATTAACTTACTTACACTCTAACGTTTTTTTCAACAGTGGTTGTAATGCTCTAACTATTAGTAGGCCTATTTTTCAATCTCCCATTAAAGTACTGTGGCCTAAACTGCTTGGATGTTAAAATTTGTGTCTGTTAGCTTTTCTTCTAAACTTGCCCAGAACCCAGGAAATGCAATTTCTGCTGTATTGTTGGTGCTAATAAGATGGTGGCGGATGGGCCTAAAACCACAACGTGGTCACATGGAGCTCCTACATGTATAGAAAGGTTTGAAACGAAGTTCACATCTGGACCACCATCCCGCTTCACTTTTGGCATTGTTTCTCCGTTTCTGAACACACCAACAAGCTGCAACTCACCAGTTTATTCCAAAACTATTTTGTACAGGTATATCACACAGATAATCCATTGAAATCCGCATATATCCACAGCAACAGGCCTATAATTGTCGAAAATGTCCCACAAAATCCATTTCGGGCAAGAAGTCCGACATTCCAGCGCCTAATTCAAACGCCGAACGGGTATTCCATCCTGAATCGAGTTCTTTCCTTGGCATTAGCCGTATGACAACACTTCTCAATCGTCAATCCAGCCGTATTCTTGGATCCACGCGCGTTTTTATCCTGTTTTCATGAACCACAAATCGTGAAACCTGACCTTTCTATGCATGTAGGAGCTCCATGTGACCACGTTGTGGTTTTAACTTTTAGGCCCATCCGCCACCATCTTATTGGCACAAATAATTGACTGTACAGATGAATACACAATATTTCATTGCAGATATGGCCCTATGTGGGTTATTGAATGCATAGATGTTCCAGGTCCAACACCAACCCAAACCCCCCTCCCACCCCGCGTATAGCGCCTCCTCTGCCTCAGCCTGGCTACGGCACTGTACTACTAGCACGGAAGCTTGACTGACTGAACGTTACCAGCGCCTGTGCTTCGTACCCACTACGTCGCTGCCACAGGTTACGACACTATTTCAATGGGGATATAAAGATCGTGGGCACAGTACTTAAGTTTGTGGAACAGTGTGTAACAAAAAGAAAGGCTATACGACAGGCCGGTTCATTCAGCTACTCAAGATACTCCGGCCTCGCCCCTTCATAGACTGGTTTAGTAGGTCTTGGACCAGTAAATCAAGCCTAATAGAGTTACATGTTAAATTGGCTATATTCGTCAGCTTGTCTCGGACATTTAAAAGTTTCGTTGACACTCTACCTGTTATTTTTCTGAAAGTTTACTTCAATGACATTTACATTATCAATAGAAAATGGGGTCTCATCCAATTAACTTTTTTGCTACTCGTGCATTTGTTTATGCTTACCTCCATAGTTACAGTTCCGAGGCAAATCTCAATGAAATAATGACCCAATAAGATTTCTGGTTCAAGGGTTAATGCTTGTAGTGACACCCTCCCCAAACCCACAAATAATCAGGCATATTTGTCCCTTTGATATGACAAAAAAAGCAAAAGAATTTATCTGCTCTCTTATTTTTAATAGCCTGTCACCTGAGGCCCTGTATTCATAACGTGACTAAAAGTTCTGACGCACTTGCACGGTCATGCGCATTTACTGGTCCAAGACCTAGTAAATTGTCTCCAGAGGGACCTAGCGACCAGGTGCTACTACCTGATCTATCGACGTTATTGTCCATACTCGGTAATGCTGCCGTTCGCATCTTGGGCTATGCCTACAACATATTTAGTATAAATGATCCTCTCGCTATTAGGTTGAACCTACTTCCACACTACAGTACACAATATATCAATTTTGTCAATTCAACATTGCATTGTGCTATTGTGTTGTGCTGTGTTGTTCTTACGAAAAAAACACACAACACAACATCTCGGGCTACCGAGTGGCAGGAATCAGGAATCTTTTTATTTGACCAGAAAAAATAAAATTTACATATCTTGTTCACAAAACTGTAGTTAAAGAATCGGAACTAAACAATGAAAATCTACATAAAAAGGTCAGGGAGACACACGTTGAGACCTTTGATAGATCGCTATCACGCGTACCACCCTACATACATGTAAACAATTAAATATCGATTATCGGTAATGTAGAAAAGTGGTCAATATTACATTTCATTCTAAAGATACAATAGTTTGAATCATTTAATTTGAGTTACATATATAACAATTTGGGATGTTACAAGAACCTTCATACTGCATTATATATCTCTTCTTCACTTAGTTTGAATAGCCAACATAACTATGTGTATATACCTTCTCTTTAATACTTTCGGGAGTTGAATTAAGAAGCTGTATTATTTCATGCCGTAAACATTTTGTAGCAAAGACACGTTTTGTCCGAGTGACAAAAAATTGCTGTCGTCTGGTATTGTGATCATGTGTTTGAGGAGTTGGCATGATTGGCATTCGATCACATTAAAGAGGGAGCTGGTTGTTTTGAAATTTATAATAGAATATATGGCATCCGTGCACCGGATGTTAAGTCCGTAAAGTTAGAGTGTTTCGTAGAAATAAAATCATTAAGGAAATACCAGGCTAGAAAATAGGCCTACATTTTGTGAAGTGCAAGCAAATTGCCACACCCGTAGACATTAGTGAATAGTGCACCAAAATTGTTGGGTTTTTTTTTATCCAGTAGGCCTAACTCTAAAAAGTGAGTGATATTGGAAGCAGTTCATGTATATGTGGGCCAGGGAGTAGCAATAATGAATGAACCAGTTGAATTTAACCCATGCCGAGCCCCCGGAATATTGTCACCTGCAAATTATACTGACAAGGGGACATCGCTAGACTCACCATGTGAAAATTGGTCATTCTGTGCTTCAGTCCTCACTACTACTGTCATTTTCTTCAGATGAACTGCTGTCATTGTAACTATCACTCACTATCTGAAATTTTGAACGTATAGGCCTAATAACCCGGTAAATCTGCTGGGTCAACCGTTCAGTTTTCCAGTGGTATTTTTCTATTTTCTCAGTATGTTCAACAGCTTTTCCCAAATCTCTCCTAGATGCACTTGCCAAGGCAAGTGTAACTAGTTCTTTGACATCTTTTATCTCGAGGGCTTTATGAAACGCTTCAACTTGACCCCCATCTGTTCAGCGGTATTGAATTTACACTGTTGGACAGGGGCACGGAGCACCACATGCCCACGTTGCCTGGCACTGACATATGTTGCTTCTTTTAATTACTTCATAAAGTTTTTTTTCAATTTCGGATAATATTCAATATTCCTTGAAAAAAATCATTCC
Organism: Hermodice carunculata; assembly: GCA_964020975.1. NCBI lineage: Eukaryota > Metazoa > Annelida > Polychaeta > Eunicida > Amphinomidae > Hermodice > Hermodice carunculata. The sequence goes on from CAXHWN010000414.1 coordinate 23,886, forward strand.
TGCATGACAGACTTTCTGTGGTTCATGTTGGCAGACATACTGTCTTGTGCTCTGTAACTATGATAAACTGCATTGTCAAGGACAATCACACTCGGCACTTTCAAAATGCAGGTATAAGTTTGGTTTCAAACCATCCCATGAGAGTTTTGGTATTCATTTTACTATGATAGTCTGTATCCTTATGTTTGCCCACAAATACAAAGTCACGGTTGGGCATAAACACTTCATCCTTATTTCCTGCATGTAGTATTATCAATCGTTGTCCTTTACCACAGGGTTTGTTTGGTAGTTTTTGACAAATCACCTAGAATGCCATGTTGTTTGTCAGATGGCATTCCACACTTTTGAAAAAGTAGGCGCCATATATAACCCCCAGAATGATTATGGTTTACCCATGTTTTATTATGTGTATATTACAGAGAAATCCCTGTCCCTATATTCTTGCACGCGCAGCGGTAATATCTGCCTTCTCTGCAACAATTTACCTGTTTTCGGGGGGGGGGGCTTTTTTTTTTAAAGTTGTGAGCGTGGTAAGTGTCTTTTCTTGTAAAATTTAAACCCAGTGTGTCTTATCACTTTTTTTGTCAAAACTGTCTTGTTTTTTTCTGGGTTCGACACGGTCCCTTTATTCTCAACTGCTGAATGGACAACAATCTCTCTCACAGACGTTCTTGAAATTCTCAGTGCCTGGCCTGTCTTCTCAACAAGACTTCCTTCAGAAAGTTTCCTTCCTTGACGCTGCTTTTGATTTTCTCTTTCAAAGTAATTGTATACTAATACAATGTCCTGTCTTTCGTTTCTTTCATTTTTCAATATTTCACCACAGTTGCCATACCAGATCCACCTGCTTTTGTGTCAACAGGTTGATCAAATGACAATAGTATTGAAGGCTGACATAATACACTCAATGGATGTTCTAAGCTTTTGTTGCACACAATTATGGACCTATTGTGTCCATGTTACTATGTATGAAACCCGACAATTAAACCTGATTTGCATTAATGTTTGTGATTCCAGCTTCCCAGACACTGCATGATATCCGTTCTGCAATCTGCAACTCCCTTAATTTGATGTCAAGCAAATACAGCATGCGTAAATACGATGTAGAAAACCTCACTTTACAGGGTTTGCTCAGAACGATGTCACAACCTCATAACCGCTCTGTTGATGACAACATTGCTTGTGAAGGCTCATTCATTAGAGAACTGTGTCACTCTAGAGACCAAAAACTGGACACTATCTGCACTCGGAAAGAACTATGTAACATCATTGAAGTACTGTGTACATTGTATCCGCGAGCGTGATATTAGATGTCTTGAGATGTTACTTGTATGGACTGAAGTTCTAGTGTTGTATTGATATTGCATATCAGTACTATTTCCCCTTTTTTCTCAATTCATATACTACATGTCACTGCATTTATACACTTTTTTTCTCTCAACTTGACTATGTGCCGTATTTTGTTTTATTGAAACAATCTGTACCCTATGTGTATGAAAAAGATATATATAATACATATTGCCACTGTTTACCAGCACAACCCAATCACAGATTACCCTGAACCAAAAACAGCCACATAAATGGGAGTCATCAATAACATGAGCTTCTGTTATGACCCTTCCATCAATAGAGCACACCCATGTGCAACTTTGTGTGGATATTTTGGAAAACTTGGACCATATGAACAAGGAAACACTACTATTTCCACTCTTAAGAAATAGAAAAGAATCTTCGTGCCGTGTGGCACTAAATTATCGAAGTATTTTAGTAAATTTTCGTTTTTATATATATTTTTTTTGTGAATTTTTATGGATTATTTTAGTCTGAAACATTCTGGCTTTAAGGACTGTAGTTTTATTGTTGATAATAGGCTCAAACCCATTTCACCTATGCTAATCAGTTTAAATGTTCAGTATGTCGTCAAAATTATTTAAAGATAAAGTTGTCCATCCAACTTCGATTCTTGTGCATAATTAATTTTTTATTTCACGTCAGATTGACTCAACATTATAGAGACTACTTGTGTCAGTCTCATGATATCCTATGTTTTGCTACATGTGTAGGCTTATGGGCACAGATTAGCCTGAACCTGAAGTCGATATTGTAGGATTTTAATTTACGCAAGCTTTGAAGGCACGCAGACCTATTTGCGTTGAAGAAAATCTTCTTTTCTAGTTCGTTGCTGTATGCTTGAAGGTCAAAACATACAACAAAGACATTCCTGGGTAACAAGTTCTTTTGAAAGCTCATAGGTTAAAAGTATCAATAGAAACATGTATATATTTTTACAAAAGGACATCATTCAAACTTTTCAAATCTGAAAAAAAAATGTAAATATTGAAAGCAAACTGTTAAACAAACGTACACATTTGTGACAAAGATGTGGTATTTTACATCCCTATGAAAATGTCGAAATAACTTTAACGGATTCAATCGTTCGATAATTTTTTTTCACAGAATCAATGCGGGTGGCATTTTTTTAGTATTTATGATAGTTGTTTTTTTTTTTCAAACAGAGCCTCTCAAATTTAAAGGTACCGCCAAATTGAGAGAATTTCAATTTTAAATTGCCATATTTTTATAACAAAAAACAGACAGAAAAAATACCCCTTATATATGTTTTCCGTCCATTATTGGTCTACATTAACTCAGTAAAATAAATTTATGATCTGACAAAAGTTTATTTCAACATCTTTACAGTTATGTGCAATTTCCAAAATATGTCACAAACCTCTATTTGTATTCAGCAATTAACTCTGGAAGTTCGAATCTATCAACATTTAAGATCTTTAATATGTTTATATTAAAGGAATTTGACGTTGTGACAAGGCGACACAACCCTACCAGGCTAAAGGGGTCTGGTTCACTAGTTATCCACGCCAGCAACTGTATTTATACCCTAGACTGACCAACTTTCAGGATTGAAAAAGATTAGCTCCTATGGATGGTACAGCCTTGCCGTCTACCCATGTACATTTGGATCTCCAGTTTCAAAATTATTCCGCTTGTGCCATCTGGGGAGAAAGTCAATAGAGTGTAGCTCTGACACACGTACAAAGTTTCTGATGACCTCACTGCCCATTGTCACATTTGCAGTGTGTAATTCTTATGTGTGATTCCCATGTGTGATTCCTGTTTTCTGAGTACTGGTGAAAACTCTGTAGCTGATTAATACTTTTCAAACATGCTCTTCTCTCTTTCCTGCCCATATAGATTTAACTTATTTCTTGTAGGTACTTTATGGTCCCCTCCGTTTCAGAAGTGCACAATTAAACAACGAGACTTTTAAGGTGCCAGGATGGTTTGATCTATGACGGCTGTGCCGAAAAGAATCACAAAATGACTTTTGTTGTTTATCTGAAAGAAAAACACAAAATGACTTTTGTTCTGTATCTGAAAGATAAATGCACCCTTAGTATATGTTCACCAAATATTGTTTCAAAAAATCAATATTTATGTGAGAAAATCGATGAAAAACTATGACAAGTTTCAGCGGACCACTGCACGTGTATCCTCTGTTTACTTTGGTATGGTAATGGTCCACGATGTTAGAACAGCCACCAGCCGTGCTGACCGACCCTTGACAACGACAAAGTCACATGACCGCAGGGGAACAAAATGGCGGCACGCTTGATGGGATCCACAGATCATTAGAGGAGGGACACGCCAAAGGCACTAGTGCCGCTTAAACAGCTATTTCTGTTTGCTATTACAGTGATTGATGACATTATTTGCGATCTAGAGGTATTTTGCACGATGTGATTTATCTAAATAGAATGTAAACTGCGTTACAGCAGTCAGCCAACTTGACAGGGTTCCATCGTTCCTATTTTAAAGCTTGTCAAAACTTAGCGGGATAAAACGCCTTGTGTCACTGAACTTTCAACAGCTTCGTACCGTACGCTGCTCCATGGTACCCGATGTTACTGAACTTACAATTTGGCTTCGTTCCCACGAAATATACTGAGAAGCATAATTACGGGAACGATATTAACATTGTTTAATTTTCAGATAAGATATAAGTATGATGAAATAATGTCATCTAAGCTAATGGAGATGAAAGTGTGGTTGAGTAAATACGCATAATAAAGATATGATATCTGATAATGCAGCAAAGGGTGACTGGAAGATTTTACCATCTACATTTTTAATCTTCATTTTCATGATGGAAGAATTAGAGTGTGGCGACCTCTCAAGTTGTCGGCTTAGCAGAGTTTACGTTTCGAATATTTATAAACTTTGGTGTAGTACCAGGCGCGCTTGGCAAAAAACCCCATGAATTTTATGCCAAAACACTTAAAATTTGGCAAACTTGCCCAGCTACCCATCAGCCCTGACCCAAATTCCATAAAGCTTGCTTGGGGCATCCTTTGTAGGGTTGTGGCTGTTCAGTTGAAGGCACCAAACAATCTTGAGCAACTTCAGTATTGGCTTATTGTTAAGTGGGCAGACATACCACAGGTACAAATACAGAAACTGTGCAACTCCTGGAGGAAGTCAGCTGACAATACAATTGCTGCCAAAGGGAGTGCAACTCATTATTCGTACACTACATATAGCGGACTGGAGCTATCAACCTGTGCACAGATAATGGCTTGTGCAGAGCCTTTGTAGATATTCAGACAAGCGTTATCTCATTGAATTATGCATATATGTGTTCAAAAACAGACTTTTTATGTTTACCCTTTTAAGGTATTTCTAACCGCCCTGTATGTCACTTAAAAAGGTAGTTCCCATAATTATCCTTCCAAGTATGTATTTCAAGGGAGCTAATTTATTTTTCATGCTATGCACCTCCCAAAGAGACATAAAAAAAATCGAAATATATTTCGTGGGAACGAAATGAAATTTAAATCCAGTCACATTGGGTACCCTAGAGCCACAGAAAGGACATTAAAGAAGAAGAAATAGCGTTCCAGATTCCAGGGGCCTTCAATTTTGCCCCGTCTCCCAAAAAAAAACTTCCTGTCCCATCGGGGCTCCATACAGTAAATGAAAATTAAAAATTGAAAACGTCGATTCTCGGAGTTGAGCAGAATGATGATGATGTCATCGTACTTGGACCTCATGATGGCTTAGCAAATCAACATCAAAGTGCCCCCACCAAACATGGTAACAACACGACATCAAATGCACGAAAAAGTTTTTTTTTATAAAAGCAAACTGAAAGGGTTGATTTGTTAGGATGAACTTTATAGAAAAAAATCAATATTTTCACATTTTGTCATACCCTGTAATGTAACATTTTAGAAAATTACCAAGCAGACAAAATTCGTCTGCGAAGCATTTAATATGTTTTAGCACTTTGATGTATTACTTGTATCTTAAACGTACATGTAGATTGTAAAGTCATTTCACTTGTTAAATAAACACAATATACATATCCATCACATGTGTATCATGAAAAACATGATATATCTCGTATCTTAAAGGTACTTGCGTTGGTATTGCATGTAGATTAATTTTATTTAACTATCCAAAAATCAGTATAATAGTTAGTTGCTCATATACATTTTTTATTTCTGTCGTTATTTGTGCTTTCTCTTTGTTAGGCTTTGCTTGAACATGATTTGCGCAGGTTTTCTAATCAATGACAATGATTTGTACTGGTACTCCTGAAAATCGGTGTGACTCAAAAGATTTCGCCGACAATTTCTGGCCGCTAAATTCCCAAAGTCTGTGGAAGGCGCTTTTTGACTCCGTCACACTATCCTCATAGGCACCCCAAGGTTTACCCGTTAACAAAAAGGTGTAAAATCCCAGTGGTTAAGAAGAATTGTCTTTCCACTCACTTGACACTTTCAGTGAGTCTTTCGTCAGGCTCACACATGCATAAGATATTTTGTATCATGTGACATAGAATTTGACACATATCAGTGTCTATTTTGGACTTTCATCATTTTTAGAACCTCTTCTAGGGCGGGGAGCTGGTAATCCCTCTCCATCTTTATTCTTTGCACCACTGGTCCTGGTTACACGTGGACCAGCTTTACCATCAGGCTTCTTCTGTTCATACCCAGAGAAGGACTGACTACGTACAGGCGGCTTCCTCCTCAATGATGACGCTATAGTTTCTGACTGAATCCTGGTACCTGGTCTCCCACTTTTCACACTCTCCCGTTCAGCAAGAGGTGCCTCTTTTGAGGAAGATTGCTGGGGTGGCGCCGAAGATGAAGATAACCTCCTGGGTGTTGTGGCTTTTTTATTAGAGCTTAAAATCGAAGGTGGCATGCTGGTACGAGTGCCAGATCCAGTGGCAAGTGGCTTGGCACTTCGGGTCACTGGGGTGGTGTTTTTAGTTGAAGGTATGGAGGATCTGTTGGGAGCTGCAGCAGTGGATTTTGGCTTCATTGTTGGCGTTGATATCTCCTTGTTACTCATGAGTTTGCTGGTTTTGAAGTCTTCTTTCGCCAAGTTACTCACAGGTGGATGTCTTGTGAGACCAGAAGTGGTGGGCTTTTTGGGCCTGGTCAACTTTGGTGGACTTGTGGGCTTACTTACAGAAGTGTAGAACTTGTCTACCATATCAGGTTTTTGTTTGCTTGTAGCACTATCACCAGATAGTGCTCTGCGTCGGCTGCCATTTGCTGCGTTCCCTGCTCTAGTAGTAGTATCAGGTTTTCTGGTAGAAGGGACTGTTTTGCCAGATGCACCAGAAGTTGCTGATAATTTTAGACCTGAACTCGGATACTCTTTTGTTATCTTCACATCAGAGGACGTTATTTGAGGGACAGATGGGGCTAACTGAATTTCCATTGTATCACCCTGTTGTGGAGTAACTGTTATATTGGAATTTTCATTTTGATCCTTGGGCTGTAGCAGAATCGCCTTTTGAAGTTCCAAAGGCAAGTCAGATATCTTAGTTTCCAATTCAGTAACTTCTGTCCAGGTCTCAAAATGTTCTTCAATTGTTTCCTCTGGTATATGGGTATAAATCGTTGGAGTAAAATCACTTAATCGTGTGTGTGTCTCACTTAGCATTTTCCCTCTTCTGTTTTCAGGCACCAGGCTTTCTTCATTGTGTGCAGTTGTTTCTTCCAGTTTTTGAGTATCCAGCTTGGTGGCATGGTCACTAGGACTTGTAAGAATACCTGTCTCTATGGGCATTTTGTCTGTGATATTAACTGTTCCCAATATTTTCTCATCGTGCACAGCTGTTGCGTTCTCTACATGGGTGTCAGGCTCAAGGGCAAAATCAACAGCAAGAATGTGTGTCTCTGTTGACATTTTCCATGTGTCAGCATCTGGTTCTGGTATTTTTTCATTATGTGTGGTTATAGTCTCGGAATGGGTCTCGGTAAAGTCACCTGGTGTTTTCTCATGTTTTGTATCATTGCCATTTAGTGTGCATTCTGGTTTGTGAGCCATAGATCTTGAGTCAGTTGCAGCAGGTAGAGTATGCTCATGTTCTATTGCTTTTCTTGTTCTGTGCTCATTTTGATGTTGACTGTTTTCTTGCTTATGTTCAGTTGCTTTTCTTGTGGGGTGGTCTTTTTGATATTCATTGTTTTCTTGCTTCTGTTCAACTGCTTTTCTTGCTTTGTGGTCACTATGATGTTCGTTGTTTTCTTGCCTATGTTCAACGGCTTTTCTTGTTTTATGGTCATTTCGATGTTCATTGTTTTCTTTCGTGTCTATTGCACTTATCCCAAGGAACGCTGGTTTCCTTTTTCTATCAACTTCCTCTTCTTGAATACTAGTGATGGACTTTTGGTCAGATTGGATTGGGTTCAAGTCAGTATTTGACACTGACAATCCTGACTCATTAGCATTTATATCACTCTTTTTAGTAAAAGATGTATACATACCTGTTAGCAAATTCCCGTCAGTGTTAGTTGTGTCCAAGTTTGAATTCGCATCCTCAATACTAGAAGTATAATCAGTATCAGATTTAATCCAAGTGGAGTCTGTATTTGACGTAGCTAGCAGTTGTTTGTTATCATTATAATCTTTTTCTTTATTTGGGGATGGAGGCTTACACACATTCCAAGTATCATCCTCCTGATTTGCATATTTTAATGATAGAGCCTGAAACCTTCCCCTTCTGGCTTTGTCTCTTTCTGACAGATTTTGTTTAAAATGCTGAACGTTACTTTCTAAAACTTTGGATTCTTGATTGACGTGCCACCTGTTTTCTTTGGTCTCCCTGAATATCATACTTGTGGGCATATTTTTGTGCGTAGTTTTTTCAAAATTGTTGGGATCGACTGTTTCTTTCTGTTTATTACCTTGGTTACTCAGATTATGTTCAGTCGATATCTTACTGTCCTCTTCACTAATTCTCAGACTACTCTGTTCTTGACTCATTAAAGCTGATTCTGACTTATTTGCATCCAGCACTTCACTTCCATGTATAGTGACAGTGGCTTTTGTATCATTTGGCTCAGTTTGTGTTAATGGAGTATTTTTCAAACTGGATTGTAAACTCTCAGGAGACTTGGGAGCCTCCTGGCTATCCACAGCATTGAACTCAGACGGTTCTGTGTTGTCCCTATGGACACTTTTTTGCCCTGGTGTGACATCGGTTTTAACACTAAATGGTATTGTTGGTGCAACCTTGGTGATCGGGCTACTCGGCTGGACTGTATCTTTACTGAAGGCAGCACGAACTTCTGCTAAATCTACAGTCCTGCGTTGCTTTCTTTCCGCACGACGACGTGCCAGTTCCTGTTTACGGTCCGAATCGCCGCCCATGTCTGCATTGGATGCAGATTCATTCTTTTCTAAACATATGCTCGATAGATCAGGATAAGATCCAGTGGCTTTGGTCATGAGACTACCCCATTTTCCCTCCGGACGCGGACATGGAGTGTCGGTGTTACTGACTGGGAAAAGGCTCAGTGGCCTGCTAGGTGGGTGAGCAGTCTTACTCGTGTCATTTATCCGCAAGGTTCCAAATTTTGTAGCACGTGCCAAGACACTTCCTGACCCAAACCTCAGTGAGGGTGTTTTTTCATATTCTGCCACCATGGATTTAACATGTTTTTGCCTGTGACTTTCAAAACTTCCTTCCTGGAGAATCGATTCTCCAGCACCATTATTTGATGATGCTGTGGATGGGGTTTCAACGGACGTATTAATCCTTGGTTGCCCCTCCATTGAAACCTTGTCAGGATGAAAATTATCCTAAAGGTTCTTTACTTGCTCCTGTGGAATCTTCTGGAAAGGGTCTCAAACATCTTATCAGCTGTTGCTGTTCGCTATCATTTGATCGCGCCTGCAACAAATAAACATCAAAGTCATCAAGGTCACAGTCTGAATTGTCGAACGTAGCTGAAAATATCAAAACTACAATAAACCAATGCACTCAAATAAATATCTGAGCAAAGCTGGTATATACGCTACCATTTAAGAGATACTGTATCATAAAACAATTAATTAAAAGCTCAAATTTTGGAAATTTAAAACAGTTTTTGAACGCAAGTATCAAACGCCTTGAGCTACTGATTAAAAAAGACACTTTTATGCTTATTTCCACATCCATGTGGGCTTCAACGTGCTCAATTCGTTTATTGTTCACCGACAATTTAGCTACAATTGTTTCTAAAATTTCGTCTGTTTAACAGAATTGAAAAACTAGTAAACAGACTAACATGCAATCACTTATACTCTATGCATAATATTCTGGGCCACCTAGTGATAGAAGCGGAAATCACAAATGGGTGTATAGTTATATCATTGTCCGTGACGGGTCTACATGTTTACACTTTATTGGCTTGTTCAATGTTTCACCAGAATGTGATTGGTACTGACGTGAAAAAGTTGCATCGCCATTTAATGCACAATAAAATCTTTCAAATTATCCAGCACGGTAGTGGGATGTCAATTGTGGCAACCTGAAACAATAGCATTGCTGGCGCATGGCCAGAGTTTTAAATTTACTACAACTGCACGTAAGTTGGAGAACTGCATTACATTTCATTAACGACTAGAATCGCCAGTTGAAAGTCTAGAAGCAGTGCTGATTATGTGTGAACTGAAACACTTACATTAATAAATTAGAAAAGACGATTTGCTAGACAGAAAAAGTCTGTGTGCCTTCAAAATATGAATATTTTGAAATTCTCTTAATATTTTCCTCTGTATCTGCAGTACAAATGCAAAAATATTGATGGAGAGGTAACAAGCAAACTAAGCACAAAATGAAATGGCATTGGGGGTTGTAGTGCAAAATTGTCTGTTTTCTGGACATAATTGTGCGCGTGATTCCTGCCAAGAAAACATTTCTCGTATGGGAAATCAAAAAGGCCATCAACAGGTTATTTCAACAACCATGCCGTTAAAGTTGAGCGAAGATATTAAAAATTTGAAAAAACACAACAATTTTTATTGATCATACGAAAAATAAAACACATGATAATTATAGTAAGCATTTTAAGTTCAGGACAGTTTCACCGTCACTAAAATCAGGAAAGCTTAAAGAACCAATCTGAAGACACTGGTGGGGTGCCTTGCCTGCCAGGCTGAAGCAGAACTTGCACATAAGTGACACATTCCAGTCTGCTTTGCTACACCATCTGCAAGGCTACGCAAACAAACTGTACAAACTTATTGACCCGGCTGTGTTTGCCGCAGTTGCAGCCCTTTCTCCATCAAGCTTTGAAGATGTTCAAGATGTAATATTTGAATTGCTCCTAGTAAGCGTTAATTAAAATGCAACAACTCCTGTACTGTATTCATTAAATGTGCAATGGTCGATAACGTGTAGAACTCGGAAACACATCTCTATGGGTCAAAGTCTTGAAGATATTCAAGATTTAAATTTTGAATTGCTCCTAATTAGCATAACTTAAAGTACAGCAACTTTCAATTTGTATGTATTAGATGCACAATGGTCAATAACATAGGTGTACCTGGTAACGTTTTGGAATCCCGTGTCTGTCTATTATAGTCTTGAAGATATTAAAGATTTAAAATTTGAAATGTCTCTAATTAGCATAAATGAAAATGCAGCAACTTTTACACTGTATTCATAATATGCACGATGGTCTTTAACATAAAGGTGATTATTGGAATCACATCTCTAGCTAAAAAAAAGTTTGAAGATTTAAAATTTCAAATACTCCCAATTTGCTAAATTTTAAATGCACTCAACCGTCTTTGTAAACTGACAAGACTTCAGGTATGGATCTCCCACCATACCAAGTTTTATAAGTGTAATAGTGTCCTAGAAAGTTGTCGGACAAAATTTCGAAGAGGAGGAGGGGGAGGAATAGCTGCAGCAACAGCAGAAGAAGAAGAAGAAGAAGAAGAAGAAGAAGAAGAAAAAGAAAAAGAAAAAGAAGAAGAAGAAGAAGAAGAAGAAGAAGAAGAAGAAGAAGAAGAAGAAGAAGAAGAAGAAGAAGAAGAAGAAGAAGAAGATCTGTGCTTGTACATAGACATAATAAACAAGGTATGTCATCGCGCCGAACATCGATGAGCACTTACAGAATTAAATCCATGCTGGTAAACCATGCTCAAACTGTATAGTTGCTTAACATGTTTAGAATCAGCATAAATATACGTACAATGTTATCAAAGTTTGTCGGATTGCAGAGCCAACGTTGAATTATGCCTTGTTCTGCAGTCTGCAATAAGCTGATTTTATTCAAGTAAGAAAATTAGTACGCATCAAAAGTGGTGCAAATAAGAAAATTACTACGCACCAAAAGTGGCACCGGGGGAGACAAGCCATCGCGGAGGCAATAACACAACCAACAATGTTTCGCGGGTAATCGCATCCTCCACACAAAATAGGTCAAGAAAAGTTGAAAAAGATAGTTCTGTAACAAGTCTGATCCAGTTTGAATGCCCGAGTGAACAATTGAGCCACATGCCAGCTGCCCAAGCTCAAATTCCTCAAGGGTAATCGATGTGCTTTAATTCTTCAGATCTATAAACTGCTCACTTAATCCGTGCATGAGATGTCGTGGCTTTTTTCCTTTTGTTTTGTTCAGTAAAAAGATGGCTTGAGAAACTTCAAAGTTTTCGTTCGAAATGTAGTAGGCAGGATAAAATTCTCTGTATTCAATATCTCGCAGGGACACCTACAAGTGTTTTCAGATAAATAAATATCAAAGAAAGGAATTGTGCAATTTGTATCTCACCCGACTTATGCATGGACAATGTACGTGTACCGTGCGGTGACTTGTTACTTACAGACACCAATACAAGTCAATCCAGCGTTTCAGCGTTTGCAAAGATGACATTCCGTTTGTAATGAAACACGATCAAAGAAATGTACATATTTTGTGCGCGCTTTTTTTTTCGTAAAGCCGCCGAATCAAGTTTCCGCACAGTGGCGTTTTTCGACAAACCTTTCTGAGATCCCTTACTCAAGGAACAATAATGGTGTGGCATAATGTGTGGCCCAAATAGTCACGAAGGAAGTGATGGGACCAAGTCAGAAACCGAGGCGCTTGCGCCGAGTTTTCAGGGGTAGTCCCATCACTCTCTGAGTGCCCATATAGGCCATGCAACATGCCTGACCATTCGTTGTTCCTATTATGAAATTAAAGTTCATTTTAAGGCTGTAGAAGGGATGAAATGGCAAAACATGAACCAGGAAACTACAAACCTAAGTCCGCCTTTACTTCCTTTGAGTTGGCTTTTACAGTTTGCAGCAGCCTCCCTTTTACAAGGACCGTCGTGCTCAGTGGGGGCCCTATAGCCCTACACCCAATTTTTGATTTAGTTAAATAGGAATCTTCGTCATTTGAATCGCACACATAAAAATGACATTAAAATGCAACAGAACATTGATTATGTTCTGTCATTTTGCGTACTACAGAGCAAATTGTGCATTGCATGTTTCAAAGATTGAAATACTCGGACAGGGCGTTCAATATCTATCAGTGTTCCATGCACTGTGTGTTTTCTTCTCTCTCCTCCCTACCCTCCCCCCCCGCGCCTTTGTTTTAAAACATCTTCAGATATAAAGTAGATTATAAGATAAAGATTTCTAAGTGACATTACAGACACACGCCCACATTCACACATAGAAGACATTTCATGTTAACTTATCCTGAGTAAAATGTAGACCATGTCATTGAATTGCAGTAGAATGTTTTGTGACGTTTTGCGCATGCGCAACAACGGATGGACTAGTGCACTGAACATTCTAATCGACAATTACATTAAACCAGGGATACCCCAAGAGATCCCCGATTAAACACTCGAAAACCTTTGGACGCCTGACATGTTATTCATTGTGCTAAAGCCATATTCCAAGTGAATTTAGTGTTTTAGAACAACTTACACGTGCTCTGTTGTCATCTATATTGCCGTGACACTGTTCTGAAGTAAATGTTCAGAGAATAGTATTAGTCTCAACGGAATGCATAGAACACGCATTCATTGCAGCTCAGCCGGGTACCCGGGTAATGGCTAAAAAGGAAAGTTTCGGAATGCGCCAATTACCACATATGAAATCGGCGAATGGAGGCAAATATGCTGCATTATTTGACATATATAATCCATATCTTGTTTTTGTGTTGAAAATACCGCCTAGCAAAATACGTTTACGTGAGGTAATTTGACATCATTGAAACTAAAACTTATGTTCTAAAAAGAACCAGCTTTTATGTGTTATTGTTTTGAATTACTCGCAGGGAGGGGCCTGGCTGGTTTGATATATGTAGGGATTCTAGTGTTTGTGGGTCCGTACACTGCGCTTAATCTGGTCACTTACATATTACACAATGTAGCAGTAAGACCCCCAGGTACATGGGTATGAGAAATCTTTACTCAGCAAGTTTATTATTTATGTCTGCGAACTTCCACGGACTGTTCTGAAGTTCGGTCTGTAACAATTTGAGAAAACTAATACGTGTTTTGCCATTTTTTTTTTTTTTACCATTATTTTACCGTTCTATTGCCAGTAAATTACTGTGACATGTCAGCAAATTACCGTATTTTTACATGACTTGAGACTATTACAACATATTTGCTGATCTTAAGCTATGCTTATACAAGTTATCAGTAATGTATTGTCAAATTACGGAAGCGTTCGGCAGAACATAGACTGATATCAAAAACCATATTCCGACTAACTGTGCAAGCATACTCTATTATTCCGGTTTTTTTCCCTAGAAGTTCAGGATTGAAATTTACGGAAAATCTCCAAAGTATGTATATATATATATATATATATATATATATATATATATATATATATATATATATATATATATATATATATATATATATATATATATATATATATATATATATATATAATAAACTCAATACATATGGTACCTTGGCCAAACACTGTACAGGTCAGGCGTTGTTTTCCTATAATCAGAATAGTGACAGTCATGATCTGTACAAGTGCGTATCTGGCATGCATATATCCATAAAATGTATTGATGCTTGAAGACAAGATTTGGACCACACAAGGAGCATCAAGGTCTCATCACAGTCACAAAGAAGCACAATTTGTATTTCTTGTGTTATGGTACTAGCCAAAGCAGCACTCCAGCTGCAGTCTGAATGTCTTGTATTCATTTCAATTCATCGTAAATTCTATTCAAGATATTCCAATTCAGTAAGTAGTCTGAATTTCATTTTAGGAATTTCAAATTTAACCCAAGCTATCTGAAATTAAACATAGTTTTTTTTAGCGCAAAAATGAGAACGGCAACTTTTCTCACAGTAAAGCCAATCAGTGATGCCCTTTCCAATAGGTCCGTATCAGTGAAATTATTAGAGAAAACAAAATATAACATTCTACTTTTGCAAGTACAGAGAAGCTTCTAGCAGTATATGATGCCCACTTTTTTCAATAATCACACGACCAACTTTGTTAAGATGAATCGGATATTAAACTACAATTCTTCGCACATTTAGGTTATCAATGCAATCTTTCGTTCACTGCCGACTAGCAGGTTGCTTATTTGTATGGTAGGTACCATGCCCTTTTCCATCATAAGTTTCAGAAGCAGAGATGTTTTATGCCCGCACCACTAAAATAATCTGTAAAAAACATGAAAACAGTTACTCGTAATTATTTTGAAGGCCACGAATTCGTTTCTCTGTAGACACCAGGAGCATTCTTGTTTTGCCCACAGTCAATTTGATCGTGTATCGGCCGGTGATCATAGAAGTGCTTAGAAAATATCTGTAATAAATTTATGATATCTTAAATCGAATTTGAGTCACCATGAACTCGAATCATGGATGCATGCACAGATACCATAAATACTATTCAATGC
>CAXHWN010000415.1:0-13000 GCA_964020975.1 Hermodice carunculata
GATAGAAATTATGAGTTAAAATGTCTTGAAAGATATAAAATTCCATGTCTCAAAAAATAGTTAAACAAGTTGATAGGATATATAGATCATGTCCAGTGCTAATATATTATGTAATTTTGTTGAGCTTGACATATTTTTCGTAGGTCACCATGCCTGTAAACTTGGCAGAGGTGATTTTGTAATGGTAGGGTGTAGCTTGGACATCATTGGCAAAAGGAATTTTAGAATCAAGATCAAAGTTGCACTGGAGTACAATGTACATACAACTCTACTGGATGACCTTCCTTTGGGTTATCCAAGGATTAAGTCTTCTTGACCTATTTTTAAGGTCACTAAGCACTGAAGAAAAGAACATTTAATTCAATATCTCGAGAAAAAATAAAGTCAAGGATACCAAAGGTACCAAAAGTGTACCATGTTGAAGTTTGATATTGCATAATGTGGATGATCTTGATTAATTTCTCAAGGTCATCAAAGGAATGCTTTTCACGAAATGATTTTTTGTGATGGTCATCAGATTATGTCAAGCAAAGCATTAGGCTCACGGGCTCTTGCTTTAGAATTCTAGTGCTTTTTCATTTTTCTTGACTTTTATTCCCAAAAGTTAAGTTGGATCCACTTCAGACTTACTGGGAATGCATGTGGACTTTATTTCCACCAAATTTATTCACCACATGGTAGTGCTGTCATTCTCTGATTTTAAGCAAATTTAAACAAATTGTCAAATTTAGACAAATGAATATTGCGATATGTTCATGTTGGCAACAGTGATGATGGTCTTAAACAAAGGTGACCATGATACTCTGAAGGGCAAAGTCTGTTCATGTACGGTCAACTGAGCACAGGACTGTTACAGACCTTTAGTTCTGAGCAATAAAACAGAACTTCGCAAAGATAGATTGTTACAGACTACTGCAAATTTACAGTGGGTGCACTATTCACATGAATTGCTTATTTGGCACATGGCATCCTATTTGATTAATATGTTACATAGATAATTATAACCAACATGTGTTGAGAATTTGAAAAAAAAGGATGTCTATTCCTTACCACATAGTAAAATGTCTTCTTACCACATAGTAAAATGAACTTGATGGATTTTGAATTGGTCTTTGTTGTTTTGGTTAGAAATGGGGTCTTGGACCAAGTGGTTCAAACCAACTGGGGAAAGGCAACCAGTCAGTCTGTGGATAAGGAGATCTACTTTCCTCAGTCCAACCCACACACATGGCATGATCCTAAGCCTGGCTGGTAGAATTAATTGATGGCATCCATTTATAAACTGCTAGGCTACGCACAACTGCACACTATCAATTTACATATAATCATGCAGTATTTTGCCAACACAAAATATTCTAATTATTACAAATGCATAAGTGACCTGTAATCTCGGTCTTTCTCAATGTATGTAAAGTCTATATTCAAGCCAGAGCAAAGATTTCTTCTGAACGTGCATATTTTGTATTTGAGCTTTTGTGAATGGACAGTGTTATGTAGGTGTCAGTCAGCACTGAAATCACTGATAACCTTCAGGACACACATCCTAAACGTTTAAGTAAAACATATCAATCTGTAGAACCAGAGAAGGCCAAGATGCAAAAGTTGCCTTTTTAAATGTCACACAGTCTTGCCTGGTTAATGATCTGTATCTGCATGAGGAGACCATGCAACAAACACATCAGGTTTGAGTATGCTACGTCCATCTTTATGGAATTGTTGAATCTTTCATACTAGCTGCATCTTGCAGTTTCCCTAAATTGTACAACTACATATATATAGTCAGGTAATACGGAAGCATTACATTTTCATTTTCTGACCGACAATACTGTTTAATTTGCCTCAATATCCCTAACTTGGAGTCTGTGGTTTTGCATAAAACTGATACTTGACATTCCATGGTAATATGGAGTCAAGATGTAATTGTAAGCCTTAAAGTTTATGATCAGTTTCTGTATCATTTGATGTTGGCCTCCATGCCCAGCCTCAGCAGTGGCATACCTTGTTTGAAAGCATCTGATGTGGAAGGGTCAAACAAAGTTGTTCACCATGTGGGAATTCTGAGGATTCCTGATTTTAAATGATTTTTCCAATACAGGTACTTATCGGTCAATGCACCTTTCCTATGCATTACTAGGGAAGTCATTGAGTAATCTAATGCTGATTCACATTTTCGACTTCTACCCCAAAACCGTCATCCAGATTAACTGCAAACTTGATGGCAATGTACCTTGGGTGGCTGTCTACCAGGTTTGGTGAAATTATCATTCTCCAGTGATTTTTAATGATTTTTTTTGTTCTTTTTTGGACAAATCTTAAAAAATCTTTTCCAAAACCGCTCACCCAATCTCTTTGATATCACACAGGAACACTCCCGGGGACTCCTAGTTCTCAATTTGTTCACCAGGTGGCGCTGCAATTTTTTTTTCTAATTTTTAGCTTAGCTGACTTGTCAGTCAGCTGAGCTTTTGTGAGGGTCTGTCGTCTGTCTGTCATCCACAATTCACATTTTTCGACTTCTTAAAAACCGTCTGCCAGATCCACTTCAAACTTGGTGGGGATATGCCTTGGGTGGGTCTCTACCAAGTTTGTTCAAATGGTCACGGTCTAGTGATTTTTGGATTTTTAGCTCTGCTGACTTGTCAGTCAGCAGAGCTTGTAGAATCGGTTTGCGTCCGTCGTCTGTCTGTCTGTCTGTCCTTCCGTCTGTCCATCTGTCATTAGACTTTTTATATTTTACCTCAGCTGACTTGTCAGTCAGCTGAGGTTTTGTGAGGGTCTGGCGTCCGTCGTCCGTCCGTCATCCACAATTCACATTTTCGACTTCTTAAAAACCATATGCCAAATCCACTTCAAACTTGGTGGGGATATGCCTTGGGTGGGTCTCTTCCAAGTTTGTTCAAATGGTCACGGTCTAGTGATTTTTGGATTTTTAGCTCTGCTGACTTGTCAGTCAGCAGAGCTTGTAGAATCCGTTTGCGTCCGTCGTCCGTCTGTCCGTCCGTCCTTCCGTCTTTTCCATCTGTCATTGCCTTTTTATATTTTTACCTCAGCTGACTTGTCAGTCAGCTGAGGTTTTTTGAGGGTCAGTCGTCCGTCGTCCACAATTCACATTTTCGACTTCTTCTCAAAAACTGTCAGCCAGATTCACTGCAAACTTGGTGGAGATGTGCCTTGGGTGGGTCTCTACCAATTTTGTTCAAATGGTCACGGTCCAGTGATTTTTGGATTTTAGTGAATTTTTTTGTTCTTTTTTGGGTAAATCTTAAAAAATCTTCTTCTCCAAAACCGCTCACCCAATTGCTTTGATATCACACAGGAACAATCCCTGGGACTCCTAGTTCTTAATTTGTTCACCAAGTGGCGCCGCAATTTTTTCCTAATTTTTTTATGAATTTTTGTGTGTTGTCGCTATTTTCGACTTCTTCTCTAGAACTGTCACTCAGATTAAGCTTACACATGGTGGATATGTTCCTTATGGAAGGGCATAACAAAGTTGTACACTATGTGGGAATGCTGTGGATTCCTGATTTTTAGGCCGTAGTTTTTTAATTATTCGTTTCACGAACTCCGCCGACCCTACTTTAGCCAAAATCAGAAAAAGAATAAAAATGAAAATTCATCTTTTTTTTATTTCAGCCGACCGACGCGGACAGTTCTGCTATTTTTTTAAAATTTCCGGATATTCTTTTCCCACAAGCCGTGCTTAGAATCCACAAATAAACATGAATGAAAGTTGACATTACCTTGTTATGTCTCCCGGTGGAAGCCGGGGGGAAATATTGGTTTAGTACCCGTTTCTTCCGCTTCTTCTTCTTCTTCTTCTTCTTCTTCTTCTTCTTCTTCTTCTTCTTCTTCTTCTCTTCAGGTTCTTCAACACTTGGATTCCGTGCGATAAGTCTTGAAGAACTTGATGGAATTTGACTAAACTTGGCAGGATTATGTATCTAGGCAAGACCTAGGTTGGGATTGTATTTGGGTGACCTTGACCTAATTTTCAAGGTCACAGGGTCACTTATGGGAAATTGGTTTCCGTGTGATAAGTCACGAAGGACTTGATGGAATTTGACGAAACTTGGTAGGCTTATGTATCTAGGCAAGATCTAGGTTGGGATTGTATTTGGGTGACCTTGAGCGAATTTTCAAGGTCACAGGGTCACTCATGGGAAATTGGTTTCCGATCGATAAGTCATGAAAAAACTTGATGGAATGTGATGAAACTTGGCAGGGTTATGTATCTAGGCAAGACCTAGGTTGGGATTGTATTTAGATGACCTTGAGCGAATTCTCAAGGTCACAGGGACACTTATGTGAAATTGGTTTCCATGCAATAAGTCTTGAAGAACTTGAATGGAATTTGATGAAACTTGGCAGGGTTATGTATCTGGGCAAGACCTAGGTTGGGATCGTATTTGGATGACCTTGATCGAATTTTCAAGGTCACAGGGTCACTTATGTGAAATTGGTTTTCGTTCGATAAGTCATGAAGAAATTGATGGAATATGATGAAACTTGATAGGATTATGTATCTTGGCATGACCTAGGTTTTTGATGGTATTTGGATGAACTTGAGCGAATTCTCAAGGTCACAGGGTCACTTATGTGAAATTGGTTTCCATGCGATAAGTCATGAAGAACTTGATGGAATTTGATGAAACTTGGTAGGATTATGTATCTAGGCAAGACCTAGGTTGGGATTGTATTTGGGTGACCTTGACCAAATTTTCAAGGTCACAGGGTCACTAATGGGAAATTGGTTTCTCTGCAATAAGTCTTGAAGAACGTGATGAAAATTGCTAGAGTAATGTATCTGTGAGAGCTAAAATAGGATTGTAATTTTCAAGCAAACTTGGTCATTTGTAATTTGTTATCACCTGTAGCTTATTCCGAGACGTAAGTGTCCCACCGGGAGACATTTGATTTTCTGTTGGAAAATCAGTCTGTTCTAGTTTTCTCATTAATTTCATGTCGTACGTCCCCCTCCCCAACGGACCTCCTTCTAAGCGGACACCCGGTTCCAGCGGACAGAGTCCCGCGGCACTGACGTCTTTCCCATTGAAATTACCCCTCGTTGCCGGACACCCCTCTGACGCGGACAACGGACAGGGTTTTAATCTCCAAGTAATAGAAATACCCCTCTGTGCAGACACAAAATTGTTGAATTCTTCGCTGTCCGTAAATCGGCATAAGAATATACACGTATTTTTGTCCAATACAAGTTACAACTCTATTGAACTTGAAAAGATGTCGAAAGACAAACTTCTACATCGTTTTGATTTTACTGTGGAAAGTTGAAGATGGGGACCTGTTGGTTTTCAGTCTTACACACCCAAATAAATCGAACAACAAGAAAACTTGTAGTTTGCTCTTGATCATTTTGTCTATGTATTTCTGATTGATAAGTGATTTATCTGTTCTAAATTATGTTGCTGTTTGACCGAAGTATGAGAAAAAAAAAATCCCACAGAGCATCCTATTACTGAACCCAGTGAAGGACCATTACTGAATGGTCCCGCATTAAGAGTTTGCCTGCTTGAGCACGTGCGGCAGACACTGACGAAGTGCATGCCAGATCCATTTTTCCCACGGTCAAGAACGAGGTCAACATGGCGCCCAAAACACACGTGATGCCAATGGGAAAATGCCAAGTCTTATTTTGATACATAACTTATGAATTACGGTGAGTTAATCTCCACCGAATGTGTAGAATAAAGTTAAGATAGTGAGTAATGCCGTCAAAACAATTTTATGACATTTTAAGCTGGTTACTTCACAAGCGAAGGCTCCGTACCCGGCGATGTATCGGGTCCATTGAGCGTAATGGGGAAATGACAGCTCAAGACCGGCAAATATTTTCAAGTTGCGAAACACAAATTTCAGCACCCAGACAAGAGTTCTTTATTGAAATAAAGATTTTAAGGGTTGTAATTGTTAAATTCGATAAATGATAATTTCTTTTCACAGCATATGTAATCAATTATGATGACCAAGTGGTGGCAGAAGTTTGCGTACCTCACTACCTGAGCACCTCTGGACAAGTCCACCATGGATTTGAGGTGGTGCATATGCGACTCCTCCAATGAGCGACCACCTGCATTATACGACTGCTTTTTTGTCGGCGCTAGGGGTGGTCGCTCAAAAGAGGGACTACTGTATCTATAATGCAGTTGTATCTGGTATTATATAATAGAATATACTTGATCCCATCTTCAATGGACAACCCCCTGCAGTGGACATTTTCTCTGTGCAGAAGGGGTGTACGCTAGAGAGGGGGACTACTGTAGTCATTTTGATAAAAGTACCAGGGAAAAGTCAACGTTCATCCATGCAAGTAGTTCAGCTTGAAAAGCTTGCACCAGTCTAGGACTAGAGGTCTAAAAACATACTACAATACAAACAGACAGGTGTGTAAAGTGAGAGGAACATGTTAAATACACTGAAGTCCTGTATGGTGTACAGTAATACCTGTAGACGTGCTTTAGTGCATGGAAGTAACCAGGTGTGTGGGAAATTTTTCCCCCTCCTACCCTTTAGTCTGGAGACTAAAATTTTTAAAAAATGCAAGTGCTTAATTTCATTTTTACCTCAGCTGACTTGTCAGTCAGCTGAGGTATTGTGAGGGTCCGTCGTCCGTCATCCGTCCGTCCTCCATAATTCACATTTTCGACTTCTTCTCAAAAACCGTCTGCCAAATCCACTTTAAACTTTGTGGAGATGTGCCTTGGGTGGGTCTCTACCAAGTTTGTTCAAATGGTCACAGTCCAGTGATTTTTGGATTTTTAATGAATTTTTTTGTTCTTTTTTGGGTAAATCTTAAAAAATCTTCTTCTCCGAAACCGCTCCCCAATTACTTTGATATCACACAGGAACACTCCCTGGGACGCCTAGTTCTTAATTTGTTCACCAGGTGGCGCTGCAATTTTTTTCTAATTTTTTATGAATTTTTGTGTGTTGTCGCTATTTTCGACTTCTTCTCCAGAACCTTCACTCAGATTAAGGTGAAACATGGTGGATGTGTTCCTTGTAGAATGGTCAAACAAAGTTGTACACTATGTGGGAATGCTGCGGATTCCTGATATTTAACGATTTTTTTCAATTCGGGTATTTGTCGGTCAATGCAGCTTTCCTATTGATTACTATGGAAGTCAATGAGCATTCTAATGCTAATTCACATTTTCGACTTCTTCTCCAAAACCGTCATCCAGATTTACTTCAAACTTGGTGGGGTTGTACCTTGGGTGTGTGTCTCCCTGGTTTGTTCCAATTGTCATGTTCCAATGAATTTTGGATATTTTTATGATTTTTTTTTTTTCAAAAATCTCAACAAAAGTTTTAATAGGAAAGCTTAACATGGGAATTTCTTGTAATGGTCATAACTTAAATAATATTGACCAGATTTACTTCAAACTTGGTGGGGATGTGCCTTGGGTGGATCTGCACCCATTTTTTTTCAAATGGTCATGCTCTATTGATTTTTGGATTTTTTATGAATTTTTTTGTTCTTTTTTTGCGGGCAAACCTGAAAAACTCTTCTCCTCTGAAACCACTCACCCAATTGCTTTGATATCGTACAGAGACACTCCCGGGGACACCCTAGTTCCCAATTTGTTCACCAGGTGGTGCTGCAATTTTTTAATGAATTTTTTGTATGGTTTTGCTATTTTTCACTTGTTCTCAGAACTGTCCCTTAGATTAAGCTGAAATGTGATGGATATGTTGTCATGGAAGGGTCAAACATTTGTTTAGTAGGTGGCAATGCTTTGGAGTCCTGATTTTTAAGGATTTTCAATTCGGGTAAATATCCTTCAATGCAGCTTTCCTATTGATTACAATGTAAGTCAATCGGCATTCTAATGCTAATTCACAGGACAACTGACAAGAAATTGACTGTTTACTTGATAACTTGAGATATGTTTTGAGGTAGCTACACATGTTAATTATTGTGTATGAAGGTCATGCTGAGACAGTACATGAATGACCTTGACCTCGTTTGTGGGGTCACAGTGCAACATACATGAATTGTACTCTTCATTATAACTTGAGAACTACTACTTGCTCTTTGATGTTGCACATGTAAGTGTTCTTCAGGCTTAATCAGAACATGGTGTCCTTGATCCTTTTCCAAGTTCATAGAGCTGCAAGTGTGATGAATTTCAAGATCAGCTGAGCCTGGGCTCTTCATACAGCCCTCTTGTTTTTTTGGGGGGGGGCAAACCTTAAAAACGCTTCTCCTCTGAAACAGCTTTGATATCGTATAGAGACACTCCCAGGGACACCTAGTTCCCAATTTGTTCACCAGGTGGTGCTGCAATTTTCTAATTTTGTAAAGAATTATGTCTCCCGGTGGAAGCCGGGGGACATATTGTTTTAGTGCCCGTTTCTTCCGCTTGTTCTTCTTCTTCTTCTTCTTCAACACTTGGTTTCCTTGCGATAAGTCTTGAAGGACTTGACAGTGTTTGATGAAACTTGGTAGGAGTATGTATCTAGGCAAGACCTAGGTTGGGATTGTATTTGAATGACCTTGAGCGAATTCTCAAGGTCACAGGGTCACTTATGTGAAATTGGTTTCCGTTCGATAAGTCATGAAGAACATGATGGAATTTGATGAAACTTGGTAGGATTATGTATCTTGGCAAGACCTAGGTTGGGATTGTATTTGGATGACCTTGAGCAAATTCCCGAGGTCACAGGGTCCCTTATGTGAAATTGGTTTCCTTTCAATTAGTCTTGAAGAACTTCAATGGAATTTGATGAAACTTGGTAGGATTATGTATCAAGGTAAGACCAAGGTTGGGATTGTATGTGGGGGACCTTGACCTAATTTTCAAGGTCACATGGTCATTTATGTGAAATTGGTTTCTCTGCAATAAGTCTTGAAGAACTTGATGAAAATTGCTAGAGTAATGAATCTAGGTGAGAGCTAAAATAGGATTGTAATTTTCAAGCAAACTTGGTCATTTGTAATTTGTTATCACCTGTAGCTTATTCCGAGACGTAAGTGTTCCACCGGGAGACATTTGATTTTCTGTTGGAAAATCAGTCTGTTCTAGTTTTCTGTATGGTTTTGCTATTTTTCACTTGTTCTCAGATCCTACCCTCAGATTAAGCTGAAATGTGATGGATGTGTTCTTGTGGAAGAGTCAAACAAAGTTCATGTGGTTCAGAGTGCAACATACATAACTTTACTCATGACTATGACTTGATAACTACTTGAACTGGGACCTTGATGTTGCACATGTTAATGTTTTTCCATAAAGGTCAGACTTACTCAGTAACTCCCAAGTTAGAGCCACAAGTGTGATGAATCTCTAAGTCAGCTGAGCATGGGTTGTTCTGACAGCCCTCCTGTTTTTTTGTCTTCGTAGTTTTGAGTCAGCATTGAAATCATTGAATACAAATACACTGCACAATTAAATGAATTTGCAGTTGCTGAGCTGATGATACAGGAGACACGCAGCCCTTGCATTTGAGATACAGCAACAGGTAGACCTTATGTACAGTGAGTGTATTGCCATTGTTGTTGTTTACCAGTTTCTTTTAATGTGAAGGAAAATGCACTAAGTACCAGCAGAGACCATTGGTACCAATGCAGACCAAGTGCCGGTCAGTGGAGCAGACAAAACTTGCAGCTTGGGTGTGCTTTGGAAGCAAGTGAAATAGTCTGTCTTGTAGCCCTGAGACAGGGAGGCAGTATAGCAAGCAGGGCAAGCAGCATGCTGTAGGTGTGTGTTAGCGGCAGCCAGCTGGCACAAACAATATCAGTGCACAATGTTTAAGGTGGTATGTAGCATGAATATTGAATAACAGGCCAGCCAGGCTGCTCTCAAACATACAGTGGACAGTCTGGCAGCATAGGGTGTCAATGGACATGTTGAACCCTATCTGTGTGAAAGACAACAAGAGGCATGCAGTATTTTTGCATGGATAATTTTTGAAGTTTCCTGGAAATTGTAATGATCGTGTGTACATTTGGTAACCTGACATACATACATTGTGCAGTGTAACTGGCACCTACTTTTCTTATATATCCTCACATGGCTTCAGTGATACTACAGCTAGTGGTCCCTATCTTGAAAGACCACCTTTTCAGGATACTATGCTTTGTACTTTTCATCTTACTTATACCTCATGAAAGACCAGCTGTCTTGAGAGATGACAATTTTGTTCATTGCCTGGGTTGGTCAGTTAAGCTACACCTCACTGTATGGCCTCTTCATCAATGCTGCTGGAGTTGTGTCAGCATTGACCCCCTACACCCCGTCCCTCCAAACCCTGGCTTTGATTTGAAGGCTGAGGCAACCACTAAACTGTTAACCCAATGTGATCACATCCAAAAAATTTTTTTCCCTTTTATGAGAGTAGGAAAAAAACACTAAACATGAAAATGGGTATTATTTGACATTCTACTGGTTTTGAATGATGTATAGAGGCAAGGGTTAAATATTATTACTGTTCACTGCACATGTTAGCTCTGTGTGCAATATTTACAGAGAAGCAGATATGTAATGCTTGATGCAAAAAAAAAATATGGAAAGAATTGACAGCAGCCTGCGTACTACATACCTGGTCCGCACATAGGACAGTTCTTGACACTTAACTTCCATGCTATAATAGTATGTTTTTAGATGGTTGATAAAAAAATGGCACACTTGATGGCTTTATTCAACATTCAGTATGTAGGGCCTGTATTTTTCTGTTTAAAAAAACTAGAAATTCCGTTTCGCCCGCCAGAAATTCCAAATTCGGTTTCAGTAGTTCTCTTTGTATGTAAAATACATTAAGGCAAAACAGCAAATTCCGTTTCAGAGGTGACAAAAATTCATAATTCCGTTCTGTTTCGACATGAGCAGACAAGATATTGTGCCAGGATGTGTTAAGAGAGAATTTACCAGCATTTTCAGTGTAGAAAAGTGTTTCATAGTTGAAAGATTTGAAAGACAGGCGGAAGCTATGTGCTGCAGGTTGGTGCCAACATATCAAACGAAGTTAAGCATCATATCTTGCATAGTGTAACTCCAGGCAGCCACCAGATTCAAAACTGTTCCTTCCATATTAGGAACCCTTTTTAAACAAACCAAGTTCCTTTTTATGGCAGAGATTCAACAGAAAGATGCTCTTTGATTGAATAATTTTTTTTCTATTCTGAGCTCAGGTATAGGTCTGGGTGATTTTCGTTTGGCCCGGCTGGCTTGTCCTCCTTGTGTTTGCCATTGGTTATGTGGTGTACAGTGTGTACGTTTTGGAGAGGTGACATGGCAGGCAAATGTTTGCTCTGGGAGGAATGTTCATTATGCATCCCTCCGACAGGGGATGCAGATAGTGTTTAGTCCCGTTGTCTGCTGCTGCTGCTGCATATCTGATTGTGTGCGCCTGCGGGCACACACTTTGTTCTTGGATGGACCTCCGCCCGAGGCAACATGCATGTGTTCAAGACTATCATTGGCTGTTAAAGTTTTGCGCATGCTTACAGAGATGGACTGCTTGCATTTGAAGGCATTATCGCTCAAGTAGTGTTCAGCACCATGTTGGAATGGCTATGACGCACAACATGTAAACATCAGCTGTAACTGGTTTATAATTCCATTTATGTGCAAACTTATTACCAAAAATCCTCTAAAATAAAAATTCAGTACTACAGTTCAGTTGACCAATTAACACATAAAGAGCAGTTCATGCATGTGATTCACGTTTCCAGCAACTGGTGAAACTGTCATATGACAACTCTTGTGTGATTGGTTAATAATTTATACGACCCATCTGCAAGACATGTGCAGCTGTTTACAAGTACCAGCATTTGTGGAGTTGTGGAGACCAGAAGTCTGTTTATTGTCCGTGTAACAAAGTTAAGTTTTATCCCTTGTTTACACACATGTGCAGCACAAAACATTTGAATGTGGATGTCAAACATGAAGTATGGAAGGATAAAGATAGGTAAAACGCAGAGGTTGGTGACGACCAAAAACGATGGATGTTGCGAAGTTTACAAACAAACAACAACAAACGATGTTTTCTCGCTGCTGCTTTTGTATTTAAACCACGCCAGCAGAAATAGTTATCCCTAATGAACATTTTTTTAATCAATTGGCCCTCCTTACTACATTTATTTTGCAGAAGATACAAAAGCAACCTTGCACGCACACTTCTTTTTAAAAGAACACTTGTTTTCTTTATATTTCTGTCTCCTTCTGACCTTTTGCCTCTTAATTTGGTGCAGATAATCTATGGGTGTGGGAAATCTATCCCATATAATAATATATAACCTTGAGGTCAAAGGTCAAGGTCAAACCATTGTTGCATTTTCTGCTGACTCCGCAATTTCTACAAGTTAGCTTTTACCTTCTTAATGGTGCATCGTAGGCCCAATCACCACATTTTCCACTTCTTTTCCACAATAATTAGCCAGGTTCACTTCAAACTTGGTGGGGTTGTACGTTAGGTAGGTATCTACCAATTGTGTTCAAACGGTCTTGCTCCAGTGATTTTTGGATTTTTTTTTGAGGGGCGGGGGGGGGGGGTGCATTTTTGCATTCCTATTGATTACCATGTAAGTCCAAGGGGTCTGCAGTGGTCATTCACATTTTGACGTCTTCAAAACATAGGCCAGATTTACTTGAAACTTTGGGTACAGATACTCCATTGATTTGGGGAATTTTTTACACATGATTATGATGACCTTCAGGTCATAAGTCAAGGTCACAATGCCTTGCAAAATAAACTGGTTTCCCTGCCACATCTTCAAATGGGTATGACTCAAGTCCATCAAACTTTTTCATTTACACCAGAGGAGACTTCCCTTAATTTGATAAGAGGTAACCTTGAGGTCAAAGGTCAAGGTCAAACTTTCTGCAGAAGAATGGTGGCCCTCTTCCAGGAGAGGCACCTGTTCAGGGGATGTATAATCTTCTTCGGACAAAAAACTCGCTTTTACTTATCTTATAAAGTTATTCTTTAAGCTTCCCCCAATGCTTTTGTTGGATCTATTATTTATTTCTACAAATATCTC
>CAXHWN010000416.1:0-38000 GCA_964020975.1 Hermodice carunculata
ATTTAGCCAATACCCCGTTGGGTTGAAGGTCCCATAATGGAACATCGGACGTCACAACCTAATACAAAAGTATATGATCTTTCTATTGTATCTGTGTCTTTTTGCCCAGAACCACTTTTTAGTAGTCAGTACCCTATTCCGCAGTCCGAACTCTTTACTCTCCATAAGCTAACTTGTCCCTGTCTAATCTATATACATATAGAATTACTATTGTCCATATTGCACACGTTCCTCTGTAAAATTTTGACATAGGCTCCATCAGCCCAAATAAATTAAAGGGTCTTTAGCGGGTAACTACTCAACATGTTTCGGAGCCTTTTACCCGTACATGTCTCTCTGAGTAGCGGCTCCTTGTCTAAGCTAAATATTCAGCAAAGCCAACCCACATAATACAGAATAAATATGAACGTGGCAATTGATGAATTAGCTAAATATGTGAAGTTTTGATTATAAATGCAGAGCTTCATTATGAAAGAAGAATACCTGTCAAACAAACCTTAATTACTAAAATTGTATAGTACAGATTCAGGTAAGTTATCTCTTGTGTTCATACATGTACATAGCCTGTTTTGTGTATAAGAGCATAGTTTTCAACTTTATAATGTCTCGTCCTGTGTGGCTTGTACATATATATATTGTGCGTCTTCGTGTCTGCAGAACCCCTCGATTAGTAACACTCTTTGTACTATTGGGCAATCCAGTTTGAAATAAATGTGTTTAAACTAAATAAGAACAATTTGACTTACCCCTGAACCAATATGTACCCTTTCTAGCTGGATAAGTTATCACCGGCCAGTGTATAACTGAAGATATTTATAGCAAGTACAACAAACACAAGAAATCAATACTATTGAGCACTTGTTGCTTCCATTATTTTGATTATTCCATCCTGCAAACTAAATACCACAATAATAAAGAACCTAACTGTAGTGCAACATGGATAGTCTATGTAATTTTTACCAATGCTCATCGAAATTACAAAAGTTATCGAAAAAGTTGACAAACATATATACTTACGTGTGCATATATATAAACACACACACACACATATTTTTATATATATATATATATATATATATATATATATATATATATATATATATATATATATATATATATATATATATATATAACACTTTCGATTTTGTAAGGAAGATATGAGAGGAACTAAAATTATCGACCATTGACATTTAGAATTCATGTAGTGATATATAGTTTGACATTATGAAAAGAAAGGTCTTTCTAATTTATTAAGATATTCTTGCTGCCCTACCATCAATGCTATAGTTCCCACGACATGCTGTTGACTTTTCTGTACAATTAGAACTCTGGGCATGGTAGTACTTTTCATGGTTATTTGCATATAAATTGCAGGAATGCGTTTATGTTGTTAAATTTAATTAATGTAATTAGTGTGGCACGATTGAATAATCGAAGAGTCACAACCGAAAAGAAACAGCTGGGAAATAATTATCTTTTATCCTGCCCTAGTAGTGTTCACAATGGATACATACGTACTTACCTGTCGCCCCCTTCCAAATGCATTTCTTTCGATAACATAAGTATGTATTTTAAGACGGAATTTGATAAACTTTATCTACAGTTTTTAAAATTCATTTTGGGAGTCAATTCGAAAGCCTGCAATATTGCAGTATTTAGTGAAGTCGGGGCATTCCCATATGCACTAAAAATTTTAAAAAGTGTCTGCAAAAATTGGTACAGGATTGCAAATCATAGCCCCAACACACTCTTATTTGATGCATACAGATGTAATTGTGAAATGCCATTAGATAAATCTGATTGGTTACGAACTGTTAAGATAACATTGAGTGCAATTGGTTGCGGAGATATTTGGTTGAATAACGGTGACGAATTTGGTGACTTCCCTATAAATTTGATTCAGGACCTATAAAAAGAAATTTTTTTCATTCAGTGGCATAAAGACTTTGCTTTGAACTCTAATCCGGACAGAAAATTGAGAACTTACTCCAAATTCAAAGCAACATCTCAATTAGAAAAATATTTAATTTTTCTAAAAGACGCAAATTTGAGAAAAAATTTCACAAAATTGAGAATAAATGCACACAATTTGGCAATTGAGACTGGACAGCATATAAGACCGAAGAAATACCTGAAGAGAGCAACATCTCAATTAGAAAAATATTTGATTTTTCTAAAAGACGCAAATTTGAGAAAAAAAATTCACAAAATTGAGAATAAATGCACACAATTTCGCAATTGACACTGGACGGCATAAAAGACCGAAGAAAATACCTGAAGAGAATAGAATATGCGATAAATGTACAAAAATCGACAATAAGTGTCATTATATCATGGAATATGAGAAATTTGTTGAAATTAGGAAAACATTTTTTTTAGAAATATGTCAGATATATTTGTCAATTTTGAAACGTTGAACCACGAAGATAAATTGATAATGTTGATGACTGCTGATGATCCGGAAACGTGTATGGAAATGGCAAAATTTATTGAAGAAACGGTAAAAACTAGGGGTATGTTGTAAGTACAAAATGATATATATAGCCCACTGTAACACCATATGACCTCTGATTTTGTGACACAGCTTATTTGTATTGCGACATTTGCAGCATCACATTATTGTCATGCTGATTGTACTTGCGTGGATTGTTTTCTCTCTCTTGCTGTTAACCTTATTATTGTGATGCTGATTGTACTTGTGTGATCTCTCTCTCTCTCTCTCTCTCTCTCTCTCTCTCTCTCTCTCTCTCTCTCTCTCTCTCTCTCTCTCTCTCTCTCTCTCTTGTTGTTTACCTCATGTGTACGTACAGAACTTCATAATGCCACGACTGTAATTGGTGCAGAAATAAAGTCCATTCATTCATTCATTTTCGCACGAGCACTGGACATAATCATTTTATTCGTTGCTTGCAAAAATGGTAACAACATATATATGTATTTCAGACAAAGACACCTTCGCTGCTAAATCATGCACAACAGATCAAAACTGTACAGACGTGTACAACCACACTCAATGCGTTAGTGTGAAGTTAACCAGTACCAACAAAGTTGAAAAGCGTTGCCGGTGTGATGTGGCCTCGAATTTTTATATGAGGGACGACACAAAAGGGTGCAGTAAGTACTCACTACGCCGATTATCTTTTTTTACGGGGAAAGATAATGATTTCATTTAGAAAATTTGATACATATTTATCTTCACTTTCCCGTCACTGTGCCCGGTCCTCATGAGAAACTGGTTGAAGCTTTGTTTATTGGAATTTTGATAGAGGACTCTTGTGCCGTGGTCAGGGCAAAGCATATCACGCTTTTGTGTGATTTACATTGGCAATCACGGTGCACTCGTATTTCAACTGAACGAAATATATTCTGTTATTTATAAATATGGGTCATTGTAGCAGTTGTCAATAAATTGGTATTTTTACATATTATTTGTTAGTTTGTATCATTTGAGGGTACTTTTATCTTTCAATTTGATAGATCTTTCAAATTTTGTTTATATATGTTTGCTATTCATCGATTGGCGTGTGCCTGTTTGTTTTGCTATAGGGCCTATTGATGTCTGAGTGGATATACAAGGTATCTTAACTTTCTTATGATTAGGAATGAGTGGAACAGTTGAGGTTTATTGTTTTCGGCGACTTTTCCAAAATCGTACAGAGACCCTAATATGGTTATCGCTTCACTTCAAAATAAGATAAAATCTTTCAAAATAAACACATATCGACATTTTTTACTTAATAGTTCATACGTAATTTACAGTTTGACGAAACATGAAGGGATCTCGTCTTGGGTTAAAATATAAATACCAATTTTTCTTCCAAACAAACGAAGTTCATATCGAGTCTGAAGCCAGTGAGCAAATGCTTTCCCTGTGGTGCACAAAGCACATACATATTTTCCAGTAAGGAATCCATCGTCTCAAAATAGTCTTTCGATGGTTATATTGAAGTATCATCAATGGAAATTTGGCAAGAAAACACGACACGGCATACATGAATGAGCGAGACAAGACTTAAGAACTTCCAAGGATTTTACTATTTCGCCATTTGAGCAATTTTTGTGAGTGGTCTTTTTTGGCAGTCCGTGTATAATAAGGCAAGACGCAGCTTTCAAATGTTTAATATTTGTCTTCTCTTGTAAGATGCCCTATTCTAAAGTGGTGACAATTTTGCTTTCAAGACATGTGAGTTGATTTGCCGTTACTGTTAAGTTACAGTTTACACTGATGATATGTGTGTCGCTACACTGTTGATCTTAGCATAAGTCACGTGCCTGCAAAGATCACATACTTCAAGACCAACACAGAGCAAATGTGACTTACGTTTTTTTTGTTTGTTTTTTTTGGGGGGGGGTGTTTTGGGGGGGGGGGTGTTTTTGGGGGGGGGTTGGTTTTTTTTTTTTGTTTTGTTTTGTTTTGTTATGTTTTTTTGTTTTTTGTTTTTGTATTTTTTTTTGGGGGGGAGGGTTCTTTTTACAGTTCGCCGAAATGGGAAGTGTGCTGCTTTTTTGTCTTAATCATCCATTTATGTCAAGTCGATATCTCACCAAGAAGTTTTTTTTAGCTCTGGTGACCACAAGTCGCCATGCCATCACTCAGGTCTGTCCGTCCGTAAAAGTTTTGCTTATGAGCGCGACACACTCAACAGTTTTCAAGATAGCACCATAAAACTTTCAGGACTTATCAAGTGTATGGAAATCTAGGTTGAGCTCGATATTGGTGGCACCACTTACTGTATTATGTAATATATGGATCAACATGTGAACATCTGAACGCCCTAGCATCCTTAATGTTTGATGGGTCATGAACTTTAGTGGAATTGTGGAGGACGTCAAAATCTCAGTGGGATATGATACTAGTGGCGCCATCTATAACTTGGAAATTCTGAGCCAAAATATGTTTAAAGATATGGAATTCCATATCTCAAAAAGTAAGGAAATTAGACTTGCTTAATTTATAGAATGTACAGACCATGTCCGATGCTAGTACGTTACATAATATCGGTGATTTTGACGTATTTTTGTGAGGTCGCCATGCCTGTAAAGTTGAAAAAGGTGATTTTGTAATGGCAGGGTGTATCTTGGACATCAATTGCGACGAGAATTGAGTCTCCAGATCAAAAATGCACTTGAGCACATTGTACATAAAATAGTACTTGATGGCCGATCTCTTGGGTCACCGTGACCCAAAGATCATGAATTTTGGCGCTTGTTGAAATTTATCGCTTTTCTTCAACGAATAGAAAAGTTATTAACCGACTTTAACAAACAGACCATACAGAGAAAGCTGGACGAGGGGCGCACATTGTGAACACAATTTTTAATCTGAGTTGAAAGTCAAAGTCACAAGGCCAGCTGGAATATTAGCATAGGGTTAATCTGGTGAATCCTCTGCGCCCCACAGTTTTTTTTTGTTTTGTTTTGTTTTGTTTTGTTTTGTTTTGTTTTGTTTTGATTTTTTGTTTTTTTTGTTTTTGTTTTTTGTTTTTTTGTTTTTTTAGGAAGGCTCATATAACTTTTAGGACTTGCAAAGTCTACAAAAAGCTATGTCGACGTCAATGTTGGTGCACCACCTATAGTATTATATAATATGTGAGTCAAAATGTGAAAATCATGTGACAAGTCCAGCATCCTTAATTTTTATGGATCTTCATGAAAATGTGATGTTATTGTAAAGAAGTTCAAAATCTCTGTTACTTAGGATACTAGCGGCGCCACCTATAATTTGGAAATTATGATTTTAAAAGTCTTGAAAGATACAAAATTCCATATCTCAAAAACTAATTGAAATAGACTTGCCAAACTTATAGGATATATAGGCCATGTTCAATGCTAATAAGTTATATAAGATCGGTTACCCTGACCGAGTTTTGTTAGATCGACAGGCCTGTGAATTTGAGAGAGGAGATTTTTGTAATGGCAGGGTATACCTTGGGTATCAATGGCAGAGAATTGAGTCTCCAAAACCATCAAAATTGCACTGGAGTACATTGAATATAAAAGTACTTGGTGGCCTACTGTTTGGGTCAACTTGACCTTGACCTTAATGATTGTGTGACCTTGACCTAGTTTTTAAGACCATTAAGCGCTGAAGAAAAGGCCTTTTAATATAAAATTTTGAAAAAGAATAAGTATGTTACCAAATATAACATAAATGTGTATCATGTGGATGTTTGATATTGCATAATATGGATGACCTTGATTAATTTGTCAAGGTCGTGGGGGGAATATGTTTTAGCAAATGATTTTTGATGGTGGTAGTCAGCAGAGCATTAGGCCCATGGACACCTTGTTTGTTTTTTGACCTTTTCTGTGAGCAAAAATTTAAGTAAAGACGATATGTCCTCTCAACAGCTCATTATAAAAAAAATCTGATGTACAGTTATTGTTTGTTAGATCCATTTATACCAACTAAAATATGAGATAGCGAAAAAAATATTCGACCTTTTCATACCTGTAGAAAATGTTCATGGCACCTGCTGATTTCCAACCACTACCGAGTTTAGTGTTACTGCTGATAATCTAATACACAGGTTCGCCCAGACCATTTCACCTCATGGTTAACAAGTCATTGGACAGCCAAAACAGAAGTTTACATGTGGTGCACCTTGAGACCGACGGTGCCACACATGGGATTATACCACCTGTACTTGTCCGGAAACCTAGCATTCACCCTGAGTTTATAAGTCAGTATTACAACGTTAATGTTCCCCGTAGGCTGTGAAACAACCGTGATTGATATCGTGTGTGTGTGCGTGTACATGTGTTTGTTTTCATGTGTTTTCGTAGCGTTCATTATTTTCAATATTCTGTTGTTAAAATGCTTAATGGATTTACTTTGCTTTTAATTCATATATTTTATTCCTAATTTTAGTTTGATGTAGAAACAAAAGTTCTTGTCAGGTTCATTTGATTTCACGTTTGTCCTTCAGTACATTATGGACTCAACTTGATCGGGATACAAGAGGCCACACTACAAGTGCACGTAACCAACAACTTGAATTTTTTACACATGTACAGCTACATACATCGTGCATAATTTAATTATTGCTTGACGTAAAGTCACAGAGTTTTTTTTCCTCCACAGGACCTGGTATATAGGTACTCATCTTTGTGTCATTGTATATCCCATTTTGTCATCCCAGTCGGAAAATAGTAGCCGCTTAATTATGTATTTTATGGCAAGAGATCCACATAATAAGTACCAAAAAATTTGCTTGACAACAATGTCCATACGTTCGCATCACGGCCCATAAGTGAAGTGATATTGAATTCATTTCGCCAAACAACTTGAACAGGAAATTCTTAATGTTGTTTACTTTCCTTTTCAGTTTTAAACGTTGCCTTGGGCAGAACATGCGCCATAGGACAAAGCTTGTGTACGACCAAGAACGCAGCCTGCCAGCGTGGCTATTCCCTTACCCCCCTGTACCGATGTCTCTGCAAAATAGGCTTCGTGCCCACAGAGACCACAACCGGAAGCGTCAAGACGCACGAGTGCGGTGAGATCCTCATCAGTCTAACCCTAACATGGGGCCCAAAAATGAGGCTAAATACATTTTCTATGCACTTTTTTTAAATTAGACGAGCAGTTATCAAAACGGTAGAATTATTTTTCAGTTCTTTGGGGGTTTTTTTTTCAGCGGGGTTGTTTTTTTTGGTTTTTTTTTGGGGGGGGGGGGGTTGGGGGTTCGTACTTTTCAATCGAAATGTCCCCCTCATTATCAAAGTTAGAAACTGTCAAGACGTTAAGTTGCATTTAACGATGACAAAAATGATTACGAGCAAATTTGGCCAACTAACCACATACATAATTCAATCATATAACTTTGAAACTCCTTACTGTCCCTATTACATATACTTTACCTTATCGATATGCGAAAGCTGGTAAATTTTGGTCATGAGAACTTTTTTTTTTTTTTTAAACCAGCCGCTATCCTTACAACGAATAATTTTGCGAACTGTTCGACCTGCGAGGCCAATGACGGAAAGTGCTATGCCAAGACTGGTAACCCGAATTACGGTTGTCAGTGCCCTGCCTCCCGCTCGGGTGTAAACTGTGAGAAAATTCACGGTAAGTTCCTGGATACATGAACGAACTAAACGCAAACATGAACTTTCCATCCTGAATGTTCTCCTGTGTTCTTGTGTCTCGTTATTAGCCATAAATCGGATAAAGTTGACATCAGACAACGCAATTTGATTTGAATATTGAAAAAAAAACAGCATACGTTGCTTGCAAACATTCGCGAATGCGTACTTTTATGTGCATATATATATATATATATATATATATATATATATATATATATATATATATATATATACAGTATTGTACCTAATGTTCGGAACATTTCAAAAGAAATATTTAAAATATTCGATTTTTGAAACATTCTGGAATATATATTCACCAGAACATGTAAACCATATACGCGACTAGATTTTGAGTGCCTATACAGATTCGCGACAATATTACTCTGTCATGCTTTATTTACTTTTGTTTATCTGTTGGTTCTGTAAAGTTAATGTCACCTGCGACGTGTCGACATTCAAAATGAAAGTCTGCTACGAGCCTCATGGGAAGTACAACTTCTCAAACGGGGCAATGCTCTTTAGCAACGGACACGGGAACGATGAAGCTTGCAAGGGGAAGGTCTCGAATACATGCGGGGCAGGCAACGTGATGCTGCTGTTGGACATGAAAGAAAAACTGAGGGACAGATGCGGAACAGCAAGGACGACAATAAACGTAAGATAACGTTAGTTTCAATAGCAGGGGCATAACTGTATACAGGTCTATAGGTTTAGGCCTTCAATTAAAATGTTCTTTTCAAAGCGGGACCGGTTTGGTAGGCCTAAGGATAAATGTGTTATTCCTTGGCTTTATTAGGTAAAGTAGTCACGGTAAAATATACACCTAATGCTTTCGTGTGTGCTTAGCTCATTGTTCTGCGACGTCACACCGCCACAAAGCAAACGATGACGTATTTCCGTGCTGCGGGCCTGCACCGGAAGTTTGCTACAGCAGAGATTACCTTTGATATATTTGTTGCAGTTGCAAAAATATAGGCATCAGCCTCTTAGGTTAAGTGATAGCAGCACGAAAATTCTTACCGTTCCATGCATTATATGAAGCAAAATTAACAAAACGTGCCTGTTC
Source organism: Hermodice carunculata (assembly GCA_964020975.1). Taxonomy (NCBI): domain Eukaryota; kingdom Metazoa; phylum Annelida; class Polychaeta; order Eunicida; family Amphinomidae; genus Hermodice; species Hermodice carunculata. Next base: position 9,158 of record CAXHWN010000416.1, read on the forward strand.
ATGCATTTGTGATGCCGATTTATTTTTTAATTCATTCGGCGCAATCTCCATTGATGTGCACATAAGCTTGTTTTAAATTCCTACATTGACAAATCTCCCGCAATAGGCAACCAATGACATTGAAAAAAACTCACAAAAATGGTTACACGTCGTGTGAGGAGGGCCTCGCAAAGGCATGTATTTAGGTACCTGCTCTTACTTAGGGTAAATATAACTAAGATTAATTTGTAAAATTAGGGGTATTTTATTCAAGGGATCTGATTTACACGTTGAGAAAGGATCATAACAAAACTTTTCGCCTAAAAAGCTTGAAATCAACGGTCATGTACAGACAATAGTATAACTTTAGCAACATTTTTTTTGTTTTCCGTTAAAATAGATAGTTTTTATGTAAATAAATTTTGAAGTATCTGCAATTAACATTGATAATTGTTCCACTTTGGAGCTCAAAACGTAGCATTTTAAAGTGGAACATTGCCAAACAAAAAGGATAACCTAAGTAAAACTCTTGTCCTTACATAGCCGTTAATTTCACAAAGATTCATCCATCCAGTTTTGAGTGAGGCTGTCTCAAAATTACCAAGTCTTGTAAAATGGTTTCTGAGATATTCACTACCAAAGATAGCCAAGGAGATTTGCTGACTTTGATTACTCACAAATGACATCTGCTCAGGCAATTACGAGGGATGACTAAATGCTAATCTCTTAAACGCTATCATAACTTTGACCTATACGCTAAAAAACAATATGGTGGTTGTACTCAGTCACCTGTGAAATAATCCTCTCACCCATAAAAACACATCTAGTGAGGCTTTGACTGTGAATGGTTATCTAAACATTACCATTATTGACCACATGAAACAGCCAATTAACTGACTGACTCGAAAAAGCAGGTACACTTTTTCATCTTAAAGTTTTGCATAGAAGTAAACATACTACAGTGGAAATATTTTGGCATGGATAAAGATTAGTACTTCATCATCTCAAAAGTAGCAAAAGCTCAATTTCAATGATTTGAAGCTCTCAGGTAAGTTCCGGCGCCTTAAATTCTCTTGACCTTTGACGAACAATTAGAGTTGACACTCTCGTGCATGCATGGGTTGTGTAAAAAGGGCTGTTCAAAGGCGTGTATAAAATCGGCTTGAAAGAGTTTACGCTTTAAACCTCTGGTACATCGGAGTTGACCGCACTTACGCAGCTACTGTAACGGGGAAAGGTACTTCCATTTGTGAACAAATTGGATATCTGCCACTCTGAAGGCCAAATTTTCAGTAAAATTTCCCGACGAAAGTCCCACATAAAAATACCTTAAAAAAAACAATGTCTGCCAAATAAGACAGAATGGCGCCAAATTTTCCGATGTAACTTACAAGCTTTCTTTTTGGGGCTCTTTCAACATAGATATGTGGTCGTACGTTTTACAGTTTCTTGGTTAAAACGTTAGGTACTTTAGTGACAATGCAGCCTAAAAGAGGCCTTACGTAACGTTCAAGCCACACACTCCGATGTTACTTTGACCATACATACTTTCTAACGTCATATTGACCCCATAATTCAGCAACAATCATTGTTTTTAAAATTGCCAGAACACCGTATATGTATTTTAAGTGTGGTTGGACGCTGCCATTTTCCTTCCATCCCAATATTGTGCCCTGTCTCAAATTAGGGGATAAAACAACGCATTCGGGCTTATTTGATGTGCCGGTACTTTTTTCCTATTGGTCTGCTCGAAGAAAATTAAGTTATTGCTTGTAACTTGAACAATTGTGATGATGTTTGATTTCTGGACAGCTTGTGGCTTGGGTTTAAAGTTGCGTAGATAATATTTGTTCCTTTAAGCCAGAGGACAGGGTCACTGACTCGTTGTTCAAAGTAGCCCCTATTCTGAGATAGACCAGAAAAATATGTGCTGACCACGTTTATCTATGGAGATAAAATAAATAAGTGGGATATTAGATAAAAAAGATGTATTTGCACTCACTTCTCGTTTTACACGCCATAATTTTGTGTGTGAATCGCACTCACATGCACAATAAAGGAAGTATGTCTTCATTTAAAAGCATTGGAGGGAGGGGCCTTTGCAAAATACAATATACGTGCAAAGCACATTCAGCAGTGAAAATACGAAACGAAAATCATTATTGAGAAAAATATGGTTTTATGTTAATATTTACCACTCATAAAAAGACCCGCCGGTACTTTCGGACCTGTATCCACTGTCCGGGCAACCTTCTCCGCTGAGCTTCGTCCTTGACGCAGTGGGACGCTTGGCACTCAGCCTAATGCTGACCCTTATTTCATTGCCTCAGGGCGACTTCACTGTCTAATACAAAATACTAATTATGGGGCCTACAACTGGTCACTGTTTGTCGTTGTATTTACATTTTCAGGTAATGCTCACTCTGGAAAAGAACCATAATATATTGTACACTATATTCATGCGACAAATTAATCTTCCCTTAACACTTATCACATATATTTTGGATGCTGCCTCTTCAAAATATCCAATCGACTTGGCTGCCATTGTGGATATAGGGAGTTCTGCACAAAATGCCAATGGTTTTTAAATGAGTATTCGGACGATCTTGCCGAGTGGGGGTGGGAAGAGGGTAATATATGAAACCAAAAGTACGTATTTTGGAATTATTTCAGAGCATCAATAATGATGTATATGCTGTGGCTGCGATTGACTTTGATATCCAAATGAACTGTACCTTTGTAAGACTGTCTCGCAATCAATGCATTAATTGCGGAATGTTCAAAATGGCGCTCGAGCGTGCCGTGTTGCATTTGGATTTGAACTAATGATGTTTAACTGCTTCAGACATAACCGAGCGGGCCAATTAAGTTAAGATACTAAGTCATGTTTTAAAAGTTTTTTAACGACCGTTTGCCCTGGTAAATCGGAGAACGGACACCTGGAACCGTGCTGAAAACACGTGGCCGCGATTGACGGTGATTTTCCTTTCCCACAATGCATTGTGCTATGGCTAAAATGGCGCTCTATGGGTGTGAATGTATGCCTTCGTGTTGCATTTGGATTTATAACTAACGATGATAACTGCTTCAGACACAACCGAGCGGGCAGATTAAAGTTAAGATAGTAAGTCATCTTTAAAAAATGCTTTGACGACCGTTTGCTCTGATGACTCGGAGAACGGACACCTGAAACTTAGCGATACTAGACACCAATATCGCACCGCCGTGGCAGCAGCTATGCTGTTTCCCTGGCCCGAGTTAACCGACCAGACAAGTTGAAATAAAAGGCTGTGTTTGAGTTGACTTTACTGCAAAATGACGGGATATGTTGGCCAACTTTTCTGTTACCTGTGTTACAACTTGGTTACAGTTGATTTAAACGACCGAATTTTTTATGGGTGGTCGTTTGTAGGGGTGATTTTGCTGGTCAGTCGCGCGTTGCAGCTGGTCTAAGGCTGTCTAACTGCAGCATTGTGGCAAAATGTTGCATCACAGTTCTTGAAAAATGCTGCAGAATAAATCCAAAATAAGAGTTTCTGATGTGAAGTTTATTGAGAAAATGCTCCAGGGAATGTAAATTTGTGGCTGCAATAGGAGATATTCATATTTAATTGTAATCCTGCTCACTTCCTGAGTTGCTGGGGCAACAGACTGATGCTTCCACCATGATCAGGGCAGATTTGTATTATTTGCTACATAAACATCCATAAATAACACTTTTTCAACCAAAAGAGAGCCCATTTCAAATCAGTTTAGGCATCCTTTATGTTTCAAATATATGTTAATACACTTTCTTAAGATTATTGTGTGTTTGTGTTGTTCATTTTGTTGAGAAAGTACTTTTGACCATGCTAAATACATGGATCTGCCCTGATGCATGTTGCTCCCTCTTTTGCTCAATAAGTGTTTGAGTAGGACCACATTTATATATGAATACATCCTATTGGATAGCATCGTGGTCGTCCGCGTCAGGTCATTTAACATTGCAAAAGAGCCTGTGCCAAGGAAATCTGGTCGTTTTGACCATATGGGGACTGGGGTCGGTAATTGCAGGTACTAGGCTATCATGATTATACCTATTATCATGCAGTACCTGCCAGAGTATATCAAAGAGAGTGAATGTAAGAACATTTTCAAAAATAAGGTGAAATCATTCCTGATGCATGAGATGGGAGTACTGGAGAGGGACCGCTTTATATATTTATAGTTTCAGTATCTTAGTGTTATCAGCGACCTGGGGTTTATATATATAGCAGGTCCCTGGTGTTATAAAAATTACGCCTTTGGTGCTTATATTTATTTATATATTAATTTATTGAAAATTTAGATCTATCTTTTAATTCATAATGAAAGCATTTCAGCTATAAACCTGTGCAAAGCAGCTTAATATTTTTCTGATTTCATACTTGCATTTCTGCTATTTTCATGTTGTGCTCTACCATGGAAATAGGCCAAGACAAGATTCCCTAGGCATTTGGCACTCCCATTTTATGCATCATAGTTTGGTGTGCCATCAGCAATTATATTGGACCATCCTGGCATATGTATGCATAAAACATTATCAATCAACATTCAGTGATAAAAGTTAAGTACATTCAGGCCTAGTGATTATCTTAGTGTATTTTTCTTCTTGCTTTTGTAGAGAAAATACACAACGTACTAATTGTGGGATGATTTATTTTTAATTTTTCACGAATTAATAAACATAATATGTGTGCAAAAATTTTCTGAAGCCTCACATGTATAAATACAAAATTTGTCTTATCGTAATTGATAACATGGTGATGTTTTTTTAAAATTTATTTTTCACTAATTTTTGCTAATTTTCATCAGATTTTCGTACAATCTGAGAGAAAATAGCCATATCAGTACAATAAAGACTAAAATACTAAAATATTGTGATTTCGTCAACTATGTGAAGGCAAGATACTCGAAACTCCCCAGAATGCACCAACCATTATATATGCTCAAAGCCAAAATTTTTCGTAGGGGGGGGGCGGGAATGCTCCCAGAACCCCCCCCCCCCCCCAGCATGCCTTCGGTACTTTGGGCCGTGTAGGTCTCATTTGGGCCACTGAAATACATTACGGACTTTTTGGGGGGCCACTTGGGTCTCAGAATGAGTTTGTAGCACCGGCCTGGGTCAATCAGTATTTATCAGGGAAGGGCGGCTTAAAAGCACCTTTCTTTCTATTTTTTTTTTTTTTTCATTAATTTTAGGGTTCGGCCTTTTTAGTAGGGTCTGTCAGCTGTCAGGTTACCGGAACCGTGCATATATTTTGATATGCCCTTGGTAAGTTTGACATTTGTTGAAACATGTTAAAAGTGGGTGTTCTTTCCCCTTTTACACATTACCTGTTTTGACGTCAGTTTAATTTGTTACCTGGGCACAGCCGGAGGCACTTGTTATAACAATACAAAAGTCTAAAAGGTATAGTATTTTTGCACTGTTTCACAATACGTAAAACATAATGCAATGTTTGAAGAAGCCTCTGTTGGTGATATCTGATTTTTTGCTTAATAGGGGAATCTGTTGAGGTACTACAACAAACTCATTGTACAAAGCTCTCCGCAGGATACCACTGCATCTGCCCTCATCTTTAGTGTGTACTGCGCCTTCGAAAAGTCCAAACAGCATTCATTTAATCCTGTTGTGGTTCAGGGGTAAGTAAATAACAACTGATAGAATACTATCTTGATATGAACATGGCGTCTATTCTATGAGAAATGTATTTTAGAATATTTCCTTAAAACCAAATCAAATCCGTATTAATGCAAAACACTTTACAATCAGTTGATTTCAAGAAAATAGCAATACATTATTATAGTTAGGGTAAAAACAGAAAATGATATTACACTGGGTTTACTTGGCATTGACCAGATAGTTAAACCTATTTTGTAAAACAAATTGGGCAGTCTTTCAGAGTTGTACGTGAGTATAAGTTTAATGATAGCGGCTGCTAAGTATCATTTTGTTTCAGCACGAGACGTTGAACGTTACAAATGTTTTCATATTGTTCAAAGACAAACATTTTTAGATTGAGGGAACTCTCCCATTCCTATACGTGCAAGTTCTCTCTCTCTCTCTCTCTCTCTCTCTCTCTCTCTCTCTCTCTCTCTCTCTCTCTCTCTCTCTCTCTCTCTCTCTCTCTCTCTCTCTCTCTCTCTCTCTCTCTCTCTCTCTCTCTCTCTCTCTCTCTCTCTCTCTCTCTCTCTCTCTCTCTCTCTCTCTCTCTCTCTCTCTCTCTCTCTAAAACCAAATTTGTCTAGAGTTTTTCTCAGACACTATTATTCTGAAAACCACCAAACTTGCCACGGTGACTGACTATAGCTTATATGAAGAGCTTTGTAGCAAGCTTTTGCTACGATGCCCTGGAAAGTAAGTTCTCCTCCTCCTCCTCCTCCTGTTCAGTATCGTTAGGAGCTCTGATGACCAACCAAGTCAGACGGGAATTTTTACGTTGTGTCTATATTTGAATACGAACACTCAAATCTGAGACACAATACTCAGAGGGCAACGGAAAGAACGTCAGAAAATATCGGTGCTGTGCAGCTGAATATCTTGGCCACGAACACTCAGATCTGGGACACAATACTCATAAGGCCACGGAAAGAACAACTTCAGAAAATACCAGTGCTGTGCAGCTGAAAATCTTGGCAGCAAAATTTTCTTTACTGTAACAATTTTGGTTCAGCTGACTTGCTGGTCAGGCTGACGTTTTAGGACGCAAAGTCGTTCGTCGTCCATCCGTTCATAATTTTCTACTTCTACTCCAAAAGCATCAGCCAGATTCACTTCAAACTTGATGGCAACGTATCGTGGATGGGTCTCTACCAAATTTGTTCAAATGGTCACGCTCCAGTGATTTTTGGCTACTTTATGATTTTTTTTTGGGGGGGGGGACAAAAATCTGTAAAAAATCTTCTTCTCCGAAGCCGCTCATCCAATTGCTTTGATGTCACACAGGAACACTCCTGGAGACTTCTATTTTTTAAATTGTTCGCCAGGTGGTGCTGATGTTTTCTATTTTTTTCTTTTCATTTATTTTTTTTAATCTTTTCTATTTTTGAGTTCTTCTCCAGAACCAACACTTATAGTAACCTGAAACTTGGTGTATATGTTCTTTGTGAAAAGGTCAAACAAAGTTTTTCAATGATACCGCTGTGGGTTCGTGATTTTTACCGATTTTTTTTAAGTTCATGTACATATCGGTAAATACACCTTTCCTGTTGATCATTATGTAAGTCAATAGGCATTATAATGCTAATACACATTTTCGACTTCTTCTCCAAAACCGTCAGCTAGATTCACTTCAAACTGGGTAGCAATGTACTTTGGGTGGCTCTCTAACATGTTTTTTTCAAATAGCCACGCTCTAGTGATTTTGGGGATATTTTTATTAAAAAAATTTCGTTCTTTTGGGGGCAAAACTTTAAAATATCTTTTTCTCCAAAACCGCTCACCGCTTTGATGTCATACAGTAATACTCCTAGGACCTCCAAGTTCTTAATTTGTTCACCGGGTGGCGCTGTAAGTTTTTCTTTTTTCTAATTTTTTTTTTTTTTTTTTGGAGTGTTTTTGCTATTTTCGACTTCTTTTTTAGAACTGTCACTCAGATAAAGCTGAAATTTGATGGATATGTTTCTTCTGAAAAGGTCAAACAAAGTTGCTCACTCGGTGGCACTACTGTGGATTCCTGAATTTTAACGACTTTTTCAATTTAGGTACTTATTGGTACATGCACCTTTTCTATTGATTACCGTGTAAGTCAACGGGCATGCATTCCAATGGTAATTCACATTTTCAACTTCTCAGAAACCGTCATCTAGATTGACTTCAAACTTGGTAGCAATGTACCTTGGATGGGTGTCTACCAAGCTTGTTCAAACGGTCACGCTTCAGTTGTTTTTGGATTTTGAGCTGAGCTGACTTGTCAGTCAGCTGACCTTTAGGATGGTCTTTCGTCCGTCATCCCTATGTGCATCTGTCCGTCCGCCCGTCCCTCCATGCATCTGTCCGCAATAACATTTTCGACTTGTTCTCCAAAACCGTCAATCACGTTCACGTCAAACTTAATGGCAATGTGCCTGGGGTAGGTCTCTACCAAGTTTGTTCATATGGTCAAGGTCCAGTGATTTTTGGAATTTTTTTTTTCTTTTTTGGGGCAAACCTGAAAAATCTCCGAAACCGCCCTCCCATTTGCTTTGATATCACACAGGAACATTCCTAGGGACTCCTCTTTCTAAATTTCTTCATCAAGTGGCACTGCAATTTTTTTATTATTTTAAGCTCAGCTGATAATTCAGCTGAGCTTTGACGAGGGTGAGGCATCCGTCATCCCTCTGTTATCCGTCGTCCGTCCACAATTCACATTTTCGACTTCTGCTCCAAAACTGCTGGCCAGATCCATTTCAAACTTGGTTGGGATGTGCCTGGGGTGGGTCTCTATCAAGTTTGTTCAAATGGTCCCGGTCCAGTGATTTTTGGAATTTCTAATGGATTTTTTTGTTTATTTTGGGGTGAAAAAGATCTCTGAAACCGCTTGAGCAATTACTTTGAAATCGTATAAAGACACTTCTGGGGACCCCCCAGACAATTAGTTGTTCAACAGGTGGCGCTGCGATTTTTTTTTATTTTTATTTTTATTTTTATTTTTTTTATTTTTTTTCTAATGAATTTTTGTGCGTTGTTGCTATTTTCGACTTCTTTTCCAAAACCATCTCTCAGATTGTGCTGAAACTTAGATGATATGTTCTTTGTGGAAGGGTTACACAAGGTTGTTCACCAGGTGGCGTTCCTGTGGATCTCAGATTTTTAGCGAATTTTTCAATTCGTGTACTTGGTCAATGCATGCATTCCTACTGTTTACCAGTTAAGTCAATAGGAATTGCAATGGTAGTTTACACTTTAGACCTCATCTAAAAACCGTTTCCCAGGTTCACTTCAAACTTATTAGGGTTGTGTCTTGGGTGGGTCTCCACCAAGTTAATTTAAATGGTCACGGTCCAGTGATTTATTCTTAGGGGGGGGGTTATGAATTTTTCTTGTTGATTTTACATGCCTATTGATTGCCATCCAAGTCAATGGGGATTGCAAAGTCAGTAGGGTTTGCAATGCTAATTGACAATTTTTTACTTCTTCTGCGAAACCAGCAGCTAGATTCACTTCAAACTTGGTGGGGGTGTTCCTTGGGTGGGTATCTACCAAGTTTGCTCAAATGGCCAGAGTCCAATAATTTTTGGATTTTTTTTATGGTTTTTTGTTTATTGTTTTTGGGCCAAATCTTCAAAAGTCTTTATCCTTGTATATGCTCTTCCAATTGCTTTGAAATCGCATCGGGACACTTCTGGGTAGGAGGATGATACATTTACAGTAGGTGAGTGACCTTGACCTCATTGCCAAGGTCACAGGGCGAGGTGTATGAAACTCACCGTTTATAAGGTAACTTGAGAGAACTATTGAGGCTAGGACATTCGTATTGCACATGTTAGTTGTCCTTAATGAGAGCCAGACTTAGACAGTAGATGAATGACCTTGATCTCATTCCCAAGGTCATAGGGTCAGTTGCTCAAATTTTACTGTTCACCTGACAACTCAGGAGCTACTTGACCTTGATGTTGAACATGATGGTTGCCCGGAGCAAAGACCAGACTTAGACAGTAGAGAGGTGACCTTAACCTCATTTCCAAGGTCACTGGGACCCAGACACTTAAGTGAAATTTACTTTTCATATTATAACTTGAGAACTGTAGAAGGTAGGACTTTGATGTTGAACTTGTTGGTGGTCCTCTATTTAGGAAAGATTGCGACTGTATATTAGTGACCTTGACCTCATTCTCAAGGTCACAGGGCCACTAACATGAATTTTACTGGTCGCGTGATAACCTGAGAACTATTTATACTGTGACTTTGATCTTGCACATGGGGATGGCCCTCTATGAAAGTTAGATTTAGAACTGATCAGTGACCTCGACCTCATTTCCAAGGTCATAGGGTGACTTAGCCAGCTGAGCACAGGACTGTCACAGTCCAATGGTTTATGTTTTTTTGTGTTTTTTGCTATTTTCGACTTCCTCTCCAGAACCATCACTCGGATTAAGCTGAAACTTAGTGGATATGTTTCTTGTGGGAAGGTCAAACTAAGTTATTCACTAGGAGGCAATGCTGCATATTCCTGATTTTTAACGAATTTTTCAATTTAGGTACTTGTCAGTAAATGCACCTTTCCTAATGGTTACTATATAAGTCAATGGGCATTCTAATGCTAATTTACATCTTTTTACTTGTTCTGCGTAACGGTGAGTCAGATTGACTTCAAACTTAGTGACAATGTACTTTGGGTCGGTTTCTAGATGATTACTTCAAGTGGTTACGTTCCATTGCTTTTTTGATATTTTATGATTGGCTTTATTTTGGGGGTGGGGGTGGGGGGTTTTTTTTTGGTTTTTTTAATTGTTTTTTTTTTTGTTTTTTTTTTTTTGGTTTGTTGTTTTTTTTGCAAATCTTAAAAAATGTTTTGTGAAACCGCTCACCCGATAGCTTTGACATTACACAGGAGCACTTATAAGGACTCATAATTCTTAATTTGTTCACCAGGTGGCGCTGCAATTTCTTTTAATGTGTGTGTGTGTGTGTATTATCGCTATTTTCGACTTTTTCTCCAGAACAGTCGCTCAGATTAAGCTGAAACATGGGGGATATGTTCTTTGTGGGAGGGTCAAACGAAAAGGTTCACCAGGAGGCAATGCTGTGGACTCCTGATTTTTTACGATTTTATCAATTCGAGAAGTCACGCAGCCCTCTAGTTTTCTTCTTTTTTGGGACAGATCTTAGAAAATCTCTTTCTCCAATCCGCTTACCCATTTGCTTCGAAATCACACAGGAACACTGCTGAGGACTCTTAGTTCTTAATTTGTTAACCAGGTGGCGCTGCAACTTCTTTCTCTTTTTTTTCAAAGAATTTTTGTGTGGTTTTGCTATTTTCGACTTATTGTCTAGAACTGTCACTCAGATTAAGCAGAAAATTTGGTGGATATGTTTCTTGTGAAAGGGTTAAACAAAATCATTCACAATGTGGTACTGCTGTGGATTTGCGGTGTTTAACAATTTTTTCAATTCGGGTACTTATCGTTACATGCCCCTTTCCTATTGATTTCTATGCACGTCAATGGGCATTCTAATGCTAATTCACATTTTTTTACTTCTTCTCAGAAACCGTCTTCCAGATTGACTTCAATGGCCACCCAAGGTACATTGCCACCTTGGTGACAATGTACCTTGGGTGGGTCTCCACTAGGTTGTTCAAATGGTCACGGTTCAGTGATTGGGGGGTAATGAATTTTCTTGTTCTTTTAAGGCAAATTTGAAAAAAACTTCTCTAAAACTGCTCACCAAATTGCTATGATATCACACAAAAAACCTCCTTGGGACTCCTGGTTCTTAATTTGTTCACCAAGTGTCGCTGCAAGTTTTAGCTCAGCTGACTTGCTAGTCAGGCTGATGTTTTAGGAGACACAGTTATCCGTCTGCGAAATACTTCTGAATGCCATATGCACTCAGCTAAAGCTCAACACAGTTTTTTTTCAGTTGCAACCTTGATTTTGTGGGACAAGCCTATGTCAGCTGAGCACGGGGTGTTCACGCAGCCCTCTTGTTTCCAATTCTTTACACGAAAAACATTCGTTTTTGAGAAAATCAATAGCTATTTTTAGAGCTTTGCAGCAAAATTTTGCTACAATGCTCCACGTGGACTGCCATCGAAAATAGTCTTGCGCCCTACTCTTCAGCAGCGCTAGGAGCACTGAAGACCAGCCAAGTCAGATACGAATTTTCACGTTGCATCATGTCTATATTTACTCTAATAATAGAGTTTTTGAAAAAGTATCAAAAATTCAGTTTTCCACAGGATTATAATGATATGAAATTATTTAAAAGCTTCTCAGTCATATACAATAGCGCTGGTTATCATTCACCAATAAAACCTCACTGATGAATTCTTCAAAACGTAACGCATATTTACAGACTCCCACAAGTTTTAAAAAATTAATATAATAAAATAAAGGAAACATGCTTATTTTGACGCCTGCTCTCTTGGGAAAGTCATTTAAGGGTCATTTTGCAATGATTAAACGTATATTTGTAGGTACTGTAATACCTAAGAGAAAAACAACTTTCTTTCACTCCACATAATGCTGTACTTGTCTGCCTGAACATTTCCCTACTAAACAGACCGAGCTCCATGTTTCTCCACGGCAATAAGTGTAGTAGAGATTACATGGGGCTTGGTCTGCTCTGGAGGCAAGTCTAAAGACAAGACATGACATGACTCTTTGTTCATTTTAACCCAATGTTAATCGCCGCTTTTTCGATACTCTTTACCAACTTTTTTTGATAAATGATTGAATTGAATTTTTTCACTCACTAGAAGTACAAAATTTAACAGTAACCTATGTAAACTTACAATACATCATTATGGTGGCACACTTATTTCGAATCCTGTCTTGAAATCTGTCGGGACATCTGCAGAAATAAGGATCGAGATGGTCTCACTTCTAACAGACGTCTGTCACAAGAAACATTTATCGGTAGTCTAGCAATAGCGATAGCTGTATCCGGCCTAAAGTCGACCTATATCGGCAGTCTTGCGCACAATATTACCAACAACCACACATGTATCCAGCCTGAAGTTGCTAAATATCGGTAGTCCGACCCGCCCAATATTCCGAACAGGGATACCTGTATCCAGCCTAAAGTTGCATGTATTGGTTGACTGCTCCAAGATATTACCAACACGGCAACATGTATCCAGCCTGAAGTTGCATATATCGGTAGCATCGCGCACGATATTACCAGCGGCGCTGCCTGTATCCAGATTGAAGTTGCATTAACCAGTGGTCTGGCGCGCGATTTTACCAACAGCCCCTACCTGTAGCTTGAAGTTGCATATTGGTAGTCTGGCGCACGATATTACCAACAGCACTACCTGGGTCTAGCCTAAATTTACATATATCGGCAGTCTGGTGCACGATATCACCACCAGAATTACATGTACCCAGCCGATAGTTGACATATATCGGTAGCCTGGCGCACGATTTTATAAACAGTGATTCCTTTATCCAGCCCAAAGTTGATTAGGCCTAATATCAATTGTCTGGCGCACAATATTACCAACAGAGACACCTGTATCCAACCTAAAAGTTGCATTTATCGGTAGTCTGGCCCAAGATATTAGCAACAGTGGTACCTGTAGGCCTATCAAGCCTGACGTTTATGGCAAGCCAGCAAGGCCATAATGCACAGGTCTTACCCATAGCCGAATCTCCACTGCGCGTAGTGGAGGTTCGGCAACGCGGGGTCGAGAAACCGGCCAGATGGCAGTCTCTGCTACGTGTAGTCGAGGCTCGGCAAGGCGTAGTCAACCCAAAAAAGTAAGATGACAGTCTCCACTGTGCATTGTCGTGCCCCGACAGCGCGTAGTCGAGCCAACCAATAAGATAACAGTCTCCTGTAGCGTTGCCGAGACAATGTTCTTCTAGAACGCGTCTCCGAGCCTCGGCAACGCATAACGGAGAAACTTATGCCTCCCATACACCTTATTCAAAAGTCCACGTCATATCTGGAACACCACTAACCTCTTGTGGCAGAAAGCAGAATAAGGCTGCAGGGGACACCATTTCAAGTCGCCATTCGCTTGCATGTTAAATTTGCTTACTTTGGTAGCTCATATTTATTATTGAAAATACTTTTGCATATAACCATGTGTTATTCTGTTACGAAAACTACAATATAAGGGGGAAAATCTTCAGTGTTTGGAATTTTCAGTGATATACATATCACTGCAATTTTAATACCCTATACAGTTGGACCCAAAGCCAAAATAACTGAGTTGACTCTCTATACATTTTAGAAATTTCTAACAGCAACAGTTTAAAAAATATTATGGGTGTTTAAGGATATATACTTAGATGCCCCATGTATATTATTCTAAAGCTCGACTGACCTGTTAATGGAGCAACCTGATCAGTGCAGACCTAACTTTCTAATCTGATACAGCTTCATCCAATGGAGCCAATAATGTTGCATACTAAGGCACAACACGAGCAAGTACCTTGTAAGCTCCAATAAAAGATCTTTACCCTCGCACAGTTTCTGGAGCCGAGCTAGACTGCAGTGCAGCTATACGATGTGAGCTGGCGGATGACGTACCCTGGGACCATATCCACCCCAAAATCATGGTAGTCTTGGGGCAAATAACTGTATTTGGAGCAGACAATTTTAAGTCACAAACACTTAAGGCTTGTAGCACCTTTTGCCAATTTGTAAGAAGCTCTCGTGGTGTATCACCTCCACAATACAAATCATCTGCAATCTTTGTCACTTTGCCATCCTGAAGAAGATCACCTAGAACACGACACATAAGCTCTTCCAGAGCAGTCTCTGATCCAGGCGTGCCCATAGCTGAAAATGCATACACTCGTACAGCTTTAAAAGGTGTGACTACTCCACAGCACTTTTTAGACATATGAGCCAGAGGTATTTGATAAAAAACATTTGTGAGATCTGATACAATCACATATTTCCAACCAGCAATTGTTCGTAGAACACTGTTGACATCTGGCATGAGGGGAGGTTGTGGCTTACTGTAACGACCCACCTCTGCAAACGCAGTGACTAATCTGAAGCCACCACTTGACTTCTTGACTAGAAATGACGGGTTTAAATATTCCACCACAACTGCATCATCTTCAGGACGCTTGAACACTACCATAGCTTCAAGTTCATCAAATTTCTGTTGAAGCTCTAATAATTTGTCACGGCTATACTGTGGTATATGACCCTTATGCTGTGGGGGCTGGACTGGACCCATGTTTATAATAGCTTCAAATGGTCCAGCAGCACCATTGTAACACTTAATGCTAGGATCAAACACCTCATCATACTCTTCCAACAATGACTGAAACTTGGCTTTCATATCAGGTGAAAGAATATTGTCTGGATCTAACTTTACAGAGTCTGAGTGTAACATGTCAAATTGGGTCTTGCCAACAAATTCTTGTTGCTCAGGTGAGCCTTCCATTGAGCACTCTACACTGTCTGGGGTAAACACAGACTGGACCTGGCAAAAATGTTCATTCCTTTTCAGAACTTTAGGCTCAGAAATTAAATTTGGGATTCTTATTTTGCCTCCGACATTGGTGACAAAAGGCGGCCCGGGCCATAGGCTGGATACACCTACAGAGCATACAACAGGTGCATCCATTCGAGGTTCCAATGCTATAGATTCACCTGATAGAATGTCATTAGAAACATCCACTTCTATGTATTCACCTGGCCAAATGGTAGTTGCTACATGTGGAGCTCGTAATACATGTGCCTGAGTGCGGCGAACAGCATGAGGGCCACCGGCCTTACTGGTCACACCATATTCATAAACGGATCCATCACTCATCAGAACTTGACGTTTGGCTGGGCATAAAGCTATATCATTACAGGCCACGAATGGAACCCCAGCTAGAATATCCACATCAAGATTCTCCACAACTAGTGCCTCGAGGAAGAAGTTCTTGTTATCACGAGACAAAGTTAGCTTGGTCTCACCCTGCACTGCCAACGGTGACTGACCATCTGCCTGCAGGGCCATCTGGGAACTATTTGTCACTTTTGCACCAATATAGTGAGCTACAGAGGCCCGAATCATGTTCGTTTCCGCTCCCAAGTCTATTGTCACTCGCAGAGGGTGATGAAGAAAAAAGGTATCTATGTAAGGAGACTGACGCACATTTACACGTCGTGAACTGGAGCTAGTAATGTTCTCAACAAACAAAGACTCACACCTGTCATGATTCTGATCCTCAGTGTGATTGGCTGATTCAAATAACACCTCATCCTGAACTAGTATTTGAGGCGCCTTTATCATAAACTTTCGATCTGACTCTGGTAGAAAGGAACACACACTGAGAAAATGGTGAAACTCCGGTCTGCCTGCCTGCTTGCACAAAGAACATATTTTAACAGTGCGCTGATTGGAAGACTGTTTAAACACAGCATTGCCAGATTTTCCATATCTTTTAATCTCTGACGGGGCAGTTCTCATAATCCGTGCATCTTCAGAGGCCTGTACTTCCTCCAAGAGAGAGGGTAAAGCTTGCGAGATTTCTGGCTTCATAGAGGCTAATGTACGGGAACGGAGCTCTGTTCCACATCGCTGCTTGACCAGTCTAGGCAAATTTTTATCCAGTAATTGCAGCCATATTAAAACTACAAGGTTTTCCAATGAAGGAGAAAGCTCCTCATCTTCTTCAAGTTGCTCCCCATGGTGTGTAATCCCACCTTCTGCTGTCAGAAGACTATCCTCGATGAATGCTACAAGTCTTTTAAGATACAAGTCTTCTGGTCGTTCATCTTGTTCAAGCTTGATATCACTAAAGTCAATAAAGTGTGCTGCGGTTGATTGAAAACCATAATGAAGTCTTATGAGTTGCCAAATACTGTCTATGGATGTAGATTGTTTAACTATGGTATTTCTGGATATCACTGGGCAATAATTCGCAATCTGTCCAAGCATAAGCTCTAATAAAGACACTTTTTGCTGTGCAGTGTGTCTTCTCTCTGCTGGTATGATGCCGTCCTCGTCTGTGAATCCACGCAGGAGTGCATTCCTTGTTTTCTTCTCCCAGCATGCCCCGTCAACCAGAAATGGTGCAAAATTGGCATCAAGTGAAAGGGTATATTGGAGATTTTGTCGCCAATTTTCAAGTGAATTAATAGTTTCACATTTACTGAGACACCACTGCTTTGGTGCCCTTGGAGTAGAGGCCATGTCTGTGGAACAGGAGACTCACTTCACACAACACTGTCTATATATGGTCTGTAGGTGCTTCCCAGCTAAATGCACTTAACTGACTGCTTGACAGTATATAACACAAAGGATTCTCCAGTCAAAGCTTGGCACAGTTGTAACCTCTTCTGTTAAAGGAAAATATGAAGCATGAGTCCATGTAAAACCCAGCACACTGCCACCACGCCAGTTAGGATAAACTTCGCTGAAGAACTCCACAAACAGCACACCGCACAGTATATAAACATGGATGAATTCAGACAGACCTTTATTCCACGAACGCCACACCCAGAATGAATACAGAAACCAAAGGCACTGAAGATCATGTCTGAATGAACATGCACAGAGCTACAAAGGGCAAGTGACCTGATTAGTCCATTATGTAATTATATGCACACTTAAAATTAACCCACACTGGCGCAGGACTAAAAAATGCGATCAAACGTGAGAATTGGACCATGGTTTTATACATACATACATACACATGTATATATATATATATATGTATGTATATACATATATATATATATGTGTGTATGTATATTACGTATATATATATATATATATATATATATATATATATATATATATATATATATATATATATATATATATATATATATATATATGTATTCGGTCTCGTGACGACACAGCTGCTCGGGGTTGGTACACGCGCACTGATACAGATCAAACCATGTGATAACCTCTAAAATTAATATACTGATGTTCCAGGTAGTACAAATTACATGCCCAAATGAATGAATGGTTCTAAAATATGAATTCAACAGATTTTATTTTGTAATGGGATAATATAAAAAAATGTTGCCATGAAAACTTATTTCACATTAACAGACTACATCACAGTACCTTTTGCAACAATAGATCAAACACTGAAAACCTGTTTTTCCACCCCCTCTTGTAGTCTTAGAGTTGTCCTGGCAGGATAACACAATGGTTGAGAAGTTAATGTTCTTGACGAGGCGTAGCCGAGGGACCCGATTAATTTGGTTCTTCAGTATCCTTTGCCTAGGCACCTAATAGGAATTGGTTCTCTACTACACGTAGCCTAGATAGACTTAGGCCTACCCAATGAAAATTGACTTTCGGCAACGCCTAGCCATAACAACCAACAGAAGTTACTTTGGATGGTGCCAGACTGGCAAAATAATATAGGCCTACCATCATGGCGACCTGCCAAACAATACAAATAGCAAAGTTCGATACCCGTTCAACCTATTTTGTTTTTTTAATACGGGTTATAATCATTCGACTAGGTGTTGCAGAGACTGAATCGAGGAGGCGTTGTGGAGAATTTCAAATCTCGACTAGGCCCCTACGCGTTGGAGAGATTCTAATTTGATTGGCTAACTAAAAAACGCGTTGTAGTCATGTTTCCGCTACGCCTTGTAGGGCCTTTAATTTGACTGGCTATTTTGATCTCAGTAATGCTTATAAGAATGTAAACGTTTGCTAGTCTTCAGGTAGAAAGGGCAAAAAGTTGCTCCACTACGCGTCGCGGAAGCTCGATTTTTCCAGACTCAGACGTTGCGTAAAGTGGAATTTCTTCGAAGTACTAATTAACTGGTTTAGCAGGTTTCCTTGGCAAGCTTTGGGGGCATAGGGCCCAAAAGCTGGTTGAGGGGATGTGGAGACCTAATCTAAAACCGTCCACTGGACGTGTGCTTGTATCTGAAGACCACCATATTTAAGATAATATAAAACCCGGTTCAGGTTTTCGTTACGTTTCACATCGGTGTCTCAAAATTGGAGCCACGTATTTATAGCTCTGTGTCCAACGGTCGGAATCTCATCAAATAAAGACTCCCAGCTGTCTAAATTTGAATCATGCAAAAATATCAAGATTTTTGCCAAAGTGATTGATCTGGGAAGTACAGAATTGCACAAATGATTTTTGACTGATTATGCTCCTCAATGAGAGAACCTGATTAGATTGATAACTGCGGGATGTAGGCCCATAGGCCTACATTTTTCATATTTCGCTATGTGTTCTGGCAACAGTTGAGACCAAGGTTATCATCTAGGCGTATGACTTTTTCGTAATTCTTGCAGTGATAAGGTTATAGGCCTATACGTTTTTCATATTTGTGAAAGATACTGCGGCAATATTTGGCTCCGAACAGAAGTCATGGTGAAATTCTTTACGTTAACTGGGCCCCAAACTGGTTCCGGGTCCACGCAAATCCAGTGTATTAATCATCACTTTGAACATGACGAAAGTCCCCTCAAAAGAAGGACCATACCACGCGACACAATGATGGGATACGTGGTGTATATTGTCTTGTATTTTGCAATGTACATATTGTGTATGTGCATTTTATGATAAATATTGAATGTTCTTTTCAAGTATGAAATCAAATTTTCCGTCGATGTGAAAAACTCGGAACTACACACATACACACACACACACACACACACACACACACACACACATATATATATATATATATATATATATATATATATATATATATATATATATATATATATATATATATATATATATATATGATATTATAAATGCAGTAAAATACGTGGCTTGTATCAAAATATGTGGCTTAACTCATACATGACAATGAAATTATTTTCGTTGACAAATGAGAACTGTGTTTATTATTGACATTTGACATATATTTTATGGAATAATTTTCATTTCAATTCCGATGCTGCGGTTCCATTTTGCTTATTAACTCATGTTGGTACTTGAACGAAAGCCCTTTTCATGAAGATTTTAAACATGCAATTATCGTCTTAAATCGTGGAAATATACGGCAAAATCAGAGACTGGTATGGAATGAGTTAAAAAGCTTTTTTGTCCTTTGCATTTAAGCGTTGCCGGAAACTCTCGGGGCGAACACAAGAAGCCGAAGTTAACGTTTAACGTCCTGAACACTCGGTTCCAGGTTCTGAGCGATAATTCAATAATTGGCCTGGGCGATTTGGTGAAGTTCGAAGTGGTGCTTGCTGTTGATGGTAAGATTAAAATCACAATATTTCACATCTTGACAGTCCGTGCTTATCTACTTATACTTAATTTGAGGAATCCCAAGCTTTTTTGTATAAGTTATCAACGCTGAAGAACAAAAACAGACCAATGTGGCTGTGTATTGGGTATGGGAAGGTAAAGTGACAAGTTCGGTAACACTGTAACAGGTTAGTCCATAATTGCGTCACAATTTTTTGAACTGCTATCAGAAGTTACATCTTTATTCCCTAAGTAATCTCTGATTCCTTATTCCCTTCAATCTTAGGCCTGTGCTGATGCTTGCCTCCTAAGCAGACTTATTGTGGTGCCGGGAACCAGACAAGGTCTACTCAGGAAGCAAGGTGCTGATGCATATGTTTCCAACTGTGCACATGGATGCACAACATGATTTTGTTAGTTGAACCTGGTGCCTGAATATATAAAGATTAGTCCAGTGTAACTACATCATGCAACTAATTATGATTAGTACAACATGCTCACATACAAGTGTATAGGACTACAACTTGATTAGGCCGTCTGACTGTCTGTAAAACTATCTAATTGGCACAATGTGACTGTATACCTGTGTGTATGAACAAAGTGTGACTGACTGTCGATGAACACGGTCTGACTCCACGTGGCACCTTTTCATAATTCGCACAGTGCTGCAGTCTGTCATGATCAATAAAGTGTGAGTGCATGCTGTACCAAGGGATCGCCAGAATGAGAACTGCACATATTCTATATCCTACCATAGACATTTCATTGAGCATTGCATTTTGAGAAAGCTTCACCGGTTGATATGTCTGTGTGTCAACACAGACATTATGTCTTTCCTGACATTCTTTCCTTCTCTCTTCTTTGTTTACCAGGGATTTGTCCGACCTTTCGTTTTGACACTATTATACATAGATACTCCAAATTTGATTATATGATTATACATGAACTGTTGCCTTTTCATTAAGAGGAGTACACATTTTGACAATTATGTAAATTTAGGCCGTTTAAAAATTTTAAATGTTGAATAGGGCTATCTTCAAAACTATTATAGGTAGAGGTGTCATTTCAACTTTAAATTGTAGGTTTATGCCGTAAGCGTATCCAATGAACCGCAAAAAAAGTTGTAAATTCTTAATTTATGCTAATTAGGGGCACATGAAAAAATTAAATATTGAATGCCTTTAAAGCTATTATAAGTAAAGGTGCCATTCCCATTTAATCCATAGGTTTGTGGTGAAGGCGCAACCAATAAACCACAAAGAAAAGTTGCAGCATATAGATTTATGCAAGTTTTGGAGGCACACAGACAGATTTGCTTTGAAGCAGATCTTATATATATATATATATATATATATATATATATATATATATATATATATATATATATATATATATATATATATATATATATATATATATATATATATATATATATATATATAGTATTCTGAAATGTATTCATTGTGGTGACATTAATAAAAGAAATGTCAGATTAATATATGAATGTGGTAACCAACCTCATCATGACATAGGTAGCCTGAAACTCTGTTTATTATCTCTACAATTCTCATCCTACGTGTGACTGTTTTTCAAGGAACGTATTCGGCCATTCGAGTTGATTCTTGTGCTGCGTCTGACAAGCCCACAATGCCATACCCGAACACCATTCCCACATGGCTGATTGAAAACCAGGGGTATGCCAAACCATTTTATGTCATCTCTAAATACACAGTAAACAAACATTAATCTAACCATTGTATGTCCTCTCTAAATACGCAGTAAACAGATTAATCAACTTACTTCATTACGGTAACGATTCTAATTGAGTAACTGTTGTTCGTGTGACGCAGTTGTTGCGCGGGTAAACAATTTAATGTTAGTAAAAGATGATTCAGAAGATGTGTGTTAAAAGTAGATATAGTCATATGCAAAGTTAAACAATTAAAACATGAGACAATGAAAACGCCCATATTGTAACCATTCATATATTCCAAACGGTGAGCAGGTTCATTTTAAAGTTTTGAGAATGCAAAAACTGTAATTTCATGTGTTTGACTGAAGGAAAAAATAATTTCACGTATTGTTTCATAATATGAACTCTGAAAAATGACCACAGTAAAGCAATTTCTGTGTTTTGGAAATAGTACTTCTGTAGCGTTACCAAATAAAAATAACGCAACAATGTCGTTTTGACCTCCGATATTCATGAGACTCATGATGAGTATCGGCGCGCTTTGGAGCTTCCCAAGTTTGCCATAGGGGGGCTGGTGACGGGAACAGTTTTCTCCGCAAATGTGAAAATGTTGCTACTGTGGTGAAACATCTTCTTAAGGCGAATGTGAATCGTTAATCGCTATTGAAATTCAGATAAGCACAACGCTCGGTGTTATTAGCGATTAAAAGAGTTTGAGAGAGTTGCTTGTAGGTCCATAAATGTCCATAAATATCCATATTTATTGTAGTTGTCCAGCGAAGGGTCAGAATTATATCACCAAAAGCAACAACTTCCAAGCCAAGGCTCCTAACCGAATGCTAACCAATAACATCAAGATATTCAAAATGCCCACTAGCTCGACACTCTTCATACACTGTCTGGTCAAACTCTGCCTGTTAGGAGAAGAGGCCAAGTGTGCATTGGTAAGGTCGCGAATCCAATAGTATTTTGGAAAAATTATACACTGACTGTATTATAGGACTGCCGGGACGAGAGGCGTGGCAAATCGTGAAGTCCGTTTCGTAAAGGATGGACACTTCTGAAAAGCAGCTTTCTGACCAATAGAAACATGCATATTGATTTCCCGTCTGTATACCATGTTTTTTTAGTGGTCTCGTCGAACGAGATACGGGCCGCTGCCTGTGCGGAATGCTACTGGTATTTTGGAATAAAGAACACTTAGTACAGACAGATAGAAAATTATTCTTGTTACCAATTTAGGAAGCACTAAACGAATATGACATTGGTGTTTGTACACTTAAATTTCTGTAAAAGACACTAAATTTGTGAGAAAGGAGTATCTAGCCCTGTCTGTGACAGTCATATGCCCGTGTGTCCGTGATTGGCCGGCCTGAACCCCGTGTTTTGTGGTGGGAAATTAATATGCATGCCTCATATTTACAATGCTAATGTCCAGTATTATTGTAAGTCGCATGATCGTTACTTTAAGCATTCGTGGTGGCTCTTCAAATAATCTCGTGTGTGAAACTACATTGAGAGCATAGAAATAAAATTGTCAAAGTTTTAACAATGAGTGATGCTGTACGACTTAAGCTAAGATGTTTTCGGAGTTGATTAGTTCATTTTGCTTCATGCTTTCGTTGTATGTGTGGATTTATAAGTAGGTGTGGTAATTTGGACTGTCTAAAATCAATGCGCTCGCATAGCCAGTGGTCACATCTGACGTAACCGTCGGAATTTGGATTACGACTTCGACATACAGATGATCATTCACAGAAGATTTGCTGTATCTTAGCAAGGTATAATCTCAAAGGTCCAACCTTGCACATTTTTGCATGTTTTCCATGGTTTTCAGCATGAGCCTGTACGGATTATGCAATTTCTAAAAATAGGCATCTGGACCCATGCATTAAATATCGTTGTTAGCGGAATAGGTGTTTAATAAGATTAGCATTTTGTTGGGGCTTTTTTTAATTTTGTATAATTTGCCATATTTAGATGGAAAGCAAAAACGTTTCCAGCCCCCAGTTTAGCTGCGAATTTTTCATGAAAATTAAACGGAGCACTTCTGGCAACCAAGGCTACGTCAGTCGGGCTGATATAGCATTCGGAAATAATACTATAATTATCAATATTTTTGCGCTTGACTTGATTTCGCCCTTTCTCGCCTGTCCACTCAGTGTGCACAATTATAAAGCGAGAAAACTTGTCGACAAAAAGATTCAAGAATGAGTTCATGGCTCGCTCATGATCAGCAGCTCTTATGAACTTCAGAAAGGTAAGTTACTGTACCCGGGCCGTCTGTCTCAAGCCACATGTAACACAGGTGTTCAGATTTATTTTACCTATAAAAGATTTACCCAATACGGTTTACGTACACATA
Organism: Hermodice carunculata; assembly: GCA_964020975.1. Taxonomy (NCBI): domain Eukaryota; kingdom Metazoa; phylum Annelida; class Polychaeta; order Eunicida; family Amphinomidae; genus Hermodice; species Hermodice carunculata. The sequence continues at coordinate 33,016 of CAXHWN010000416.1, forward strand.
CGTTCACAGAAACAGACAAAAGAAGCCGGCGACGCACTGGCAAGTGAAGCGCAGAAAGGTTTGCAGGCGTATTTGTTCTGGATGCATTTAAATTTCGCACTCATTGTGAATGTCCGAAATTCAAACGCGCGAAAACATGTGAAATTATATAAAGATAAAGCTTGCGCAACATTGCGGCAGTTCTAAAATTTCTAGAACTACACAGTAAAAGCAAGTGAATCATTGCATAAAATTTCGTCACATTGACTGCCAGTTCTGTGTATTACCCTTTTCCACCATATGATACCGTGTAAATTTAGACTGTTGTAGTTGTCATGTGTTAATGATCAACTTTCTCTGTATTTGCCTCTGAATGCCAGAATAAATGTGACAGGAGACGAAAAAGAGCAGCAACTGAGGGCACGGAGCGTTTCTCCTGGTGTGCATAATCTTTTCCAGTGCGGTTAACAATAAAAGGGGATTATCTGGTTGCAATATTTTTCCAACTTGAGAATCGCCCCCCCCCCCCCAAAAAAAAATGCCCTGGTGTAATGGAACGTTCACTTTAATGCGGGTGGGGCTGGGTTGTTTTTTTTTTTTTTGTTTTTTTTTTTGTTTATATTTCGTTTTTTGTTTTTTGGTTTTTGTTTTTGTTTTTGTTTTTGTTTTTGTTTTTGTTTTGTTTTGTTTTGTCTTTTTGCCTTTTTTTGGTTTTTTTTGCCTTTTTTTTGTTTTTTGTTTGTTTTTTGTTTCTGTTTTTTTTGGGGGGCGTGTTTTTTGGGGGGTGGGTGGGGGTTTGGGTTTTGGGGGGTTTTTTGTTTTGTTTTGTTTTGTTTTGTTTTTTGTTTTGTTGTTTGTTTGTTGTTTTTTTTTGCTTTTGTTTTTTTTTTTTGGGGGGGGGGGAGGGTGTTGTTGTAGTTTTTCATGGAAAACGTTTTGTCTCGGACACCTGCTTTCCTTGACGTAGGCTGTGCTCAACCTGCTCGAGGAAGGTCGCTGACAAACACTCATTTTAACCAGGGAGTCTATAATTCTTGTTCTAACCTGCAACACGTCGTCTTGTTGACGGCGTGTTATTTGCCCACCAATAATATCAATGCTTCAAAGCTATCATACAGTGTATCGGGGAGATTACAGATACATAATCCCTGCCAAGAACGGACTCGCTCTATTCTCGCTGATGCGACACCGTATAAGCAAAAATTAAAAATTAAAAATAGGAATAGACATTGATGTTATCACGTCTTGTCGTTTTGGTGAGACATGACGATGGGACACGGTCCTGATTTGCATCTGACGGTGTAAAACAGCCAGTATAATATATTACCAGTATGTGGGGGAAAGGGCAACCAGTGTCCATTGAAGTTTGTAGTATCAGATACAAGAAAAAAAAGAGTAAAGAGAATACTGTCTTCTTGCACACAGAAAAACTGTACTGCTAACCGAAAGCGGCGAGCCGCTGGAGATCCAGCCACAAGTGGGGACGTTCAAGTATCACGAAGAATAACTATTGGAAACCCAGGTATATGTACTCTTATTATGTACACACGGTGGCAGGGCCTACTTGGAACATATGCTTTGGGAATTTGGGAAGCCCATCGTGGCCGCTGCTATCATCAACAAATACAGTGTCGTGCATTCAGTCGACGAAATCTGAAAACTGATAAAAATCTTTGAACACCAATACTGCTTACAAAAAAAAAAAAAAAAAAAAAAAAAAACATTTATTTCTTGAGGCCTACGATGCCAGTACAAATAAATATCTTTGTATACGTGTACTTTATGCAAATACTACTTGATATCGACACTGGTGTGGTAATCAGTAAATGGGTACCATGTATATGCTTAGAGCTTTGCTTGTCAGAGAGAGTGATGTGCCAATACCTCATAATTGACCGGATCCTTTTACATGTACGAAGCAGTTATTTCAAATATGAACACCATTAACCATCCTCTTGGGTTAAGACGACGCTATCGTTTGAAAAACTAATATCCACAAGGATGTGACTTCAGAAACAATTATGAGAACAGTGATCAGTCCATTCTAGGCTTATGAATAATGTCTGTCTGTCTGTCTGTCTTTCTGTATGTATGTATATATGTTTATTTTTATGTGTACCTGTATGTATGTGTGGATTATTTTACATGATGTTTCCCAATTTCTGGCGCATGGAATCTATTAACCATGATTTGTCAAAACCACTGCTCTTGTCAACTAAGATGATCACTTTGTAAAATCATTCAATTTCAAATTCTGTAATATGCTGTCAGCCAAAAACGTTTTTGCCGGAAATGTTCGTTGAGTTGGCACTGTTCAAATAAACAGTAAATTTATGTATGCCCAATTTATTATGTTTGCAGTTGGTACGGTTAACGGAGCATCTGTTGGCACGCTTTCTTCGACCAACTTCATCGTGTTGATTGTGTCGATGATAGCAGTGGTACTCATCTTCATGCTCATCAGTGTCCTGCTCATGTTGCGGTCAAGGCGTAAACAGAAACCCGCTGACGCCGGCACTGATAGACCCCAGAGGTTCGCCATACCCAGAATCAACCGCAACAACGTACGCTTTTAGACTGGCCACGGGAAAATACGTGTCATTCTTAGAACGTTGAACCGTGTGGTCAAGTTGCCAATGACAAAGAAACAGCATAATCCGGAGTATTTTGGGCAGTCATGATCTACATGATCCAGTGTCAACTAGCACGCTTACCCCGTGCACTAAGTTTCATATGAACGGTTCATGAAGCTGCTACATGCTCCGCTTTGTTTTTGTTTTTTCTCAGAGAAACATGCAAATACATGTCACATTTGTCCATTTTTCGCCAATTTTTTGTATCATATAACGGGTGCATATCAAGATTTATCACATGTTGGCTCAAAAACTTTGAGCATTACTTTTGTTGTGAGCGTTAAATTTGTATATATGTTTCGCATGGCCGTCATTCTAATTTGAGGTACACTGTTATATTTTTACTAAAATCTGGTTACCGATTTGAGTATTTTGTTGGTTAGCATACAGTACAGAAAATAGGAATGTTCCAAAATAATGGTCAGAGCACAGTACAGAAGATAAGAAGGTTTCTATTACGCTAGTGTGGAAAATAGAATCCCCCAGTACTCCAGTACGGAAATACCCTTTACCCCATCTTTGCACTGCATAGTGAGTCGTCCTCCATCTGCTATATCAACTAGGTTGATAAAGCAGATGGAGGACGACTCTTTTTGGAGGAACTTTCATAACACCTACCCAATATAGAAATAATCCGTTTTATGGAATGAGTCAACAACCACAAAAAAAAAAAAAATCGCCGCAGCCGAGGGTTTCCCATTCATTGCTGGCTATTTTTGCACGTGGCCAAACGTTTGTGCTCCACTCTGATATCTTGTCGCCTTTTTTGCTTGTGATTCTCAGCAGAAGTTACTGAATTGATTATGAGACTCTCTCCATTTTTGTACCCGAACTTGTCTCTGCTGTTGATTAACTTTCACATGCGTAGTCTAGATAGATGAGGCAAAAATTGCACCAATATGAAGTGCAGCTTCTCAACCATCCACCCTCACCCACCCACGCAGACCGCAGCCAACTGCAGGTCCATATTGTCAAACTTGAAAGGAGGTTTTCGCCCGTTCAACTAAGCTTCTGGGTCTCGATGCGCTTCATATATTTGTTCTTCGTTCCGCTCTCTGTATCAAGTCTTTCTTTCTTTCTTTCTTTCTTTCTTTCTTTCTTTCTTTCTTTCTTTCTTTCTTTCTTTGTTTCTTTCTTTCTTTGTATCAAGTTTCCCTTTCTTTTTCTTTCTTTCTTTCTTTCTTTCTTTCTTTCTTTCTTTCTTTCTTTCTTTCTTTTTAATTGAGATAGCTTAACCCTTTTCTTGTAGGACCAGGTTTGGGTCAATGGCTTCTTTCCCGCGGTTAGGGTGCAGTGCGCGAGACCCAAATCAAGGAAAATTGTTTACTTGAGATATGTTATCGCGATAGATCTTGTCTTCCTTCCTCGTCAAAACATTTTCTATGCAAGAAATTCATGAAAAAAAAACCCAGCAAACGACAATTTCTATCCGGGTGTTTTAGTACAAACATATTTATTTCATCTGGATAGCCCTATAGTACAATCAGTTGACTAATATAATGGGTTCTCCAGAAGTGCTCTTGGACGATTGGAAAAGTTTCAAACCACGATGCCAAATGTGGCTCATTATGACCTTGGAAGAATATTGATACCTGGGCAGCCAATTTAATTACCCAAATAAATCCTCGTGACTATATTTCAGAAATAGCAAAACAAGAGGGCTGTGTGAACATCCCGTGCTCAGCTGCCCTAACTTGTTGTCCATGAGAAACAATTCCTCCAAGTTTCAGCAGAATCTAATTAATAGTTTTGGAGATGAAGTCAAAAATAGAGATGAAGTCAAAAATAAAAAAAAAACTGTTGATGTATCATGTCGAAAGCAAAATCGACTATAAAAGCCCTGTGATCTTGGGATTTAGGTCAAGGTCATCCATCTTCAAGTAACCTTGCCCTTATAGAAGACTCTAATCCTGTGTAATATCAAAGTCACATCTCAAAAACTTATTGAAATATTATGCGGAAAGCAAATTCCACAAGAGTGAACCCGTAGCTTAAGGTCACCCATCACCAAACATGAACCTGCCCTAAAAGAGGACTATAATCCTGTGTAATATATGTTCCCCAACTCAAAAGGTTCTTGACCTATTGTGCAGAAAGCAAATTCCACTTTTATGGCTCTGCCAAATCCAAATTCATTGAAGCATGACAAATAAAACAGATATGGTAGAGACACATCTATGATACACTGCTGCCAGGTTTGAAGTGAATCTGCAAACAGTTTCGGAGATGAAGTCAAAAATGTGAATTCGCATTAGAATGCCCGTTGACATAGCAATCAATAGAAAAGATGCATTTGCGGATAGGTACCTGAATCTTGGGAAAAAAATCGTTAAAAGTCAAGAATCTACAGCAGTGCCATCTAGTGGACTACTT
>CAXHWN010000417.1:0-18084 GCA_964020975.1 Hermodice carunculata
TACACCATTAAAGGAAAACAAATCAAGTGGGTGGGCCAGTCTGCGGCGAAAATACTTTAAGCTGTCAAAAAATTCATGTTTGTAACATAAATATAAGAAAAACAGCTGCACGGTCACAAGGTTCAAATGACAAGCCAGTCACTAATTAATCTTGTCTGTGCAGGGCATACTGTAAAATTAGTTGAGACGTCAAGTGCTGTAAGATTCCTGATCTTCAGTCATATCTTTATCTAGGATCTGTGCCTTTTATAAAGAATTTCGGTATTTAGTGTTCGTACATTCTCCGTTGTAAATACAACAATAAATATCATTTATTTCTGTCATAGATTATAATGTAGTTCTTTCACTTGGCACCATCACAATTACTTTTGCTTCCTAAACATACAGAAGTTCTCTTGTATTCGACATACACATGTATGTTTATGATCCAATCTAATCCTTTCCTTTTCCGACCGCCTATTAAGCCCTGGATGAAAATTTTAATGTTTTGTATATTTGAGCACAGCCGTACTATGACAATGAAGCTAAAGAGCAATTTGATTATAACTGTGACTTTTGATTTGTTGTAGGAGTTGGGCATGAAAAGCCACGGGTGTAACAGGTACAATAGAATTGAAGTTTTGTATTTTCCTACAAAATCACCACAGAACGCTACTATTGTCCGTACAAAGCCACAACACAAAGTGGTGAATCTGGAGGTCAAGAGCCCACGTAATTCTGATTATGGTGTCATTGTGCGTGTTTTTAATAATGAAAATATATCTGCCGATAGCCTTGTGGTTTCTGCCGGGACATCCCGAAACTCAAAATGCAAGACAGGTGAAGTCTTTGAATTCTTATATGACTCATACACGATATATATATATATATATATATATATATATATATATATATATATATATATATATATATATATTGAAAACGGTAACTATTCGCAATGTAACATACGACATAAAATATATTTGAAAGTCACATATTCATACTTTTCAAGGCATGGGGTATATTGAAAACTAAACTTGATGAATTTTAATTCATATGTATTTATTGTTAGATGGACACAAATGTATGACAAAAGTATCAAATTGAGACTGTACAACTTCATAAATACGTTATTAAAGGTTTTACGAAGCCCTACAGTTTTGTGAATATTTATCACTTAAATGTGTTTGTCATTTGTATCTATACTGGTTTTCAAAATATGGGCTGAGCGAGCAACCGGCATCAGTGAACTCCATGTTTGACTGTCATGGCTAATACCAACGGGCAAAACAAATCTTAGTGTCTTTTTTTATAGATAACTTGTTTGACAGATACTTAAAATATGAACACTGTGAATGAAAAAAAGCAACAGGCATTTACTTCTAAAGAAATTAAAAACCGGCAGTATGTGTGTATTCATATGTTAAATTTTTTGACACAAAGTGTGCTCACTGTGTATATCACTCATTAGCAATCCCAAATATATATTTAAAGTCGACTCCGTGTGCGGGGAAACGGAGAGATCAAGCGTTGGCAACTATACTGGACCAGTTATTGGCAGTTTTATTTTGGGGATGACTGTTGTTTTGGTGGTGTTTCTGGTAATCTTTCTGGTGAAGAGAAGGCGACGTGGCCTCAACAATTCCAACAAACGACACCCATTCAAGTGAGAATCCTTTGTTCACACGCACACACTTTTTGTAGGGCGGGGGGGGGGGGGGGAGGGCAAATGTCGCATGAGGTGACATGTTGTGTTAATATTGGTCCTTCAGTAATTATTCGACAATGAATGTTTATGACACTTTTTGAGTACCCTTTGCACATTCTGTCGCATATGACCATATGGTGACCGTATACCCTCAAAATCCTATCCCTACAAAGTGAGTACTGTAAATATTTGCATATTAGATCTGTAACAGATTTTCCCTTACTTTAGCACAACACCTTTCAGTCTGCTGCACTATTCCGTAATATTCACCAGAATGACAGGGTCAAAAGCAAATGAGAAAGTAGAAGCGACATTTCACATGTTGCGAAATAAAACCTTCATTGTACTGTCTGCCAATCTTCGGAGATTCAGGAATCTTGTGCTGTACGTTGAAATCCGCGAGGATCTGTGACCAGCCTATTTTGCTTTGTACCACATAAAATACTTAAGTCGGATGCTTATTCACAAACAAGTCATATAATCCTGGCCTGATTGCATAGCAACATAATTTGGTATACTTTCGTCATCACCGGATCAGGTTCCTCGTCAATTTGATCAGATTCTCTGTGAGCTTACTTTTACATGTACGTCAGATGACTTTTCAGTCACGCGATATCCTGCAATGGGTATTATTCGATCCAGCTATTGTCTCCCAATGTATCATTTGATTGTTCTGAACTTACTGGAAAATGCACCTTGCAGACGTGTAAAGCAGAACTTGTCATTAGGCGGTACTAGTGTGGATCCCTGATATTTAATGGATTTTTCATTTCGCGTAGTTGTCGGTCAGGACACGCATTCCTCTATCACAATATAAATGAACGGGATTGCAATGGTCATTCACATTTATAATCTCTCCAAATCTTGAGGCAAAATTTCCTTTCAACTTTATAGGGATGCATATTTGGGTAAGGCTCTACAATTTTTTTATCTTATTTATTTTTTTTTCAAATGGTAACATTTCATTAAATTTTGGGAATTTTAATTACATATATTTAATAGAAAAGGTGCATTTACCAATAAGTACCTGAATTAAAAAAAAAAGGTTACAAAATCAGGAATCCAGAGCAGTGTTACATAATGAACATATTTCCATAACCCTTTCACAAGGAACATGTCCACAACGTTTCAACTTTTATCTGAGTGACGGACCTAATCTGAGAGACAGTTCTGGAGAAGTGGCAAGTAACGAAAACACACAAAAATTCATTAAAAAGTTGGGAAAAAATGTGAACAAATTTAATAAATAGGAGTTCCTTGGAGTGTTCATATATGATATCGAAGCAACTGGGTGAGCGGTTGTGGAGATTTTGTACGATTTGTCCCAAAAAGTACAAACAAATATTAAAAATCCAAAAGATCACTGGAGCGTGACCAATTGAACAAACCTGGTAGAAACCCAACCAAGGGTCAATGCAACCAAGTTTGAAGTCAATCTGGATGACGGTTTTGGAGAAGTCGAAAATGTGAATTAGCATTAGAATTTCCATTAACTTATATTAAAATCAATAGGGAAGCTGCATTGACCGATAAAAACGCGAGTCGAAAAAATCGTTAAAAATCAGGAATCCACAGCAGTACCACCTAGTGAACAACTTTGTTTGTCCCTTCCACAAAGATCATATTCATCAACTTAAAGCTTAATCTGAGTGACAGTTCTGGAGAAAAAAAAAGAAAAGAAAACCACACACACACACACACACACACACACACACAAATCATAAAATATGGGGAAAAAATCGCAGCACCAACTGGTAAACAGATCAGAACTAGGGGTTCCTGGGATTGTCCCTGTTTGATATCAAAGCAATTGGGTGAGCGGTTTCGGAGAAGATTTTTTAAAGATTTGTCCCCCCTCCCCCCCAAAATAAAAAAAAAAAAAACATCGCAGCGTAACCATTTCAACAAAATTAGTAGAGACCCCCTCAAGGCACATGTCCGTCAAGTCCGAAGTGAATCTGGCTGACGGTTTTGGAGAAGTCGAAAATGTGAAGTGTTGGCGACGGACCGACGAAAGACGACGGGCAGAGGACCGTAAGATAAGCTCAGCTAACTGACAAGTCAGCTGAGCTAATAATGGACGGAGTGTCCATTCTATCTCGGCTTAGGTCTGGGGGGGGGGGGGTAACGGTGGTTCACATAGCAAGAAGCCCTGCCCTTATGACAAGTTTTTGTCTTCTCAATATTAAATATACACATAGGATTAAATGTTATGTTTTCAAATTATTCATTAGTAATAGTTACCTTTCAATTTTGTTAATTTTCTGACATTAACCTCAGAACGATCGGACCTTGGAGTTTACACTTTTAATGAGGTGTAACGGTAAATGCCGTGTTACATCATCGTAAGTCAATGTTATCATTTCATTCCATTAACATTACAATTTATAAACACACACATAGACAAATGCACGCGCGCGCGTCCGCACTCACACAAAACTTTTATTTATAGCAGGAACAATCCCTCAAAAATCAATGTGTTGACACGATGCTTTCATTTATAGCTTATCTGGGAAAAGATGTGAGCCAGCACGCCAAAACAGCAACTCAAAAGCAGCGACAGGAAAGGACACATATGACGAAATTAATCTTTCATCTACAGACACTAATAAGAGGTGTGGTATGGAGACTGGGGAACATATGTACGACAAGCTCGACGCAGAAGCTCTATCCAGTTCAACATATCAAAATGTCACAGACGAAAGGCCAAGAACTCCCATGTATGAGAGCCTGTCCAAATGAAAAGAGACATTTTCTCTCCAATTGCACCCTCCTGATAGCTTCATCGATACTTATTGTGATATCATGTATATCATTCAAACAGAATTTTAAAACCACGGATAGTGTCTGAGCTTACATACAGACTGATATAAACGGAGCTTTTCTACGTGTCGCTGAGCCTCTCTGCATTCATCACACACATATGACAAAATGTTTTAACTACAGTGCTTTCGTACTGTCACATATTCAGGTATTAGGCGGGCAAGAAACAAATTTTTATTCTAAAGTGTCGCACTTGTTCACTGTACACACATTGAGGGCAATGATATCTGCATATGTTTCTCGTTATACAAAACTTTCTTGTTGCCACTATACCATTCACGATGATATTTGCAAACAAACGTACGTACTTTGATTCAGATATGTAGTAATACGCACTTTACCCAAACACCACCAGTAACAAAGCTGATTTAATTGTACTTAGGGTTAAAACCTAGTGGTATAAAATAAATCATGGATCTTGTGTGTGTTCAAAGGTTGCAGCTTAAGGCGCTTAGCAATTTAGCAATAAAATATGTGCATTATCCAACTGCAGGCAAAGAGAATAAGGAAATACATCTGGAGATTTGTTCATTCCTGTTTCTATCAAAAACTCGTGTACTGATTCTTTTTTTTTTTGGGGGGGGGGGGGGTCAGTTTGGAATTTAGCTACACATATGGAACAACAGGAATTTATTTAATAACACAATTACATACACATATTATATTGCATTTTGCATCATTACGTGAGGTCTGGTTATGAACTTTAGTCAACACAGCAGAAGCCAGTGCTTGATAGGCCTACAGAAACAACAAGAATTTCAGGACATACAATTAAATGCTATAAGAGTGATGGCTGAAAGCCCCACGTGTAAAGGAAGCAAAGTATCTGTTTTATTTTCTTAACTTTCGGACAAGATATTTACCCCTGAAACGTACATAAATGATATAACATAGTATAACACACACACACACACACACACACACACACACACACACACACACACACATACATACATATATATATATATATATATATATATATATATATATATATATATATATATATATATATATATATATATATATATGATGTGTTGGCAAAGCCGTGTTCTTTAACAATCATATGACTAAACAAGACGGCTGTGTGAACAGCCCATGCTAAACTGATCTGACATTCATCACGCTTGCAGCTTACTATACCCATATGCTCACAGGCGCTCGTAACGTTCAGTCAGTCAAGCTTTCGTTCTTAAATACGTGTGTGTGGTGGGGGGGGGGGGGGTTAGAGAGGATGGACCCAGAACATCTATGGCTATGCGCTCAATGACCCATACCAGCTGCTGTTCGCTTTTCCTATTTTGCACGATCCGTTTGCGAAATATGGATTGTTTACGAAGAGTTAAAAGGAAAAAGAATGAGCGGTTTGTTAACAAATGCCAAAACAAAGGACTAAATGCTTTAAAACAAGGCAGAATACGTCAAAACACGGCAGTGGTAGACCAAAACGCATGTACACAATCAGCGAACGCTGACCAAGCCACCGTCGAAAGTGCCACGCCCACTCCCCAAATGCCACATGCACATGCAAACACTGACAGTTATAACTGGGACGAAGGTCGTAGAATAGTGGAACTAAGTGTACTAGCCGATAATCTTGCATGCGAGGAATGTAAAAAAAAATTGTCCTTAAAAAATACAGAATCAGAAAAACGATATGGCTTGGCCAGTGTACTTTACATTTCTTGTGTATGTGGTACGATAAACGCTGTCCCAACTGGGGGTGGGGGTGGGGGACCACAGTTATACCCCAGCATCAAAAGGTGGCACAGGCATATTTGATAATGTGCTGCCTGTGTTACCATTCGACAATGTATTAAGGCAACTATACTTTTGATATTCTTATTTTTACCTCTTTTTCCACTTTGGTGTATTGCACTATGGAGAGAATCTTAAAATGTTTGCCTCTCCTCAGTTAAACTATGAAAGTATATATTATGACTGGAATATAAAATTAACGACGTACTGCCGTTTATTTAACCTACATACATGTATATTGATATGGTATCGAAGTTAGACAATGAATGGATACCTTGGACCTATGAACTTAGAACAAATTAAGTCAACATGCATGAATTCTTTGTACAATTGCGGAAAAAATTGCACCGTATGATATCTTTTTTTTGTTAATCAATGAGATCAGTGCATATTTTGGAAACTCCCTACAATTTTTCGGGGATTTGTAAATATTTTTTCTATTTCAAACTTAAAAAAATAATGTGAGCACTTATACATTTTTGCAAGACGAGATGAATTTAAAGTCACATTCCAGCATGTTTTGTCTACATATTTGTAATATATGGCTTGATATACATTGCATACACTCATGTTGAGTTATTCTATGCATATTTTTACATCCTTAATTTATTTTTTTGGCTTTTACCCACATATATAATGTTTGCTATCCAATTTCTGTAGTCCTTACATGTTACGCCACCTAGCGACAAAAGTAGCACAGTGACATGCCAATTTTTTGCTTGCATTTTGTTTCAAATGCCAATATCTTGGTTCATACCAAAAAAACAGAGAATTCTAAATTCTTTTGACCGGTGTACTGAACGTCTTTAAATGCCCTTGAAAATAAATGTATTCACAGTATGTATGGAACATACAAGGTATGAAGGATTGAGGCCCTTGAACTGACCTGCCCTTTAGAAATGTTCCATTGTGGCCAGAAAATTTGATTCTCCAAACTTTCAGCAAAATCCGTCCTTATTCGTCTTGTCTCATTGTGTTTAGCTTCTTTTGTGGCGGAAAGAAATAAAAAGTTTATAGACGCCCCCCCCCCCCCCCCAAAAAAAAAAAGAAAACATACAAAAACAATACAGAATAGAACAAAAAAACAAAGAAAAAACAAACAAAAAAAAAACAAAAACAAAAACAAAAAATAAAAACAAAACAAAACAAGGAAAAAAAAAAAAAAAAAAAAAAAGAAAACGCAGAAAAGGACAGGCACTTGGATCAATGGCATGTTCGTCACAGATGTTGACGCAAAAGTATGTTTTACACATAGTGCATTGAGTAAACGTTTATTTCTTTCCACCACAAGGGGGAGGGCTAACTCAATGAAACAAGAATAAGAGGATGGATTTTACTGAACGTTTGGAGAATCAAAGTTTTCCGGCTACATTTCTAAAGGGCATGTTAGTCTGAGGGTCCCAACACTTTATACCTTGTAATATATATATATATATATACATATTTCATGTTCGGAACGAGCGGGACTCGAACCTGCAACCTTTGGCACCAGTCGCCTAGCTGAAATGGGAAACGCACATATCCACTCGACCAAATCCCCATCCCTAAAAAGAATGGTTCAATGGAGGTAGTTATGTGCTAGTGCCACATCAACACGGTAATGCAGTATATTTACTGAGTCGGCATTTATTTCCAGAATCGGGGACTTAAATCCACCAGCATTAAGGAAATGCCGAAAATATATATTTCATGTTCGGAACGAGCGGGACTCGAACCTGCAACCTTTGGCACCAGTCGTTATATAACCGTTGTTCAGGTGTGTGTCAGTGCGGTCGTCGGAACGCCCTATGGATCCAATCCCGTGCGGCTAACAGCCACTGTTAGCTGATGCTTCAGTCACGAATTAAATACCATCTAACTGTTCATGAGAGATAAAAGGGACTGCATCCTGTGAACAGCCATACATCTTGTTGTTTCCAGCTTTAAAATGACCACTTCCAGCGTAATCAATAAGAATGCATGCATTGCCCGTCATGTCCCTAAACTTTTTTCAAAGGTTTGTTACAATTCGAAGAGTATCATCGCCAGCTGAACAATTTCCTGTAGTCCTCCCACAAAAAACTATATTTCCAACCAGTCTTAGAACAATATGTGAGACGGTTCTGACGCACATATGGTGAAGAGTAAAACACACAAAAATTGGTTAAACAAAATCAATCAATGAATATATATATATATATATATATATATATATATATATATATATATATATATATATATATATATATATATATATATATATATATATATATATATATATTGATAGAATAATTAATGAAATAAACAACTTACTGTTGAACAAATTAAGGTTTGAAGTCGCCCAGAAGTGCCCCTTTTCAATTTCAAAGGATTGCCAAAAAACGAGACAACAACAACAACAATAACAACAACAACATCACCGGAACACGACCAGTTGAACAAATGGGTAGAAGCCCGCCCGGGGTGCATCGCCACTAAGATGCTACTGGGCCTGGTGGATGGTTTTCGAGAAGTGGAAAATGCGAATTTCCTCTTTCTATCCAACATTGACTTCCATTCCGATCAACAGGAATGCATGTAGAATATCAAGACCATTATGCACCCCTACTTGCTGGATAGCTTATCCTAGTTAAACCACCTACCAGTGTATAACTGAAGTAGAAACAAACTGCGGCATTATATTAAACCTCAGTGATTGTAAAATAAACAGTTGCAGGTAGACCAACTGTACCTGTATGTGTATAATCTGAAGGTGTGCTGGCAAGGTATTTTTTACATGATTTCAATAAAAATTCAATTTTTCATATGTGCAACGGTAAACTAGTTTATCACTTTTCAGTTATTTTAAAATGAGTTCTGCATATGCATTAGGAAGACTCTTTGTTACCATTCTAACTTTTTTTCTGTAGTTTATAAAACCTATTTGACTTGTGACCGGGGTCATGGAAGTACCTTTGATGCGGGTACACTATGGAATTTTAAATTGTCAATACGATGTTTTGAGGGAGATTTTCTATATTTCTACTGATTTAGTTGCCTATGGTTCGGGAAACTGTTGATGCACTTTTTTGGTTCCAAAGTTGGTTCCGTTCAGCTCAATAGTTATACCTCCAAAAATATACTCGTCAACATATTACATTCTTGTGTTGTTCATTTCTAATTAGGGGATATTTACTTGTGTTTCTGGAGCATGAAAAATAATAGAGACTCAGCTTCCCGGGTGTGACCTGACAACTTGCTGATGCGTCAACAATTTTCTCTAGGTCTTTCTTGATACGGCGTGTTGCAGTAGAATTTGGTTCATTTGAAATTTGTAGAGGAGAATACAAAGTAACATTATCTGAATATGTACTCCTGGGAAAATTTAAAAAAGAAAAAAAAATATGGTGCTCTATGTATAAGTGTCACATGGATTGTTATATAACATGAGCAGGATAGAAAAGAGGACCTCTGGGCAGTCACACAAACAACATGTCCTGGTAATGATTTAACTGCCACAAAGGGAGGAGAATGGGCTGTTACAGGTCAATAGTAGGGAGGTGCACAGCAGGCCCCTTTTTCAAGAGACAAACAAAGGAATGCCAGTAGGCCTGCGGCAAATCTGAGAAACAGGCCTTATTTAAGGAGTTTGGTCTACCCGTCAGCCTTATAGCTGTAACATACCTCATTCTTTTGCAAATCTTTTTTTTGTTCGATTTCCAAATTTCCCCGCAGTTACTCCTCTCCCTAAAGCAACATTATTATGTCTTTTTTAATAAATTATAGAAATTCTTGCAAATTTTGTGCCTTTTTCAAATATATTATTCATTTAACTCTAATTTAAGGTATTCATGACACTGAGCGCATACTTATCAAGCAAATATAGAAAGTTGAAAATTGGCGGAATATAATTTAAATTGAAAGTTATGTCTTTAATACACGATATGCTTTTTAAACATTGAACATTCAATTTTAAACACCTTTGAGAGATAATTATTGTATTTTTCTTAGATTTAAAAATATGGATATAATTAGATAAACCGCATCATTACTAAGAGGTGAGACCATTGGCTATGTCACAACCATTAATACATGTATGCGAAGTTACGACATTACAACATCCCGGGTAATTATTCCTATCTTTTCTTGGAAAACACACGATCAAGTCTAACATCATTTCCAGGAATGTGACTACTAGCACCCTCTTGTTGGAGGAGAGAGAAATAATATTCACAATATAACCATTTTGGTTGAACCTGGGTTAATCCACTGTAGTCAGTTTCACATCCAGTTTCACTTCAAGTTTTGACCAGCTGGCAAAGGCAACTTTTTGTGCTCACGGGGACTGACCAACATAAAAACTACATTGCGTTTTTCTCAATTGGAAATTGGCAAGTGAATGCTCCTGTCACACAATTTTATGCCATGAAAATAAAAAGGCTGAAATTTGAAATGTATCAGGTGAATTAAAGTACAGTTAATAATGATGTGTATGAAGCGTTAAATCTGTAATATAGATTTTACTTTCGACTTTTTTTGTCCAAAGTAATCAGATACTGCCCAGACAAATATAGTTGGTCGGGAGAAATACTGCACCTTACATAAATATTCTTTGTTACCTTCATGATAACTTGTCTATACTTGATAATAAAATGTATCGGTTACTCTTTCACTACCAGCCTCAATATTTTCGGGCTGAAATGGATTAATGGTTTCATATTTAAATTCCGTAAAACAATTTCGCCGAATTAAAACATGCTATATCTACCATTATTGGTTACTTGACAACTTTCCTCGGTGCACTCTGGGCGCAAACGGAGCCTAGAACACGCCGAGGAAAGCTGTCGACTCGGGCTATAACTCTCAAATTTGGAATCGAAAAGGGTTAACTCCAATCGTTTGTTCTCAGGGAATGACATCCTACTATATACTTCGGTTTTCGATCATGCCACGAAGTAGTACTTTGTGCCGTATTGCAAAAAAAAAAAAAAAACATAAACAAACAAACAAAAACAAAACAAAAAACAAAAAAACGAAAAAAAAAAAAAAAAAAAAAAAAAACCAGCAAAGCTCAGAACATTGCAAACATCCTTGGGAGTTGTGAAGTTTCAACAAAGCATTTTGAAAATTACGTATGAACAGGCTATAATTTGTGTGATTTACAGGTATTCACCCTTTCACGTAAATTTAGCTGCAATATTCAGGACAAAGGACTGGGAGATCTTGTGCACATTATTCTTAAAAGTGCACATTAAAAAACTTAAATTGGAAGATAAAAGGCAAGATGTATATCAGGTGTTTTATCATTTACTGATATGCATGTTTAGACAAAGTTGAAAGGTAAAAGAGCTACTGTTAATATTAACATAAGTCCATAAGTTGTCTTTTGTCGTTCTCTAGCTCTGGCTGAATGTAGAGAAGATGTGACTGTAAAGTCAGTACTACGTCATCCTGTGTACCCGCCTGCCTTATAGCTACAATATAACCTACCTGATGTAAAATTTTGTCTACTTTTAGAAAATGCCTGTTGTGGAGCTCTTAGGTGGTCCAGTTTTATGCTATGTTCCCTATAGATGTTTACAATATAAATTAAAATATCTATGCTACTTTTTGATAACCGTTGCTGAAAGTTTAGAAATGGCTGACAGCAGTGAAATGGAACCTAATTTTCAAACACTGCATAATCATAGTTTATGAGTGGCTGCCTGTCTCAAGTCAGCAATAAAATTTGTTGACGTTTTCAAACCGAGGCAAAATGGCCACCTGGAGGCTCCTCTGCCAAGATTTGAATGGCTGTAAAGCGTTTCATTCAGCGATACTTTCCATAATTATGGAGCGATGAAATGCGTACAGAGTTGCACATATCTGATGATCTTGAGATCACATTGACAGATCAGCCCTCGGGGCAAGAATTGTTTTATATATATATTAATTTATTTATTTATATTGCCATGTATCATTTTTGGTCCAAATTAAAAAAAAATTCAATGGTAAAGTTGTCAACAGTTTTCTCTAAAGTATATTGAAAAAAAACAACATATTTTTGCAAACTGACCAAAATTTAGAGAAAAAGTACAAGACATAGGGCCGATTATAGTTTCAATTTCATTACCAGCGAATCCTATAAGGAAAAATAAATGAAACAAGCAGCTTGGGCTAATTTAGTAGATGTTATTTTAAAAAAAATCTTTGTTATATATCAAGTCTAGCAGCAGGATTTATTATTTAAGTGAATTTGTTTATTTATCTATGGGAGCCCTCATCTTGAATTTTAATAAATCCAGACCAAGGCTGTGTTTTCAAATTCATCTATTTTCGTTATAGTTTCAATATTAGTTTTTTTTTTTTTTTAAATTATCCACTCTTCAGGTCCTATCTATTAGTGTCTACCAGTAGTAACCCTTTTCCAAATTATCAAGCTATTTGGGAAAATTAACTTTCTTGATAAAATTAACGAGAGTCCATTAATTTTCAAGGCCAATTTTGTTTTTGTTGTTGTTGTTGTTGTTGTTATTGTCAAAATCATTTTTCAGATTTCAATTTTGTCGATTTGCGTCATCATTTTTTTTAATCTGGGTGTGCACATATAGGTGCAACTTCAGTCAGGAGTAAAAGGAGAGTTGTATTTGTTCACAGTCATTTCAACGTCAAATTTCATTAGCGTCTTATTTTCTTACTCCATGACTAGTTCCGTGGAACATATAGGACATAACTTTTGATTCATGAATCGAACGTTATGTCCTATATATGTCCTGTGAAGGTGAAACGAGAAGGCGATTTGGTGTCAGTTTGTTTGGTTACTCTTGAAACTCTTTGTTGTCGTTGTTGGGTTGAAATTAATGAATATGTGTTATCTTTTTCTGAACTACATGAAGCATGGAATCACCTCTGCAATGCTGATATTGCCAGGTAATATTCATGTTAAAAGCCAATGGACAAATGCCAATGTTATTGGTTTTAATTAAAAAGTGTCGATCAGTATAATTTCCATTTCTTGGGAGATAGCTTTGGCCACCAAATTATGCTTGTCGGGACGGCTTAGAAATTCTAGAGATATTTACTGATTGAGATCTTAATTTGACTTCCAAGTTTCAGCCCAATTTTAGTAAAAAGATATTGAAACTGATTGCAATAAACCCATTATTAGAAGGGTTTCCCGTTTATCATGAAAAACATATAAGATTTTTTTTTTTTTTTTTTTTTTTTTTTAATTTTTTTGCTATCGTACCTGATCTTAGAAAATTTACGTGTGAACATTTTGGCCTTGGCTGCATGTGATGTCGGCTGAGTGCGAGAAGTAGGGCTGTTGGGCATGAACTTGGTCCAATCACCCCCCCCCCCCCCCCCAATACACATTACATGGACTTAATGCTACAATGGTCAGAGTTAGACAATTTATAAACACGAATCGCGCAGGTATACCTTACAAAGTTTCAAGTGCCAGTCAAAGTCTACTCATACAGATTCATGCAAGCTGTCTGTTTGTTGAAACAGGAAAGCTACACAATTTCATGAACACTTTACAATATCACTTTGAACATCAAACTCTGGAGACAAGCAAAATCGTCTTTATCTCATACTCATGAAATTGACGGATCTTTTCTGGTGGTTGCCTGAATAGTTACTGTGGCAATGCCTGGCACAACAAATTATATGGGGAAAATGGGACAGGTAACTATAACCGCTAGCATAAAATATATGTAATTATCATTTATGTACAAAATATTTAACAGGTTAGTTTTAAATTATTTGCAATTTGTTATTCGATATACACTATATCCAGAAACTCCAGTTGGCAGGTGATTTGTCAATATCCGTGCCTGAAAAAATTATATCTGAACTCTTTCTTCCCATCAACTGTACACTTTAGAGATGAGGAATCTCTTGATACCTGTAACTGGCTAGCTATCTTTTCACATTATGGAATCAGCATTATCTAACCCCCTTGTTCCAGTTTAAGGAAGTTGAGTTTTAGCTTCCTTTGGTCCAGTTTCACGCTGGTGTTGCAACTGTTCCCAGCAATATCTACACATATGAACTGGACATAGCACATTTGTTAGAGCCCATCTGATCGTATGGGGAGAATCTGGAAGTATGGATCTGGTCTCACTTGTTTTTGCTGTGCCTAATTTCCCTGCTGGCAAGAAGGAGACTTGTGAGTCTGTCAGTCTATCCATGGCTCTTGGAAAATGGGTCTTGTTGTAAAGTTCAAAAGAAAAAAAAATGCCGCTAGTGTTTCCACACATGGCCATTGCCTTCTTCAAAGGGTATTCAGTGGCTCATTCCATGATACCATCCCTTCATAAAGCTTAAAACTGAGCGAATTCCGAATGTTGCAGCTGATATCACGCCACCTATGCCTGCCATTGTTGTACATATATCTGAATGACCACCTTTATTCCCATGTGCAGAGCAAATCATTGGCCCACACGTAGTTTTGATCATGAGACTACCTGCACAGTTTGGGCTGCTTCATCTACATGGGAGGCCCCCAGGTCCCAAGTCAAAATATTCATCAATGGTGTGAGTGACATTTAGATGGTCCTGACCGTGTTAGATTACAACAGTTTAATTTTTGTATCCCTATGTTGCTTGCTGTGAGGTATGGGGACATGGCTTCACTGGCAAAGTCTATGGGGTAGTAGTACAGCTCACCCCAAAATTTGCCAAATGTTGCCCACGGCATGCCACTGGTAGACCAATCTGCTAGTGGGGTACTCTTTTAGACACATATATCCCAATTTCACCCAGAATGATGGAGACATCAGTCACACAAGTAAGCCTTCTTGTAAAAACTGTGCCGCCTCAGTCCATTTTGAAAACATGGGTCTGTTTAGGTTCCCCTTTATCACCGTGCCAGTGTAACATGGTGCGTCTTTCGCACGACAAACCCCTAGAATACAATATCCTGCAAAAAGAGTCACTATGAAATAAAGAAGAGCACATAAGGTCACGACCCCCACCCTCCATACACACAGAACAGGTCATATACCTTCACAGACCCATTGTTCAGGGGCCCTTAAAACTTGTACTTAAATTATGAAAAAACAATATTGAGGGGGAAATAAGGTATGCACACAGGGTGTCACAACTGGAAGAACGTCTCCTCTATTTTAGAGCAAAAGTCGGCATAAAATGTGTGTCCGCAGAAAAAAAGTTGAGATGCTTCAGCTGGACATAAAAGAAAACCTGGATCTGAATCAAAACAACTGATTGCATTAACTGGACTAACTTTATAGCAATGAAGTTTGAAGCGGGATTGGCATTTGATGATAATGATGGGCATTGTTGTGAATGTTAGGTTTTTCATCACATGTTTAAGTGGTCAATAGAGCGAGAAACTCCTTGATATATCTATAGATCTTCAACGTCCTTCAGCTCTACATTACAAAAGTATGGTAGCCCTTTGATTTAGAATGTATGTCATCACGCGTTCCAAGGCACAACTAAGGAGCTGTGTCAACCCGTGGTAGGGCTAACTGGGTTATGGGCTCAGGCATTTCATTATTTATATAAATATGTAAAACGATGTAAGTTTAAAATATTTATTTTGGCAGTCAACTCTCCCTACATTAGTTTCAAAAGCAACCCAGCATGATTGCTCCAATGAACATTATTCACGCCTGACATTTGATATTTTCTAATTACAAAGACCCATTTTGATGCCAACTGCCACACTGGTACTCCAATATTGGTCTTATTTGATTGCGGAGATTTAGGCCTGTCCTTTGTCTCTGAGGAACTGATGTTTAACTCTATAAAACACAAAATGGTTTCGTTGCACATCATATCTATTACTTTACCCCTTGGAAATGCAGCACAACACCTGGCCGTCTCCCTGTCTTGGATGCAAAGCTGAATATATAAAAAAAGGGTTTGGATGGACAAACTGTTCGCTGGTGCCAGTGTCTCAGACGAGCAACAAGACAGACACTGCAACACAATGAATACTCTTTAACCATGACTAAACAAATATATAAGCCCTGTTTTGTGTGTTACCGGTGGAGGTAAAGGCGCATCTTCGGGAGGTGTTCTTTTGTCTCCAATATTAATACCATTATTCTATATTTTTGTTTCGATCTAATGCACCCAAATGAATGGATTTGAGCTGAAAGAAGACCATGCAGCATATACCTGAACAGAGCTTAAACTAACATTCAAAGGAACACTGCATACCCCCCCCCCCCCCCAAAAAAAAAACTGTCTTTTTACAACTAAATATAATGAAGGGTAAATATGTGAATTAAGATAATCATGCCTTACTTGCAGAAGCGTTGTTGTCAAAATATAAAGACACCACAAAATATGGGTGATAAATGACCATTATTTTTTATTAACACTAGAAGTGTACAGCTCTGTTTGAGCCCCCCCCCCCCCCCCCCCACTAAGAGTACTAATTTAAATGATTATAATATTGAACCATCCCTTAAGCCTTTTCGTTTACAACCAAAACAAATGAAATAGTTTATCTGTCGCTTCAAATCTAAAACTGATATAACTTGAAGTGTTCTTTCAACTACACAGTGTCCCTTGATATGAATCTTTGGGGTTACTGATCATCAAACAAAGTCTCGTATTGTCCGGGCATTTCAATTTGGTGAGGGTGCAGTTCAAATATCGGGACACTTTCTAACTATTCAAACATCATAAACGGATATATTATAATGTAGTAAGCTTACGTCACATATGTCTTAGTTTACAACCGTTGATCAACCTAACAATTTGATATAGGGAGGGATGCATTTTCAACGTGAAAAGAATCATCGCGTCCAACCAGCAAAGAACCCCGCACTTTGATCCTTCTGTAGTACACAACATAACCACCTGATTTACATTGTAAAGAACAAAAAAGTAATTGTGAATCATAAAGAGCCTGGTAAATGTGTCTGCCAGACCAAAACTATATTTGAACGATTTCATGTAAAAAAGGACGCACAATTGTACCAACACATTCATACACTTTAAACCATGTAACTTAGACAAGGTCAACCCGCACTGTTTTCAATCTCAGCGTAAATCTCAATAACACTGGCGAGAATCTTGATAGCATTGACACAATGCCGTAAACACTTTATGGCTACTACGCTGGCTTACATCAGACGGGTTCACGCTTAACCACATATAACAGACAATTAAATACCTGTAGAACAGCTACGTTGTTCCCGCAGAAACCCGCACTCTTACAATATCAGGGTAAATCTCAATAAGACTGGCGAGAATCTTGATAGTGTTGACACAACGTTGTAAACACCTGATGGCCACTTGTTTGGCTTACATTAGACGGATTCACGCTTAAACACAGATACTAGACTATTAAATACCTGTAAATTAACTAAGTTTTTACTGCAGAAACCCGCACTCTTACAACCTCAGGGTAAATCTTAATAATACTGGCGAGAATCTTGGTAGCGTTGACACAGTGTCGTTAACACCTGATGGCCACTACGCTGGGTTACATCAGACGGATTCACGCTTAAACACAGATACTAGACTGTTAAACATTTGTAAAAGTAGAACCCGCAAAAACTTTTCCCTTCTCGTAACTGATTGAATATCGGACTTTAAGATGGATATAACGTTGCAATGTATCTGTGGTTCCATTTCTAACACATTCGTTCCAGTTTTACACAGAACCTTTCAAAAAACAGTCTCTCTCTCTCTCTCTCTCTCTCTCTCTCTCTCTCTCTCTCTCTCTCTCTCTCTCTCTCTCTCTCTCTCTCTCTCTCTCTCTCTCTCTCTCTCTCTCTCTCTCTCTCTCCTCTCTCTCTCTCTCTCTCTCTCTCTCTCTCTCTCTCTCTCTCTCTCTCTCTCTCTCTCTCTCTCTCTCAATAAGACGAGTTACATTTTTTCCAGACCCTTGT
>CAXHWN010000418.1:0-16000 GCA_964020975.1 Hermodice carunculata
CAGACAGCTGGCTGCTAAACACACTGAAAGCTCCCCAGAAAGAGACCCCCATAGTTTAAACTGTGTTTTATATAGTGTGTAGCATACCTCACGTCCAACTAGGTGAGCATGGCACACCGCACCCTACCCTAGCATTATGCAGGCCTAGCTAGATAAGCAAGGCATGCATCATACTTTTATTTGAGGTTAATTTGATATGCAATCCAGTGGCAAAAACCTTGATATAGTCTGCAATATTTTTGTATATTCGGTTGGACATTCAGCTGAATAATTACACACTAATAACTATTAATTGCCAGGGACAACTTAAAATATATTTATATTCAATAAACAAGATGTCATCTATAAGATGCAACAATGACAAAACAATCCAGCCAATAGCAATGTTGAAGTATTTAAGCTTTCAGAGCATCCATGGTAACTACCACGAAATGTGAATAGTATTAAATACCCTCAGTTGAATACATTAGATGCCATAGAATTGGCCAGAACAGTGTTCGATATGGAAAAAAATTCTGCATCAAATATCGAAGAATTTTCTAGAAAATTGCTTTCCTTTATGTAAATGTTCAGCCTGTTATTTTTGCCCAGGTAATGTATTGCAAAAATACAAGCCAACTTTCATGATATGTAATTGAAAAGAAACAGAGCAAAAACCTACAGAAGGGTACAGATGGACCAGAAGTATTACTGATAGGATAGAAATGACAATGGATTTAAATATTTTGAATGTCTATCGTCACTCTCAAATTTTGTTCAAACATCTTAAAAATTTTGGGTTATGATGACAATAAATTATCCTTTTGTATTTTCTTATTTATGTTATAAGTTGCAAATATTTATATAACTCTGCTAAGCTCAACATGTATCGAAATTATAAAACATTGATATCTTCAAAATTTTGTATTCAATAATGATTTTGGCTTGAACAACTCAATTCGACCCATATATATATATATATATATATATATATATATATATATATATATATGTATATATATATATATATGTATGTATATATATATATATATACACACTCACATATATATGTGTGTGTGTGTGTGTATGTATGTATCTATGCATACACACACAAAGACAGCTGACTTATTGTTTGCTCATTTACTTCACTTCATAACGTCACCTGCCGTAATATATGTGTTCGTTTGTCTAGCATAAGGCACCGGTGTCTTTTGTTCCAAAACCCTTTCCCAGATCTTCTGAAACTTTATGGAGACATAGGTTATCTGTTTCATCACAACTTCCAGTTAAATGATAACATTTTATCGATTTGTAAATATTTTATGCTTGTTCTTCGGATTTTAAAGAAATATCTTTTTATCTGAAAGCATACAGCTAATTGCTTCAAAACTACTAATGGGCATTTTGAAGTATTGTTAGATACTCCTGTTTTCTGTAAGGTGGCTGTGGGATTTTCTTCTAATTTTTTAAAGATATTTTTTGCGTTTTATGTATTTTCGACTTCTTCGCCAGAACGAAAGTACAGATATGTTAAAAAATCGTAGCAATTTAGTCTGAATGCCCATTTTGTTACGTTTGAAAATTTAGTAAGGATAGTGCAATCATTTGCATTTTATTAAGATTTGGAAAGTGTTCGTGGTCGTTACAGCAGAATTTCAGAAATCACAATGCGTTCCGAAACATCCTGGCACCACAAAAAGGCAGTATCACTGAAGTTTTGCACTTGATGTATGATTAGTGACCCTGACCTTTTCTTCCGTATAAGGACGCCATCTTAAAATTCTTCTTTAATAAGCGACTGATATGAAATGTGTTTGGTGGAAAGCTTAACTCTAGCCACCCATTTATCATACGTGCACCTTTGTCGTAAAATTTAAAGATCAAAGTCATATGGTCGTTTAAAAAAAACATTTTTTAATCTCATAAAAGTTTGTACGTGAGAAATTTCAGATTTCGCTTAGATTTGTTGGTTCTTATTTCAGTGCGAACACACTTCTGTATTGGAGTTACGCATATGATACTTGGTTAGCGACCTTGGCCTATATTGTCAGGATCAGAAAATTTTTAATTTCTACTTTTTTTCACAAGATGTTAAAAGTCATAACTCTGAGCTGCTAATTACCTTCACAATAATATTGCGCGGGTAGAATACCCTTGTAATATCTTTTTCTATTGTATATTCAATTTGTTTGGCTCCTGAATAGGTCAGTATTGATCATTTCTTTGTAATAAAATCTTTCTTTCTTAGTAACATGGGCTAGCATGAGTTAAGTGTTGAAGTTTCCGCTACTGTAAGAATGGCAGACCCACGCGCTGCAATAATCGTGTCAACACAAAATCAATCAAAACGAAATCTGGCCTTCTTATCAGTGTGGGTTTGTATGATTGTATATGGACGGTTTGAAATTATATGTAGACATTCCATACCCCAGCTTAAGCTTAGGCTGTCTTTGAATGAAAATATCTGTAAGCATTTCCAATGCCATCAATTTGTAGGTTTAATATTAACTATTTTAATGTACACCTTCACTTGTGGCCAGTATTTATTTATTGAATTTAGTCATTACTTGCATAACAATGTACACACTGACAGTACAATATGGTTAAGCCATATCTATCTACTGAAATGAGCAAGTGCAACGAATTTACCCCTTGTGCCCCTCGGTGCACAGACTGCACACACACGATTTGGTGGGTTGATTTGTTCTATGTGTATTTTTTCTGTTCTTTTCCCTTTTCTCTTCATTTGTTTTGGAGGGGGAGGGCTGAAGTCCTAAGGGATGTAACAAACAAACAGACACACAAACACACATAGTGGTCCCTGCTATGCATGTGGTCACGGTTGGCCACATCTAGCAGGGTTCATTACATATGTGTAGGTCTTGTACAAAGAACAAAGTAGACATACAATGCATATTATGGCAGGTGATCTTAAATCAGCTCTCTCTCTCTCTCTCTCTCTCTCTATATATATATATATATATACATATTTATGTATATACAATATATATATGTATACACACACACACACACACACACACACATATATATATATATATATATATATATATATATATATATATATATATATAGGGATCGATTGAGATGTTCAAGCCACAATCATTCACTGAATGGATATCAATATATTTTAAAATTTGAATACATGCTGAGTTTAGCAGAGTTATATAAATATTTATAGCTTATCACATCAATGGAAATATGCAAAAGGATATTGTCATCATAACTCATTATGTTTAAGATGTTTTTGAGAAACTTTGAGAGCGACAACAGACATTTAAAATCTATTTTAATCCATTGTGATTCTTGTCCTGTCACTGATACTTTTAGTCCATGTGACAAGGATATTCCTCCTAGAATATCCCAAGACAGAGCGCAGATGAACAAATTTGGAAAAGAACTGCTACATTTATGTAAATCTGCACACTTGATTATATTCAATGGTCGGTTTGGCCTAGATAAAGGTATAGGGAAGTTCACTCGTTTTACCCCTCGTGGTGTCGTTGACTACCTCATATCTAGTTGTTCATGTCTTAACTATATATCCTACTTTGAGATAGACCCGCTTAGAGTACCATCTGATCACTGTCCCGCTGTTCTAACTCTGAAATTGGGACCTAAGTGTAGGCCTTCAGTACAGAAATCTGAGATTGGAGGTCATACATTGTAGGTTCCATAATTATAAATGGGATTCTACATGTATTTTTAAGTACTATGAAGAATTGACTACCAATGTTGCTTTAAAAAAAACTGTCGGATTTCCTAAGATGCTTTCCCCTGAAAATACAGTGGAAGATGTGTGTTCTGGACTTTATAGGTTTCTGGGCAATGTTGTTAAAAATGCTTTCCAGGAATGCAATTTGCACTCCTAAAACAAACTTAGCATCAAATCGCTGGTTTGACAGTGAATGTAAGGCTTTAAAAGCTCAAGCACATAATTTTGTAAAATGTAATGACATACCTGACAAAAATAACCTCTCGAAATTTAACCAGTTACAAAAAGAATATAAACAAGGGATGCAGAGAAAGCGTCGGCAATATATGTATAAAGTAAGGCTTAATCTCGAAACCTTGCGTTCCAACAACCCTAGCGACTATTGGAGTTTTCTGAAAAGTTTATCAAACAAGAAAGCTAGCAATGACACAGATTTACAAAACAAATTATCATTTTTTTGCAGAGTCTACTTCCCAACCTTCTACATAGTACTTTGATTTACAATTTATGGTGGATATTAGAAATGCTAATTTGGATGAGATACATGACAAATCAGATCTTCCAAAAATCTTAATAATACAAGAAATTCTTAACTCTTTTATAACTGAAAGTTAATTAAAAACACATGTAAGAAATTTTAAAACCCGTAAAGCACCAGGTAGAGATGGAATTGGTGCCGAATTTCTAAAATATCCTGACTTGCCCACTTCTGTGTCTTTACAATTTCAACCTTAAATGTGATAATTTCCCTGTTCAGTGGTCAGAAGGCATAATTAATCCGCTTCACAAATCTGGTAACAAGGCAGACCCTGCTAATTACAGGAAAATTACTGTGCTCGTCCCATTGGGAAAACTTTTTGAATCTATACTTGATGGTCGACTGATATCGAAAAATAATATGTTTGAAGATGATGATATGCTCCATGGTGGTTTCTGTCAGAACAAAAGAACAAGTGATAATGCTTTTATTCCGGTACCCCTCATTGAAAAGCAAACATTCCTTGGGAAACTTTTGTATATATGCTTTGTCGACTTTTACCAAAGCGTTTGATTATGTTGATCACGATGCTCCCTTTTATTAACTCCGACAAAGATATACATATATATATATATATATATATATATATATATATATATATATATATATATATATATATATATATATATATATATATATATATATATATATATATATATATATATATATGGGAATTATTTTGATGTCTTGAGGAAGATGTTTGGTAATTCTAAGAACAAGGTAAAATGGCAGGGCTTTCTAAGCAAAAGTATGGATTGCTCACATGGGGTACGCCAAAGTGGAATTATCTCCCCAAAACTCTTCAATGAGTGCCTTTCTGATATTAGAGACCACTTAACAGACGAAGTAGGTATATTTTTAGATAAATTGCTGCGCTACTTATCACATACTGATGATTTGGTAATTTTCTCTGACACGGATGCTGGTTTTCAATATCAGGTAAACCCATTGAAGAACTTCTGTATTTTATAGTTAGTTTGTCCAAAACAAGAATTATGGTGTTTAATAAACGTAAACATACCCCGTGTATTTACTTCAGTGACCAGTTATTGAAAACTGTCTCACAATATAAATACTTGGGCATTATCTTTAAATTCAAACAAAACACAGGCCTTACAGTCAACACATACATATCTCGCTGAGCAGGCAAAACGAGCAATATTCTGCAGCCTAAAAATGTATTATGGATCAATGGGCAAGCCTACCCCATCATGCATATCTAAATTATTTGATGCCTAAATTTTTCCTGTTCTGGAATATGGTTGTGAAGTGTGGACCTCTGTGAGACCATGTGATGTGATTGAAAGTATACTATCAAGTTTTCTGAAAAGAATGTTGGGTGCAAGACAGCAAATACCAACCCTAGGTGTTTACATGGATACAGATAGATTCGACTTATTCATCAGACAGCACGTCAGATTAATTAAATAGTGGTTCTATATCTTAACACTGCCATCTGAACATGTATTGCAATCAGCATACAGTATGCTACTCGAGATGTATCATGCAGGACAAACAAATTGGTGTACAACGGTAGTGGATATTCTTTCTTTGGCCAAGCTCATTTCTTTCTAGTATTCTGAACTAGTGGAAGAAGATTTTACCTTTATAAAAACATTGAAAGAAAAGTTTTTTTGGGATTATATCCTACAGTGTGAACTTATGCTTCACTCCCTAGAAGATGACAAAAAGCTGCAATTATATAAAGTTTTCAAAAGGAATTTCGCTTAGAATCATGTATACAAAGTGTACCTAGCGTTACATACATTCAGTGCATTGCCAGACTTAGATTGAGCTCTCACAACTTACAAAATCAAACTTGGACGCCGTGCCAAACCTCAAACCTAAACTTCCTATTGCCGCTTCTGTGTGCGGTGTCATCTCGGAGTTGTGGACAACAGGCCTCACTTTTTCGTACAATGCCTAGTTTTCGTGGATGAACGCAATTAATTTTTTGAAAAAGCACAAAGCCTCTTCACAAATTTTATGGAAATGAATGTAATAGAAAATTTGTTGCAATTATGACATGTACAGATACTAATATGCAGTTTACCTTAGGCAAGTTTTTACACAGATGTCTTCCAAAGCAGATCTGAATTAGAAATCTGTAACCAGAAGCAAAATGCTCAACACAGTGTAACTCAGTATTATTCTTCCGTGTAGATGAAACCACATCTCTGTTTATTGAAAGTTGTTAGGAGGTGTCGCAAACTTGCAACGATTATGCTTATTCACAATCCTATTAAATATTGCCTGGATGTCCACTTGTACTGTACAATTCATAACCAAGATGTAAAACACTTAAGATATTATTATTTTTATGACCATCTTCAGATGTTCTTAAGGGAAACTACCCTGAGATATCACTGTTACTGTGATATAATGGTACAAAGCAAAGATTAAAAACATGTACATTTATACGTAGAAAGCTTTCGTCATGGGTACCATAGGGTACTCTAGTTTCCCATGGTCATTTTATACATTTTATCTGCAGAATGCATTAGCCATGAATACCATAGGGTACATTAGTTTCCCCTTGTCATTATGTCTGGGTGGCAACCGAGACATGTTGTTTTTCCAAGAATTCTTTCTTTCTTTCTTCTTTATGACCAGATTTATGCGGAGTTTACGACCAGATTTATGCGGAGTTTTTCTCGGACCCTACAATTCGGAAAACCACCAAACTTGCCATGGTAAATGACCTACCACTGAAATAACTCAAGTGGCTTGGAATAGTCATGATGATTAAAATTATGCAAATGAGGGGCAATTAAAATTTTTAAAGCTTCATATCTTCTATACTATTGGAGATAGGCACATTGTTCTAACTTGCACATGTAGGTGTGAGACAACTGGTAAATCCGATAGCATACAACCAAAACTTGGAGAATTTTAATGCATGCCAAATTCACCACATTTCTGTCCAATCCACAGGCAGGCCTTGAACTGCTTGCTGTATGACCTATCACTCATGGAATAGAACAGGAAAGTGCAAAAACAGTGGGACCAAATAATAAGGCCGGGGGTCCGGGGGCCACATAAGTCCCTAGAAGCTCAAGCCCTCTACATGTTCTCTGGTGCATTCTAAGCCATTTTGGAGGGGTTTCATGCAATTATTTTGGGATTTTAATATTCATAAAATTCAGCTCTGATGTGTTCCTCTTGGCCTTGTGTATGGTGAAATTGGTACATATGCTGTGATAAAACTGACTACATATGAGCTAAAAATAACTGAATCAACTCAAAACTCAAGACTCACTCACAATACATTAAATAATTTCCCACTTTAAGTAAGCAGACTATCACTTGAATGAAAAAATTGAAGTTCTAAATTACTAAATTAAGTCATCAGTAAATCTAGTTCTGTTCAGAGTATAATATACTGTGGAAAAGTTTGTCATTTTTTTCATTTCAATAATCAAGTCCAATAGAGCTACTAAAATCAATGCATTAATATTTCAAGGCAAGTCCATCAATGTCTATGAATAGACAAGTATGTTACTTCAAGTTCAATACATACTGAACTTCTAACATCAATTCTTCATAATTTAGTTCATCAATGTCTGTAAATGGGCAAGTATATATGTAGCTGCATCACTTCAAAATTGAAAGAAATATTTTAAAGTTAAAAATCAAAGATTTGTTTGATGCAGCACTAAAATACTGTTTTCATAGGCATTGTACAAAACAATGAATCAGCCAGTTTTTGGCTTCTTAGCTTGTACTTTCTTTGATAATTGTTCGAGAGCTCTTTTCCTGGCCTGCTGTCGCACATGCATCTCATGCTTTTGTAGTGCTTCCTTCTCACGTTGAGCTGCAACAGGTTTGCTTTGTGCCTTATTTAGTGGCTTCTGTCTTTGCAAACTATACTCTTTCTGGAACTCCCTTTGCTTCTGTTCTCTCTGTTCTTTTTCTGCCTTATGTTTACCTGCTGCAGCACGCATCTTTAAGCAGATCTCTTTTTTACAGGTCCATACTTAACATCTGATCTGTGAAAATACTTAACTGCATCAACACCAGCAGACCTAAGAGAATATTTAACTGTTTGAATGGCACTGAAAGTGTCAACATTTAGTCTGTTTTTTTGGTGGCATCAATCACCTCACCCATAATACTAAATGATGCCTCCACTTGGGGCCCATGGAATATGCTGAGACCAGCTGCCACTATAACTGAAAGATTCGGGTACCTCCCAGTGTTCATTACCACTCTCCACCACTTAGTAATGCTGGCAGTTGAACCATGGGATGGCAGATTTGAATCCACTTGATATTCCAAGATCTCTTTGAATATGTCGCTCTTCCGCCTGTCTGACAAATGACTTCTCAGTCCAACTCCAGTCTTAGAACTAGCCAAATCATGCAAACCTTGCTTTGCCTTTGAATGTGTCCTCACATCAGGGTCAATGCAAGAGAGAGCCCGAAGAGATCGACTGTCCAGTGGCAACTTACCCTGCATGTATTTGGCACAATCGACTAATGCTGAATGTGCCTTCTGTTTAAAACTGAGCAGTGTCTGATCCTTCTTGTTAATAGTGTCTATAAGAATCTCATTGTCCCCACCTACAAATACATGCTTCTGTTGAGTGAGAGGGTCATCTAATTTCAGTTCTTTCAGCTTTCACGGTGAAAAGTTCTCTATAAACTCAGGCTTCATGAAACAACCCAGGAACTTTCTGAATGTGCCTATTTGTCGGTCATGAAGCTGATGTACCAGGGTTGAATCTTCCTGAAAAACACACACATACTCCTTTAGTATTGGGAGAACACCAAGGTAGAAGTTTATATTTAGCTTTGTTTCCAGTGGTCTGTATAAGAATTTCTCTACGAGTCTCTGTTTTCTTTTCTTGCCATCATCTGTAAGAGATTTCTTCTGAAGGATTGCATGTATTTTCCCAATTCTGTCCCTAGGTGTGTCACCAACTGTGTGATTGTTCAGGATCCCTTCAAAAACTTCACTGTAAGTGTCTTTCATATTACTTTAAAGGAACCCATAGTACATGACAACACGTGCATGCCACATGCGTTTCACACTGAGACTGACATCATATGTAGTCAACCACCTGTGTGGCACATAGTGTTCGGGCACAGAGTACCCTATATTCAAGAACATGCAGATCTCTTTCAGGTACTCTTTCTGGTCTGCAATCCACTTGTAGTCATTGTGTAGATCTAACAACAGTCTCTCCATGTAACCATTAAATGGATTACAAAATACTTTGCTACAATTGTGGATGTGGTGGCAAGAATCACCATCCACATCAAGCAGGTGAGGTGCCTTTTCTCATCTTATATGCACTGCAAGGCCATTTTTGGAACCTCTCATCACTTGGCACAAGTCCATCAATATTGATACAAGGGTCTTCCATGGTATATTCTGTTGGTCAAAAAGATCAGATAGAGCACTGAATATAGCATTAGTGTCCATCTTGAAAAGTTCCAGTGATGCTAAATGGTCAACAGTTACTTTCCCTGCTGATGGGTCATAACTGACAAGCACAGATAATATTCTCTTATTGTTTGTGGCAGTGCTCTCATCCATATTCAGAGAAAATGGATAAGTTTTCAAGGCTTGGATTGTCTTTTCTCTCAAGCTGGCTGCAAGGCCATGTTTCATCTTGTATGCTGCTGTTGACTGCTCCAGTTGTATCCCATTCAGTGCCGGTTTATCATCTGCAAGAGCCCTTGATAGGTTCACCAACACTGGTACCATAGCCATTTGAAGACTGTGTTCAGCTACTGCACCTAACACCATTGCCTGCAAGTCATAATTTGCAACTTTAAATAACA
Organism: Hermodice carunculata; assembly: GCA_964020975.1. Classification (NCBI taxonomy): domain Eukaryota; kingdom Metazoa; phylum Annelida; class Polychaeta; order Eunicida; family Amphinomidae; genus Hermodice; species Hermodice carunculata. The sequence goes on from CAXHWN010000418.1 coordinate 10,040, forward strand.
TATCCTTGTCTTCTTCAGTTTCTGTGCTTAACTCTTCTTCAAAAATATTTATAATGATCTTGGGATTATGAACAAAAATATTAAAAATGTATACATTTTAATGCCACTTAATATGAAAGTGAAAACATTTGGCACACTTTTTCTCTCCTTTTTTCTAACACAGGAACAATGTTTGCACTCTCACATTGAGTCGTTTTGATTAAGACGGAATAAGAAATCAAAATCAAAAATGTACAACATAAGTAACATTGAATAGTTCTGAAAGCATGTATCAGATGTTTGGAAACCAAAGTACTGAGAAACCACACCAAGCAAGACTACTGACCACTAAATATCATCATGGTGCCAAAGTACCACTCAGAATTTAGCTACTATATTACCACTACTCCCTGTTGATTAGTACATGTATTACCAAATTTTAGAAGCACAACCAACAGCAAAGCATTATAATCGTTGATATTGTATATATATGTATTTTACATGAGACACTATGTGTATTCTGTATCGTACAAAGAAGCACATCCTTACAACAAAAGCAGCAACTATAATCCCACTCAGCCATGGACTACACAAGGCACAGTATTACCTGGCATTATCTACTTCCCATATAACCTCAGCATTACTGTACAGTTTAAGTGTTTGTCATATCATACCATAGCTATCTTGTTCTTATATTATCAACATCACCACACCACTGATCTGTGGAAAGAAAGACATGAAGCAGGTATGTCACCCAATTACTTGGATGAAAGTTAAAATTCTATCATGTGCAGCATAATTAAGCTTCAATAAAATCGAGCTGTAGATTTACTGATTATCATCAAAATACAAGAAATGGCTGCCAGGTTTTTAATTGTAACAAAAATTAAAAAATAAATAGATAAAAGTAAAATTAAAAAAAAGAGAAGTTTTTAGGCCCTGGAAAAAAATCGAGCAGGGGTTCCCCTAGATTTTTGAATTTTAAACCCCCAAATCCCACTCTCCTTTAATTTTAGGGTACAAATATCTAACTGGATTCATTGTACCGGACCCCAGTTATGAGAGCCTATCAAACCCCAGCATTATCATTTACATTGAAATATCACCATTTATTATTTTATTGACACTGTAGGGGATCCTGCGACCTGGACTTCCTGGCAATACATCAGCTTCATTACAATAAAATAGAAAGATTGACACTCACCTCAGCAGTTGATATTCTATCAGCCATGAAAGCCAATTTTGGAACAGTGGAATCCTTCCCCTGATGATGACTGGGAGTGGCACGGCTAGTCTCCCCTATACTTGGCACAGGTTTTGGTTTTGCAGGGGCAAACATCGCATCCAAAGAATAATTTTTCCTCTGCTCTTGAGCTTTGGTATGGTGCTTATCGGTTTTTAAATGCTCTTTCAGAGCTATCACCCCTCTTTTCCCATAATTGCTGATTGCACTGCACAGTGTACACATCGCCATCCCTGGTGCTTCCAGCATACGAAAGTAATCTCCAATGCGGTACTTTGCCACTTAATCTGATGATTTGTCTTTTTTTTCTACCACTACATCGTCCCATTTGTAGGTCCAGGACTCCTTGCACCCTTTGTCAATTTCTCTTGCCTTGTGTTCGTCTTCTTTCACGACGAAACGTGTTATTTTCACAAGGTAAAACACACATGAACATTCGAACTAAGATACTTTCCCCGCGAACGAAACCGGAAACACGCTACCGGAAGTTCTGTTTTGCCATGCCTTTTCTGAATCTCATGAATAATTAATTACCAGATTACGGACGCAATGTTTTGATTTTGAGAAGAGTTATATGAGGCGTTGAGTATGTCCTGGCCATATTTTTACCCTCACCCCCCTATATATGTAATTTTGAGATCGCAATGGATCTGCATTGATCTCAAGAAAGACCCAAATGGAACCCAAAACCATGGGAAACCTTGGAATTGCGGGAAATTCTAATCCCTGTATCACTTGACCCTTATGGTGCCAGGCAACCATTCTTCACTCATAATTATTTACCCTGAACCTGTTTCACAGGCAGCTTTCCATCCATGCATGCTAGGTATATGCTTTGGAACGTTTGGGTCTTGCAGCAAAAAAAACAAAACAAAACAAAACTACTACTGCTACTACTACTACTACTACTACTACTACTACTACTACCACTACTACTACTACTACTACTACTACTACTACTACTAATAATAATAATAATAAAGGGGGGGGGAGTGAGACTCCCAACAACTGTGTAATGGGGCTCTCAATAAGATACAGAGCATCTCTTTCTGTTCATGCAGGAACAGATTGACTCCATGCTGCCATATGTACCAGGCACTAGTGCAGAACACACCTGTCAATGCACCATGACTAAAACTGGTGTCCTAGCTGGCCTGTTTTGCCTGAGGCAATGCCAGTCTGCTGAGCGTATCAGTCCCAAGGGAACACAGGCTCCAGACTTCTAGGCAGAACAAGCCTGAGTGTGCTCTCTGTTAAAAATAGACTAAATACAGAGGTGAGTCGGCCAGACCGAGGAGGGTAGAATTTCTGTCATCTCAGTGGACACTTTCATGGCTTTGTTTTCTTGTAACCAGTTAGATGAAGCCTGTTCTTCATAGCCAATACCTAGACAGTATAGTTTTGTCTTGGTTCACAGGTACATGTTTATGTAGTTTCTTGACAGCTTCTGTTAAGGTGGCACAAACAAAGCTAGGCGCTTAGAGGGGTGCCATCTTCAACCCGCTCACCTGTTTTGGGTTTTTATTTTTAGACCAATAAAACTATATATATTCTTGTTGCTTAGGGTCTCTAAATTATAAATACACCAAGAAAATTTTTTAAAATCATGTTTTGGGGTGAAAAATGGACATTTTACGAAAGGGTCCAATTTGGAGATTTTTCGCGGGATTATTGAAAAATAAAGTGATTAAAAACTCGAAAATTTGCAAAATGAAACTTCGTAGTCATTAGATGTATATAAATTTATGTATAATTATAATTTTAAAAGCTCCATATCTTCCAGAATATTGCAGATATTCAAAATTTCAATATGCATATACAGGTTTATGACACCTGCCAATATAATGGACAGTATAATTTTAGTAGAATTTCATATTATGCTAATAAGAGGCTTTGAAAAGTTTCAAAGTTGAATATCTCCAAAACTATTATACGTATACATGCCATTCCAACTTCAATGTATAGGTTTGTGGCAAAGCCGCATCCAATGAACCATGAACCATGAACCAAAGTTGTAGGATTTTGATTTATGCAAATTAGGTAAACATGCAAAATGTAAATCTTAAATAGCTTCAAAATTATTACAGATAGAGGTGCCATTCCTACTTCAATTTATGGGTTTGTTGCAAAGCTCCATCCAATGAACCATAAACCAAAGTTGTAGGCTTTTCAAATACACAAAATTAAAATGTTGAATAGCTTCAAAACTTGTATACATAGTAGTAGTGTCATTCAAACTTCATTTTCTAAGTTTGTGACATGGCCACATCCAATGAACCAAGAACCAAAGTTGTAGCATTTTACTTTATAAAAATTATGCTAATACACAAAATTTAGATTATGTTGAACAAAGTGGAGCATTTCAAATTGGTCTCATTTTGAAGGCACCCAGACAGATTTGCTGTGAAACAATTCTCCATGTCTTGTTTTATATTGGTGCTCTATGAGCTTTTATAGTATTGAAGACTGTTATACCAGCACTTTAAGAGATTTGATTGTACTCATAATAGACCTGTTCATACCGACTTGAAATTTTCCGCACACTAATTATGCATTCCATTGTTGGCCTTATTATTCAATCAGAGAGTGGCTGAGTCGGGCCTACGCCTTCGTATGTTCACAATGGATGCCACGGCTAACGCTAGTGATTGCAGCATGTATTGAGCTGAACAGTGCAAATCTTTCACCTAAAATGTCACATAAGTGCTGAACGTGCATTTCTAGTTTGCTGACGGTTTGATGTTTCATTAAACCCAAGTACTTCCTGTGTTTTACTTTCTGATCCTTCCACGTGTAATCCGGCCAGCGTGGTCGAGCACAAAATGTAAACCAGAAAAGAAGATTTGCTTCACAGCAAATCTGTCTAGGTGCCTTCAACATAAGAACAGTTTGAAAAGACAAACTTTGAAATTTTTCAACATAATCTTAATTTTGTATATTGGCCTAATTTGTATAAATTAAAATGCTACAACTTTGGTTCTATTGGAGGTGGCTATGTCACAAACTTATAAACTGAACTTTAAATGGCACCACTAGTTACAGCAGTTATGAAGCTATTCAAGATTCTAATTTTGTGTATTGCATAATTTGAATAAATTAAAGGTATACCATTTTGGTTCATGGTTCATATGATGCACCTTTTGTCCCAAACCTATAAATTGAAGTTGCAGTGGTACCTTTATGTATAATAGTTTTGATGTTACTGAAGATTTAGATTTTGTGTATTAGCCTTATTCGCATTAAACGAAATCTTTGGTTCATAGTTCATTGGATGCACCTATGTCACAAACATACAGAGTGAATTTGAAATGGCACCTCTATGATGGTTTGAAGCTACACAAGATTTAAATTTTGTGTATTCACATTATTTGCATAAATTAAAATTCTGCAACTTTGCTTCAAGGTTCATTAGATGCAGTTATGTCCCACGCCCACAAATTGAAGTCGGATAGCACCTCTATGTATAAAAGTTTTGAAGTTGTTTAAGATTCAAATTTTGTGTATTCAATTAATTTGCATAAATTAAAATTTTACAGTTTTGTTTTATTGGATGCGTCTAACTTTTAAATTGAAGTAAGGATGGCACCTCTTTCTACAATAATTTTGAAGTTATTCAAAAAGATTTAAATTTCGTGTATTCACTTTATTTGCATCAATTAAAGTTTTATAAGTTTGGTTTGTGGTTCATTGGTTTCGGCAATGGTACAAACCTTTAATTTGAAGTTCGAACGACACCACTATCTATAATATTTTCAAACGATTCAAGTTTTAATTTTGAATATTCACCTAATTTGCATAAAATTAAAAGCCTACTACTTTGGTTCATAGTTCAGTTGATGCGGCTTTGCCACAAGCTTATAATTTGTAGTTGGAATGGCCACTATATGTATAATAGTTATGGAGATCTTCGACTTCTAAATTTTTTAATGCCCCTAATTAGCATAATTTGCAATTCCACAACTTTCATTTACTGTCCATTTTATTGGCAGGTGCCACAAATATAAACATGCACATTGAAATTTTTTGTCTATCTACAATCATTTAGAAGAAATGGTGCTTTTAAAATTTTAATTGCACCTCATTTGCATAATTTTAAACATCATGACTATTCCAAAGCAGGTGCACAATTTCATTGGTAGGTCAGTCACCATGGCAAGTTTGGTGGTTTTTGGAAAAATTGCGGCCGAGAAAAACTCCGAACAAATTTGGTCGTAAAGAAAGAAAGAAAGAAAGAAAGAAAGAAAGAAAGAAAGAAAGAAAGAAAGAAAGAAAGAAAGAAAGAAAGAAAGAGAATTCTTGGAAAAACAAAATGTCTGGGTTAGCAACCAGACATGACAAAGCCGGGGGCGCTTCCCGAAATGAACCGCATAAACTGGAGTCCTATGAACTGGTCTATTGCAGTAAACTTGTATCGGGTGCTGTGGAACTATCCTAATAGCTAATAGAATTACCAGGTAAGAAAGATAAAAGTGTCAGCTTGGTCTGGGAAGGTGAAAGAGGCCGGAGAAATGCGTATTATATAAGGGAAAGCCCATTCCGACTTGGACACCTGCCCCCCCCCCCCCACCCCGCCCTCCGCGAACGAGATCGGAACGAGTGGTTCCGGCAGTTCCTGTCCGCCTTTTACCATATACCCCATATTCATTACAATAGCACCACACCGTGCCAATGCAAAAGAAAAATATCCCTGGATTTACCCTAAGGATTGCAATACTGTATGACTTATTCTTTCGAATTTA
>CAXHWN010000420.1:0-30000 GCA_964020975.1 Hermodice carunculata
AGGGTGTGGGCCAATCAGTTGCTGCATCATAGGTGTCGTCAGGATGTGAGCCAATCAACCGCTGTATCCTAGGTGTCGTCAGGGTGCGGGCCAATCAGTCGCTGTATCATAAATGTCGTCAGGTTTTAGGCCACTCAGTCGCTGCATCATAGGTGTCGTCAGAGTGAGTCAATCGGAACCTCATGTGTGCTCATCACATGAAGCGTCCTAGAAAGAGTCGCGACAAGGAACGGCCGCTAGGAAATTAGATATTCTACACTATGTTTATTTCCATTTGACGAGTTCCATTTGCGATCCATTTGTACACGATCTCTTAGGATGGGGAGGCAAAATGACAATCCTACAGAAGGTGGACTTTTTCATGGCTGATTCACATCCTCGCAAGAGATAATGCATTTAAAGTCCACTGAGTTATGGATAATACCAGAGGAGTCCTTTGAAAAAAATTCTGTTTCAGTACATCGATCGCTGTTCCATTTTACTGGGCTGGTAGATATACAGACCAACGATATATTGTTTTCGTGTTTCTGTAAATCAAACTCCAAACTAAGATTCCATTAATCAGCTGCAGTATTACAGGTATCATTGTAAAGACGCAGTGAAAAGTTTAATAAGCCCTCATAGACTGCCGGCTTACGTGCAGTGGTCAATTTCAATATGCAATAAGCTTCAAGATTCCATGGAAATAACGTGTATCAAGTGCAGTGTATATGTACTATAGCCAGTGGATCAGCCACTCTGAGTCAATGTCAAACCAGTTTTCATCTCTATCTCCCTCTGTCTGTCTGTCTGTCTGTCTCTGTCTCTCTCTCTCTCTCTCTCTCTCTCTCTCTCTCTCTCTCTCTCTCTCTCTCTCTCTCTCTCTCTCTATATATATATATATATATATATATATATATATATATATATATATATATATATATATATATATATATATATATATATATATATCCCTTTCAACTCGTTGACTATATGATTTTATTATAATAATTCTTGGGCTGTATTTTACGAAGTTTTCGTGTCGTAAAGGCAGGATGGCACGACTTGTATGTTATGTTTGATATCGTCACATTGATAAAGAAGATAAAACGGACCAAAAAATGAATCAGGAGAGGTGAATACTAAGACTATATCCACCTCACGATATGTCACTATTTTTGCCGCAGCTTTGCTAAACTCAGAATTACGCATACAGAGTCTAATGCGTGTTCAACGAGGATAATTTCATCAAGATTAACGGTGGTTGCAGCTGACTTCACGCTTGAATGTGGTCCATCACGCAAAGTGGACATCAATAAAATATTATCCTGCAGCTTTTGTTTCACAGCCAGACTCACAAAGTTCAAAACGGGTCAACTACATCTCAGGAACTACTTCGCCGTTGCCTTATCCAAGTTGAAGTTAAATTAATCGCCTGTTTGCTGCAGAGGGTAAAGCATCTGCATTACAAACGACAAGCCAGCTCAACTAAATTTTGGCTGTTTTCAGGAAGTATATTCTGCAACCGTAAAAGAGAGTTACATTTTACCTCTTGGTAGTTTATGGATAATAGCGTATATATTTCAATTAAAGTCTTTTGCAACAGTGACAAGTTTCCAAATACCCTTTTGGGTCTCGTCTTAAAATGCCACTGCTTTTCAGACGTCTAACTGTAACATAGGATGTACTGGATGTCATTTTTGAAATTTTATGTTTGTAATATGGAACATTGTCCATGAATCTAATACCCCAAAAGTGTCCCAATTCACAGTTCAAAAGCAATGGTCATCTCCTATGGGTATTACTTTGCACTTTGCAAATCCATCACTTAACCAATCCTTTTACGGCAATGGTAATGTCCTCCATAACACCGAAAATGATGTAAAATTTCTTCTGTATGCCCAGAAGAATTGTCATAACAATTCTTTAAGACTCCGACTGGATATTGTGGACACTGAATCTTTCACTGCAGCCGAACTATTGATAACCATAAGCAGGCCAAAGCAATGGACACTTGCCTTCGCAGTTTCAGAAAATGTAGAATGAGTAGCCATACATTGTGGGTAAATACGAGATGAGTAGATAAATGGAAAGCTGGGCCGACTGATACATAGATAGATAGATAGATAGATAGATAGATAGATAGATAGATAGATAGATAGATAGATCGATAGATAGATAGATAGATAGATAGATAGATAGATAGATAGATAGATAGACAGGGAGATAAATAGACAGACTGATTAACTGACCCCTCGATCCATCGATCTATAGATTGAACTATCGATCGATTGATCGATCGATCGGTTAATTTACTCAACATAATATGATTGACTGACTCCTTGTTCGATCGATCCGTTGATTGATTGATTTACTCAACATAATACTGTTTACACAGTATATGTAATTTTACAGAGAACTGGAAGTCTGTCAGAGGAACTGAATGAAGTGACGCCTGTCTAGCTCCGTTACTTCCGCTAACGTAACGTATGTTCTCTTGCAGCACGGTCGGGAAACGTACATTCTTGTTCTTATCACCTGTGTGTCATTTCAATGAAATATACTGAATGTGCACTGGAAAGTATTGAAAAACTGTATCATGAAATATCAGTCCACAGTTAGTCTATGGAATCTTTGTGTATTTTCACAAAAATATCAGACGTGCAAAAACAGGACAGTGGCCTTTCGGCACAGAGCCCAGCTTCTGGCTCAGGAGGTTCTATGAAAAAGAAGTGGGTGAAACAGTAACACGTAAGAGGTCGAGCACATTGCAATTACAAAAACTTGTTCATAGGATCGTAGCCATTTCTACCAGATGTGTACATTACCTGTGGCTTGGTATGCTCCGTCGCATTGACTACAATGCCGCACTTATTTTTGTTGTTCACTATGATTGGACAATAATTTGGTGATAGTTTATGACTGATGGCTTCTTTTCAGGCGGTCGTCTGTATATCTGCCTTGGTGTGGACGTCTGGGTGAATTATTACTACCCTCCTCGTTAGCTGCAGAAAACCTATTTTTGAAGGGTAGTGAGACTGAGGCTATGAACGTGTCGAATACGTTTAAAAACTTCCTTTTTTAAAAAATCCACTGAAATACAGTTTAATTTATCATTACAGCGTGTTTTGGTTTGGGAGCCAACAAATGTTAACAAGTTAGTCTCTATCACTTATATCATACAGAAATATACAAAACGTAGATAGTAACTGCTAGAATATTAATTTCCCCGCAATAATATTTAGCCTGCAGTTGATATAAAAAGGTGTCAGGCATTTGGCCCTATCATATACACAAAATGCCACGGGCAGAATACATTTCGTTATTATGAATATTAAGTATGAAGTACACTTTAAACCCAATATACCAACTGGCATGTTTCAAGAGCTGATTCCACTGTATTACTTACATAATTGTTCTCGTAATTTGCCCAAACCAATAGCACTAAAATCTTACTATACCTCAATCAAAGTTGCATGAACAAACAAATAAATCTTAAAAAATATCCTATACATGAATGCAGAAATGAAAAGAGGGACTTTTTTTCTTCAGTTGAACGTCCTGGTGCATGAAAGTTTGGCAACGGAAGTGACATCAAAAATCATGTATTTCTATAATTAAATTAAATCGACTTAAATCTCAGGTGGCGCATGCCAAATGATGGTGTACATGTTTCTTCCACTTCTCTTTACAACCCATGCCTAGAAAGATATCAGGGTTATAATGACATCCTACATTCCCAGATGTGATGCAATTGTTGAGAGTTTACCCCCATCCTTTGCTTAAGATTAAGACCAAATTATCCCAAAGCTGATAACAATTCAGCTCTTCAGCATAAGAAGGCTTTTACGTTAAGAAAACAGACCCGACTCAGGGAATGGGCGAGCGTCAAGACTGAAAGCCTTGATATTCAGTAATGCGGATCAAAGTAAAGATTAATATCTACTAAGCTTGAATGACAAACCTCTGGTAATTGACTGTATATCCACCTCACCTTCTGTTAAGAGAGAAACTAAGAGACTCTTACCTCATATTGCGGTTCCTGGCCATTAGGTGAGGTCCTCACCGGGGGTGGCGGGACCTCCTTGGATACCTCTGTTTTATTAGTGCTGGGGGTCCCAGGTACACTGTATTGCATATTAAGGGCACGTACTTCTCGCCTCCAGTCGCGACCTTGTAATTGCATATGCTGGTCTTTGACATCGACCTCAGGCTCACTGTAAGGGATTCGCACTAGATTACCTGACATATAGCCACGCGTCCGTCTGTTAGCACACTGTCTTCGTATGATAATAACAAAAACAATGACTAGAACAAGGAGCATGAAGCCCAACCCTCCACAAAGGGCAAGGAAAAGTATATTGTCTTCAAATATGTTATGTACTGCTGTTGACAGAGAGTTTGGTTCATAGAGAACAAGGGACTCATTGATCAGAATATTTAACCCCGACTCGGCACTATGAGACGGTTGTCCACTGTCCCGCACCGAGACTATTAAGTAGAATAGATGGCCCTCTGGAAGACCTTTAATATCTCCGTCAAGGGTGATAATTCCTGTATTTCGATCACTAGAAAATGGGTTATTATTGCCCTTGATATAGTACTTCAGCCACGCGTTGCTCCCGGAGTCCCGATCACAAGCCTCTATGCGTGTTACTGTGTAGCCAACGGGCATGAGTTTGGAGATGTAAACTGTATTGTTTTGATCGTTGGGAAATTTTATTGTCGGACTATTGTCGTTTTTGTCGGCCACATAGATTGACACATTGGCTTTGCTGTACTTATGCGGGGCCAAGGAATCCGTTACCAACACAGTTACTTCATATACTGACTGATTCTCACGATCAAGAACGTTTTGTGTTGTTATCTTCCCCGTTATAGAATCTATCATAAAGATTCCACTTTGTTCCATAAATTCTTGCAGAGAAAAAGTAAATTTATTGTAGAGAAACGAATCTGAGTCTGTGGCGAAAACACGGCCTACTTCAGTTCCCGGAGGCTGATTTTCAAAAATTCCAAACGTGTAATCAGGCTGCGTAAATTCTGGCTTGCAGTCGTTTACATCAGCGAGTGTTACAACGACGGTGGCCGTAGAACTGAGGGGTGGTTCCCCTCTATCTCTGGCAATAACGTATATTTGGACATTCTCCTCTTCCTCTCTGTCAAAGCTAGTTTTGGCAGTAATTACGCCTGTCCGCTTATTAATATTAAATTGTCTTTTTGATTTCCCATAAAGGGAAAAATTTATCTCCCCATTTTTTCCGGAGTCTCGATCAGTGGCATTAATACGTATTACATAGTCACCGCGACGGTTGTTCTCTCTCAGCCGGGCTGTCAGCACTTTCTGCGAGAACATTGGAGCATTGTCATTCTCGTCTAATATGGACACCGGGATAATTTGCTTGGAGGACAAAGGTGGGTTTCCGTGGTCCATACAAGATAAAGTCAACTCCAATTTAGTCTTTAACTCTTTGTCTAGTTTAGCAGCAGTAATTATCTTGTACGTTGACTTCTGGATCAACTTCAAATCGAAATTACGATCTTGAAGAGAGCAATCAAATTCAGCATTTTTACCCCCATCTTGGTCAATTACTGACGCAAATGCTACAAATGTACCAATCTGGGCATTCTCTTGCACACTAGCCTCTCCCGACGGGTTTAATGTGTTGATAGTGATGTGTGGTGCATGATCATTAATATCCTGAATATGTACAGTGATTTCAGTGCGCGCAGGTATTGAGTCTGGACCGCGGTCTTGAGCAAAAACCGTCAAATGAAGCTTTGGGCCTAGGCGATAGTTCAGAGCTCCCTTAAGGTATATGTCCCCGGTTTCGCTATTAATTCCAAAGGCTTTTCCATATGTTTTGAGCGTGAGACGTGAGAAGCTGTAAACTATTTGTCCATTTAGTGCCTCATCAGGGTCTATTGCTTTCACTCTTACGATACTTTGTTTTGCTGGAGCATTTTCAGGCAGAAGGACATCATAAGAATTGTTCAGAAACTTTGGGTTGTTATCGTTGATGTCTGATACACGTATCTCCACGATAGCCGTGCCTGACTTCCTAGGACTTCCTCCATCATAAGCAATTATAGTCAATTTGAAGGAGTCCATCTGCTCTCGGTCTAGCATTTGCTTAAGGTGTAATTGGATCTCATTGCCCTCCTGAGACTTACTTACCCTTATTGCAAATTTGTTGTGGTCCGATTTTAAATCGTATCCCTGAATCGCATAATGCCCGCCGTCTGGGTCTTGAGCCGCTGGAAAAACAGATATGATGCCAGGGGCTCTTGATTCTGATATGACCAATTTCACATTTTTCCTTGGAAAGGAAGGTGCATTATCATTGGTGTCAAGCACCTCAACGAGAACATAGATAATTTGAAAGTACCGAGCAGGACGCACGGCAATATTTACTGCAATCTCGCATCTCAGTTGATTTGGACATATGGCATCTCTGTCGATTGTACTTTTGGTAAGGAGTGTACCATCACGAGCATTGATAATGAAAAACTTGGCATGTAATCCAGAATTAGACAAAAAGCTAAAGGAGAGAGTGTCGGCAATATGTTTGTCGTATTTGGTGTTAAGTGAAGCATCGTGTTTGACATTGCCCAAAATCGTTCCAGCAGGTACTTCCTCCACTATTTGATAATGAAGTGGCTCCTCGGACCACGCCCACCTGCCAAACACAAAAAGCATCACGTGTAGATAAAATACAGGTGTACCACCTACTTTGCGCATGTTTTCCGTGTTATGATCTCAGCAGTACTTATCACAGACATACGCTATATCCATGCCGAGTATATCGACTATCATTCATTTTCACATAAGAAACCTTAAATCGCATCATTATCACATTTTGCATTTTGACTCATATCTTTCCGCAGTTAAGAGTTTCACAGAAATTTCCAAGAGGCAACTTGTAGAATCGAGAAGATAGTTGTATTTGCCATTGCTGTCTACGTATTCCATTTGTACACTGTTGCCAAGAGCCTCCGAGTCGCTTTCGTCGGCTTAACGTGGATAAATGACAAAAAAACAAAAGAAAATATTCTGAGTAGAACAGCCAGGTTTGCCATAGGCTCAGTGTGGTGCCCAGTAAATCCTTCAAACGTCAGTAGCAGCGCCCGCATGTGGACGGACACTATTTGCCGTGATAGCCGTACCGTGTGTAGGGAAGCGAGTGTATCGCCACCGCATGGTATCTCCTCTTCTATATCAATGTGTTCACATGGAGACCACGTGATCACACTTCTAGTATTAATAGGTTATCCAAACACAGTTGTTGGAGGGTAATGGGTAATACCAGAACGGCAATTACGTGCTGAAAGGGGTTGTATTCCCTGCAAAGAACGCCTGGGTAATTATACACGACGCTAAGTCGCTGTCGGAGCACAGCAACTTGTAAAAACCAATATTTCCATGTTCGTTCACAACTTACAGCTTATAATGATCGATACAGAAAGCTGTTATGGGAACTCTCCTACAGCGAAATGCCCCAGTCTGCCAATACCGCTACACCGGAGTCCCTGCGTTATGATAAGCAGCACTGGTTTGGTATGGAATTTTTGATAACCGATGTGCCTGTTCATCACACCTTTCGGGCTGGCATCAGATATCCTATTGAATATCACTGTCCTGAAAGAAAAGGCACATGTACACTAAGTGAGTTTAACATTTTAACATCATATGCCATTTAGTTTTAGGTTTGTGTTTTTTCATCTTTTTTTTTCGAAATTGGACAAGTGAGGATGGCGATATCATTGAATACAAGATAGCGCCACTGCATTTTTTGTCATATCAAAGTTAATTGGTGATATGCATGCCCCTTTTAGTGTCTACTGAATTCACAACATAAAGTGTCTTCTGCTTAACAAAAAAGAAAGAATACAATAATGTATTTACGCCCCTTTAATCATCAGATTCTGTGCTTTGTTTGCAAACTGAATTGTATAGCTGATTATACACTCTATGCTGCTCATCTTTTTGAACATGTCTCGTCTGAACATACGATAGCTGTTTGACTCTGACCTGCCCGTGTTCAGTGACACGTAGCAATTTAGAAATTCATTAACATGAGAATTCTTTGAAAATTATGGATGTTCATGGATAGTATACATATATATATATATATATATATATATATATATATATATATATATATATATATATATATATATATATAGAGAGAGAGAGAGAGAGAGAGAGAGAGAGAGAGAGAGAGAGAGAGAGAGAGAGAGAGATGGATCATTCCTAGGAATCTGAGCAAACAGATCGTGACAAGTGCAAATGTTGTTCTTAGGTTACAGTGTTACAGTGCTAAAGAAAAGAGTCATTTTACCCATTTTATGCCAAAGCTGCAATAGGAAAGACATCTGAGTGAACCATATGTGATCAACGCTTTACATTGTGATATGGTAGATACACGATGCCAGTTGTAACGAAGTATATCGAGCTTTAGTAACCCTGTTTCCAATAAACTCAACCAGCCTCATAAATTGAATTCACGGCTCTATTAGGATGATATTCTAAGCTTGCTAATACAAATGTCACCCTTCAGGCTATTTAAAGTAAGAATAGAAGGTCCATTAAACATGTAGGGTCTGGCTAGTAAGCCAGAGCCCTGTGTTTATTAAGCACTATTGCATGAGAACACACTGTTCTAAAAAATGCTGGATACCAAGCTTAAGTCTCAGCAAAATTACTCTACCCCCGAACACCCGGTTCACAAATTTTTGTCTATTGACTTTCATGCCAGTTAACAATTACAAATATCATTACACTGGTGTTCCCCTTTCAGTGTTGAGAAAATGCATACAATGAACGAATACCAAAAGGGAACAAAACGGCAAAGCAGATGATTGCTCATTGGTCCCCGAGAAGAAAAAAGTCTCGAGTCATATTTGCTGTTGGTGCAAAATGTCGGTGCAAATAGCATACCGGTCGCGCGGAAGCCCAGGGGATGTTCCAACCTCAGTAGCTGTATCAATTTCATATATTACAGAAAGCCATAGCTGCCAGCCAGTCCTGCTCATGAGGACCACCAAGCACTAATATATTTTGAGCCAAGACCCATAATTGAAAAGCATTAGGGGTCTAATCACTGTGTGTGTCCTTTCGCAGATTCTGCTTTCATCGTGAAAGTAGACCCACACTGCCCCATCTCACACTCCTTCTCTCCCAATCCAACTGCTTACCAGTCCGTCTACAGGGCAAAGGAAGTGCAATTATACGATATTTTTTATTTCTACCGGCAGAAACAGCGGTAATATATTTAGAGCCATATAATTTGATTTCATATGTTGGAGATGGCTGGCAATTTCTCAGTCTTGCGACGAAAGCCAATTAGAATCCATACATTTCTGTGGGATTTAAGTGGATCATGCCTAGGTGCAGAAACAACGGTCAATATGAATTAATCAAACTCTGCAACCTCACATTGACATGTCCAGGATTACGTTAATCTAAAAAGTTTAAGCAAAGGCATGATTAAGAGAACCACACCAGCCTTTGGGGAATTTCACTCAATGTAGGCCAGGCATTCCATATTGCTACAGGCAAAATTATTGCACCAGACAATAGTTCAGATCTTATATGTGATGACTGACCATGATAATACACAAGGCTGAATTGACGTATTGTTAGACTTCACAATTCAGATGTTGCTTTTCCAATAAGAGCTGACTTATGACAAAAAAGAGGGATAGTTATGATATTATTTTTGTTATGTTCCACATTTTACCTGATATTATTTTCTTCCGTTCCTTAGTTATGTCTCATACACAACTTAAAAGCTCACTAGTCACGAAGTACTATGGCTCTCTTGTCTTGTATTTCTATTTTTTGTCAAAGAGAGATCAATTCCTAACATATCCAACAACACATCAAACAAACGTTTTATATCCTTAGCTGTCCCTGAGGTTTGAGACCGGCGTGTATTTGGAATGAAGGCTCGCAGTGAAAAAGTCAAAGTTCTCGAACTCCGCTGCGCAAGCAAACATAAAAATTGTGAAACTGAACATGGGATCATATATATATATATATATCTATCATAGAAGACTTTGAGCATTTTGTTAAAGAAACTTTGTATTTATATTTTTATTTATTTATTTATTTATTTATTTATTTATTTATTTATTTATTTATTTATTTATTTATTTATTTATTTATTTATTTATTTATCCATTCATTTATTTATTTATTTATTTATTTATTTATTTACTTACTTATTCATTTATTTATTTATTTTATTATCATTTTTCGCGAAGCAAAATTTTAACAAAAGAGGAGCTGCGTGTTTAACGTGCAACGAACAACACTCTTTTGTAAATCCTGGCAGTTATCCAGTACTTTTTATTCAATATACATGTAGCCATGGCAGCCGATACTGTTGTAATACGTATACACAAGTGTCATATTGCCAAATACGTGTGATTTTAAATCATAAAAGCAGGCACAGTGATTTGGCGAGGAAGTTAATTTAACTTCATAAAAATGCTCTCTGAAACAGAATTTACATTGACGATTGAAAACTTGACCGAAAAGAAAACATGATAAATGGGTTGGTCTGATATAAATTCATGCAGATGGTAGTTTTGCTACGCCGGGAGCTGACCAATCCTGGTTATACTGAGTCTCAGACTAATACACTTCTCAGTGCAAGCATGTGGAGACGTGACGTCAAATCAGTCCCAAAGTCCGTTACTGATTTATGTCAGCAGGCGGGGACAATGGAATTGAAAACTTAAATGGCATTATCAACACGGTCAGCTTACTGAAGTCCTAAAATCTTAGCTGAAAACAAAATAAGGATTTCCGCTTCAGTCAGATTCCGCATGCATGTGTTGTCTTTTTTATCCCTCGTTGGGAGAGCATTATCAATCTTACAAGCAACAGTGAGTCGCAAGTACTACGATGGGATGCGTGAATGTGGTATTACAAGAAGTATGGATTTTATTTGCATGCGCAGTTGACTTTAGTTTGTAGGTTTTTGAGTAAAGAAAGCATCCCTCACCAACGCCAGCAGACCCATGGATGCAACGAACTGAAAACCGGCCTTTGTACGAATAGTAATTACCCACAGGTTGATGCCGCTGTCTTCCACATGCATGCAAAAAAGCTACACCTAGTCAGATGTCTTGGCCTGAATGCGTGGACTTCTTCAACCAAGGCAGTACTAAATGATCAGGTCCTAAAATACGTCGTAATTACCAGAAAAGGGGAAAATGTTGCAAAGGGTGTGGGTGTAGCTTTCCGCAATTCTGAGTTCAGTTGTGGCAATGTGTTGATCAGGTTGACGATTTGGTACCTATCCTGAGCGTGGACATAACTCCTGATGACTATCTCAGAGACATGCATTCATTTTCTTTTCCTCTTTTTTTAGGGGGGGGGGGGTGGGTGCAAATATAACATGTAAGGAAATAAAAGCGAACCACCGAACGATGACCATGGTAAGAAATGCTTCGGCAAGGTCCCAGCGTGTGGGATGATCGTCTATACTTTTACAGAACTACCGCCTTTAACATTCACCACAGATGGCACAATGTCACACATACAGTGTTTAGTTTGCGTGCCATAGCTGGCAATACGATTTAAAATGTGACAATGTCATCAGGTTTTTTGTGTGTGTTAGCACTATGCTGGCATGCTAAGCCGCTATTCATGTACCACAGACAAACACAATAAGGCTGACACTGTGATATAAGGTTTAGTCGTGATCTGTCTCGCAATGCCTGATGGACGGTTACCGTGTGGAGATATTCAGAGTGGTCCTTCTCTTATAGTTATACGGCAACCCAAAATGCACCACAGTTGTGGCCTTATGAGAGGGGTAACCTCTCTTGAGGGGATAAATATAATGACAATGCATCACCTCTGACCAGAGAAGTGGCCTTCCTAGAGGGGATGGACTCTCTTCAGAGAGGTCTTACAAGAGGGAAACCATCGAAGCCACAGTACACAGGTGTCTCAACTTTCATCAAAGGTGGATGTCGTTTCTGCCATTCATTAGTAACGGTGCCTTGCAGCAAGCCTCTGACGGACCTGGCACAACAACGGTAACTGTACCAGATCGAAATGTTACACAAGAATGCACAGCCACAGTGTAATACGGTTTAGACAGTGTTTTAAAGCCACATGTCTTTGCTGTATTTTGAAAATAGAATTTTAATATGAGATTGATCAATGTGGCCTTGTGAGTCATTGTTTATGGCAAAGTCGTTTTAGTCTGCGTCTGTAACGCGATTACAAGGTCATCTTTATCATAAAGCGGTGCTCCTGTGGTCAACGAGGCGCTCACGTTGACGAGCACCACCACACGGCAATAAACAGCCACAGTGGTTTCAAATGAAGTCTTAACGTCATGTTTTACGCTACTGACTGCAGCATGGATGCTACGGGATTCTGGCAATTCGAAAAATGGTAAATGAATACCAAATAAAATTGTAATAAATGCAGGAATGTACTGACACACAGACGGACACGTCACGCTGTTGCTTTACACGCCACGTGCCTTGTCCACGCCTCTCTATCACGTGTGCGCGTTTGTCAGCTGAAGAGCCATAGCGTGACAAACAGTATTTTTAAGTGAGCTCCGATCAGTTTTTAAATCACTAAATCAAAAACGTCACTGGCCAGTGTATCAAAACTTGAAATCAGTTTTTTTTTGAAAAAGTATTTTGTTAGATGTGATAAATCGTATCTCTTTCATGTCAGCCATCTGGCTGAGCATCAACTGTAACAGCTATTCGAATTAAAGTGCTTACATTTGATTTCATATTTAGTGCCTTCTTGGCATCAATTCATCTTAAGTTCCTTGCTGGATTTAAAGTACCGCTCATACAGTTTACCATGCACTAACACGGGTCTTTTATAATAATAACAAAGTTAATTCTTTCAGTGCAATTTCGACAAAAAAATAGATAGACTCTGAATTTAAATAACAATACCGGATTCAGATGGTTTATAAATTGACCAGGAATGGGCCGATATTCATATCGGATATCGGGCACGTGTAAAGTCTTTCCTTCAGTGGTGGATATCGCATTGAAACTTCATCGGATACGGGTAATTTAGATCACAATTATGTAGGTCTAACTCCGGGAGAATTGGGAAGTATTGATATTAAGATGCGATGAATATCAAACTGAGAGTTTTTCCCATTTCTCCATGTAAAATTGTCAGTTCAGCCTGCGTACCTCCTGTTTATTTTGAACCATATTGACCCGTGCTTGGTTCACCTGTGTTTTACACCGCAGGTAATCATGTTGAGAATGGATTGTTTTACAGTTGTTAGTTTGTACAAATCTATTCTTGAACCTCTTTAGTCGGCAACACGACTTCTATCTGTTGGAAAGCACATTCATTTGTAGCTTAATCCTGAGATGGTCAACATCAAGAAAATTTAGCCGTGCATCTGTTCTGCATCAGCTTTAGTTTGTGTATTTTTTAACCTAGTGTTGATATCGAGTACTTATATCGGTGTTGGATGATTCAGAATATAAAATATATTGGTCCATGCCAAAACCGACCTTTCATTCTCGAACGAGCATGCCTACAGTTGCAGGTACCATAAGAGAACATACCATTGCAAAGGGTAAACAATCCCATTAGGCCCAAGGCACGCCGAGAAAACCTGTTGACTCTTTTAAATTTGGTATTCAAAGAGTAAACATGGCTTTTTCAATCGACTTCTCGGATACAAGTGTTAGAACCGTTCTTGTTCATACATTTTATTGTAAACTTCATCGTTATTAAGTCTCAGTGTGAACTTAAACTTTTTGTTTTCCTCAAATACTTTATTTATTTATTTATTTATTTATTTATTTATTTATTTATTTATTTATTTATTTATTTATTTATTTATTTATCTGTCTGTCTATCTATCTATCTATCTATCGATTTATTTATTTATTTATTTATTTATTTATTTATTTATTTATTTATTTATTTATTTATTTATTTATTTATTTATTTATTTATTTATTTATTTATTTATTTATTTATTTATTTATTTATTTATTTATTTATTTATTTATTTATTTATTTATTTATTTATTTATTTATTTATTTATTTATTTATTTATTTATTTATTTATTTATTTATTTATTTATTTATTTATTTATTTATTTATTTATTTATTTATTTATTTATTTATTTATTTATTTATTTATTTATTTATTTATTTATTTATTTATTTCCTTCCGTGTGTCAGTTTTGTGGTCATGTTTTCTCAAAGACCAGTGAGCTGAAAAGTATCAAACTTGGCATGGTGGTACACCTGGTAGTGAAGTTTTGTATACAGCTTGGAACAGTCATGCTGTTAAAAATAATGCAGATTAGAGGCATATTTGAGAACATTTTAAATCTTGCATATCTTCAAAACCTTTCCAGATAGAGTTGCCATTAAAAGCTTAATATGTGGGTCTATTGCTAAAGCGACATCTTATAGCATGCAAAGTTGAGAAGTTTAATTCAAATTAAATCACAATAAGCTAGTGCTGACTGAGAGCTCTAATTTCAAGTACAATTGATAGGGTAGTGACATATCAGCATCCAATGAAATATAAACCAAAGTTTAGCATGTCTTTGTAAAGGGAGATTCAGATCAACTACTAGAAATTGCTCAAACACAGGTCCAAGCTCCCTGTAATGACCAACTGTAATATGGAAGGAATTTGGTCAGGGCAGTGGGTACATTAGGGCAGGCAGAGCCCAGAGCCCATGGCATAGCTGTTGTATATCTGGGCCCAGCAATTACATTTGCTCATCATTAAAATGTCCATAACATTGTTCCATAACCTTTGTAAACAGTGTCCACTTCCAACAAAGATTCATCTTATTTCATCCACGTTCAGCCTCTGCAACTTAAGTTTGTCCACACGTTTAGTACGTTGTTGGACCTCGCTAGTCAAACATGTACATGTACCATGCTATAGATGTTTGTTATGTGAAGTTGGATGCTGTCTGTGCAAACTTACAACTTAAGTTTGCTGACACATTCAGGCTGATAACACTGAAACGTTAAACACATAGATATCTGTAAAAGCTATGTGAAGTTGAATGTTATGTATGACAGTGGATTATGTGACCCTAATAGGTGATATTAGTAAAGATTGGCACGTAAATGTTTTTATGTTCTTGTAAATAGTGAAACTCAAATACATGTACCTGCAACTACATGTACATGTATATCAATGTATATAGGTTTCACTTGTTGCAGTCATTTTAATCCCCAGATTTACAGACTGTGGGAATCTGGAGTTGATAGTATTTTTTACTTCATAGAAAAATTGGGTTTAGCGTCATACTTAAATGTCATGTTAAAAATTATGTAAATTAGGTGCAATTAAAATTTTAAAAGCTCCATATCACCCAACCTATTACAGACAAATTTTTATAAAATAGTACACATAGGTTTGTGACACCTGTCAATCTAATGGACAGTAAACAAAAACTGTAGCATTTGAAATTATGCTAATTAGCAGCACTTGAAATATTTAAAAGTTGAAAATCTCTAAAACTGTAATAAATGGAGGTGCAAATTCTACTTCAATTTATAAGTTTGTGACATAGCCACACCCAATGAATCATGAGCCAAACTTGTAGCATTTTGATTTATGCAAATTAGTTCAATACAGAAAATTGAATTCTTGAAAAGAAACTTTCAAACTATTACAGATAGAGTGTCATTCCAACTTCTATTTGTAGGTTGTGACATAGCAGCATCCAATGAAACATGAACCAAAGTTGTAGCACATTAATTAATGCTTATTAGGTTAATACACAAAATTTAAATATTTGAATAACTTCAAAACTATTGTAGATTGAGGCGTCATTCAAACTTCAGTTGATAGAATTATAGGATAGTTGCATCCAATGAACCAGAATCAAAGTTGCAGCATTTTAATGTATGCAAATTAGGCAAAGTTTAAATCTTGAATAGCTTCAAAACTATAATAAATTGAGATGCCTTTCCACTTCAGCTTAAAGGCTTTTGACATAGTTGCATGAAAAATGTTGCTGGGGTTAAAGAAATACTGATTAGGCAATCTTTAAAAGTTTTCCAGGCACACAGACTGATTTGCTGACGAGCAACTCCAATTTTCTAAGTTTCTATTATGTTTTTTATGTAATTAAATATACATGCCTTATCCATTATGAATTACACTTGCAACAGACGCTGCAGTACCTATGTTATAGACGCTACATTGTTCTTGTGGTGGACGTTTTACATAAAGATTGTTTTAAAGAGGCATTGCTTTGAAGATTCTGATTATTGTGTCGACAAGAAGCGACATAAATAGTCATCCCTCCATGACACAAATTTCTTGAAATTGTCTGCATTTAAATTACAAATTGGTAGCATATGCTTACATTTTGTATACTATGTAAAAGTAATTAATCTGCCATGACACGAATATCTTACAGCTGTTTATAATCAGCTTAAAAGATTGTCGCATATTTTCTTACATTTCATATGAACTCATGAAAATGTTACTGGAACTTCACACTGCGGCAGCAATTATAATAGAGCTGATATCCCGTGGGGGCAACAATACAATCTGCAGGTGTCACATCTGTAGTCTATATGAATCCAAGCATAGGTTTTTATGGCGACAACAAACCGGTAGTATGAGGTATATTCGTATTAGTTTAATAGGTAAGAGAAGCCCATCGCAGATGAGGTAAAAACGTGTCTCATCACTCTCTGTGGAAATGGTCTTATTACTAGCAGTCACAGCCGTAATCATGCGGGCCACGCTATTGTAGGTAATTCCAGCTCCCCTAGCAGCCCACTATCGCCACTTATATTGTTACAAGCCAGGTGAGTAAAGCGTCTAATTGTCACATTTCAGGAAATCCTATCGTTCGCACTTTTTCTTTGCGTCTCGTGATATCAGAATATGATGAACCCGTGTCACGTTTTGTCCTGCAAGCACGTAGTGCTTCAGGGTCAATGTTGCGGCACATTGTCATCCATTCATTAACAGGCTATGTTCTTTCTTTATTTTTCCTTTCCTTTCCTTTCCTTTACTTTTTTTTTTTTTTTTTCAATTTTCAAGATATAACTTTAGGGCACAATACTATCACAGGCTAGTTGCAGCAAGAGATTGGGTCATTCCTCAGTATTTCCAGCCCGGATATACAACCCACGTCTTTAAACACAGACCACAGTACAGTGTCCCTAATGACCATGGTATCATTGGTTAGTCCACCATATAAACACTTGGTGTGTCGTATATTAAGTCAGCAAAAAATTGGATGTTTGTAATAGGGTCGCGTCTCAACAACACTTCCTTCAAGAGCATATAACTATGATGTATCGCCGAGAGCCGCCTTTTTAGCAGATATTAACATCATGGTATACCTTGGCTGATGCTCTTACAGACAGCGAAACCGACTCTCTTAAACATTTGTTGTTTCAGAAACATGTTGAGATACCTCAAGCATGCAAACACACTCTGACTACTTTGCTGCTTCGCTGACAAATGTTTTGATCACATCTGTTATTGATTTACTTACTTTTAAACTTATGTTGTTGTGGTTTACACGGTTCAGCTCCGGCTGCCTGGGCTGTCCAGTGTGCCAAAATATCATAACCCTGAGCTTTTGATAGTTTGGGCAGCAAGACCCTGTCCATGTGTCTAATTTATATTTCAAGTGCGGAGTTGTACATCTGTTTACGATGGTCTCACTTTCATTAACTATAATTCTAACCAGATGGCCTCATGTATTATGTTACGTTATATTAGTGCACAATGAATTTTATGTATTTGTGCATGTACGTTTAATATTTCTCATTCTGTGGGTTAAATAAATTATTATTATTATATTAATATATAATTTGAAATATTATAATTCTACCTAAGAAGATAATCTGAATTTATTTTTAGAGCTCTTTTGAGTGCAAGATAACAGTATTGACCGTATGCTGTAACCCAGTTTAAATGACCTGTTTTTCCAGTTTTTTCTTTGCTAATCGACATTTTAAAAACAAGTTTTGGGCACTGATCTTAAATTTCTTATAAAGTAAAACACACGAAATCTCGCTGTGAATTAAAAAATGTTGACTAGCCAATTTAATAGAATGGTCACTTTGTTAGAAATAACAGAGCAAATTGACTGCTAATACAAGTGTTGAATCAAACACGATACAATGGACAATTTCGTAAACTAAAAGAATCAAATTAAATTAAAGTAATTTGGACAACCTCCACGTTTCTTTATTATACAGTTTCAAACCCAGGAATATTTTTAAAATCATATCATTAATAAGGAGTTTGTATGAAACAAATTATACAACATTAAGGCATACAAAATAACAGTAGCGTGGCTTGATATATTTAAATTTCGTGCGAGAAAATTGTTTTGTGTACACACGACAGTAGATCCAATTATACATTGACGGACCAAAGATGGCCAAAACTCGTCAAAACAAACGTTTTACGTACAGAATTGTGTAAAATAAAATGATACATATTTCTATAATTCAGCCCACTTGCGTCTTATATATATATATATATATATATATATATATATATATATATATATATATATATATATATATATATGTGTGTGTGTGTGTGTGTGTGTGTGTGTGTATGTATATATATATGTATATATATATATATATATATATATATATATATATATATATAAGACGCAAGTGGGCTGAATTATAGAAATACACACCATTTTATTATATATATGTATGTATATATATATATATATATATATATATATATATATATATTATATATATATATATATATATATATATATATATATATATATATATATATATGCATTGACGATATATGGAATTAGCTTTATTGTAAGCATTTTGTTCCTCAGTGGTTTTGTTATGCTTAAGGGATTACTGACAATTTAACTGCATTCGTTCTTATTGTCTATGTGATGGCTAAATTGCAGCACTATTTGTACCCAGATGTCTGATGCTGTTCACTCATCAGCCAATTACTACCTTCTTATGTATGGAAAAATAGGGATTTGTCTTTTGATCAAGTCACAGGACAGTAGATATAACTTTTGCTTAATTAACATTAAGATGCGAGGTTGTCAAATCGCCAGCCGGAGTATGAATACTCAGCTGGTTTCTGTTCATTAGTGGGATTACTCTGGCATTTTTTTTGCAATGCTGTCAAGTCTGCATCTGTCAGTTGCTATGAAAAACGTGCCGAAATAGTAATCCCCCTATATTTAGGTCAGTCTGCAGGCCCGAAGCTACAAGCTTCACTCTGCAGTGAGCACATTATGCGTATTGTGTACAAGGTTAGTTAGCGTGCAGCACTGCAGAAAAGACTCACAGTTAAGTTACCCAGAAATTCGCTGGTGAGATTGTATGTATTCATGATAAAATCAATCTTAGAATACGGTAGTACCATTTTAGACAACAGTGGAAGACACATGTCTAGTCTTCTAAAATATTTACAGTTTGAGGCTCCAAAAGTCCATATGTTTCCAACAGGATCCTTCTCCTGGAACTTGGACAACAGACATTTTCGTTCTATAAACTGTGTCACAAACTAACGCCTGACCACCTTTCAACTATCATCACCCAAAACATAGTGGACACTAGAGACAGACAGCCCAGGAACGGTTCTAACATGTGACAAGTAAGATCCAAACCCTACACTTCAGTACTCCTTATCTTCCATCTGTTATTTATCTATGGAATATTTGCGCATCGATATCATTGAGTCCTCTTCATTCCTTGAATTAAGTCCAAACTTAAACAACTTTTCCCATTTGTTGCAAGGTACCACAGTATTTGGCGCACAGAAATTGCTTTGCCAATATGTGTCACGCTCAACTAAATTAAGGCCAGTCGCGCATAAATGCAGATCTGTCTACAGTCAGCATTATTCATTTCCAGCCTGAACATTTACCAGTCCGCCTGAAAACGTTTAGCGTTTTTTTTTTGGGGGGGGGGGGGCTTTGATGCAGGCTAAAATGAATGTGAATATAATCAATATCATCATGTTTGCTTCACTAGGTTTCAGAAAAGGGGCAACAAAGGCAAGTCTTCATGTTTACTGCTACATATATGCTCTTGGTTTCTACATATCTATAAAAAAAGAGGTAAGAAGGTCGATGCTAGCACCACCTGAGGCTATTTGAGCACAAGGTCATATATCAGCTATCTATCTATGAAGTGCCAGTACTGTGCTGAACAATTATGAATATCTAACAACTATCGAATTTGGTAGTAATCTTATATCAAGCTGTATGCAAGGCAACGGAAATTATTTGAAAGCAAAGATACAAATTTCATAATAAATTACACAGGCTTGGAATCTGTTATACCGTTTTCACTTGTTAGGTTGTTATAGGGAATCGATTCCAAGATGCTAACCCAAAGGATCTTTGTATATAATCGAAGTTCATTACGTAGGGATTTATGCCATGCATTCTGGAAGATCATAAATGCAAACGTGGTGCAGTTAAGTACCATAAGCTTCTCTATGGAGCCTTCTTGCACTTCACTTGGAATATTTTGGTCCTTGGGTAGAGGCTAATTATGCTACAAGAAGTGAACACTCTGGTACCTTATCGGTCTGAACCTAGAGTCTGTTTGGCAATCGTGGGCCAGAAAACATTAAGTCAACGGTGGGTAAAATTGTATGTATGTGTTTTGTTAATCTCATTGATTAGTATCTTGATCATTTTAGGAATGACAAGGGCAAATTGTCAATTTCCTGGATGTATGGTTAAGAGTGTGTTTGGTTTGTGTACTTCTAGGGAGGAAAATTGTAAAATTCATCTTGCTTCATTGATGCTATGGTACCCCTCTGTTTTTGATATGACAACCAACATTAATTACAGACTTTACCACTTTATGTTGTAGACATTGCAAATGTGTCAAATGAACATCCTGACACACATAAGTATTTAGCTGCATGTGTATTTTCTTTCCTGCTGGGTGAAAAGGTGAGTCACGAGGGATCAGGCTATAGATGAAACAATGACTTCAGATACACAGAGTCCAGAACTAAAACTTTCAGCCTAAATCTTGGTCCACTCACAAAGTACTATTTGACTGCAGAGTTCAGCAGTAGGTTCCCTTATCTGCTTAAAATGTGGTTCACCTCAGCCACTTCGATCCTTGTCATGATGGTCTTCAGCAGCTAAGAGTTACACGGGATGAGCTTCATGTACAAAGACTCTAGAATATGATGGAGAATAAGTATATCAATATCTTCGTGATGCTCATAAGCTAATGTGAGCCATTCAAATGGAAAAGTACCCCTGCTTGATATTGAGTTGGATGAGCGTCTGGCCAAAGAAATTGATCAGGAAGCATACAATGGTTTCACAGAAGACAGACTTGAGTCTGTTCCCAAAAGCAAACATTTCTCTCCAAAAGCAAAAAAATCATTGAAAGAATACAAGTGGAACCTGAAAATGATTCAATCATATGTGCAAGAAAAAACAAGCATATCAAATGACACAAATAGTCTTGGAAGCTGATCATAACTTGTTTGCAAACATTGCTGTTTCCACAATATACAAATCAATGACGTTCGGTTGCACCATCTTTGAAAGTTTTTTTTGAAAGATGTACAAAGCCGTCCTAACTAAAGAGTTTTAAAGTGTGCTTTTCACAGAATCCCTTCTACAAAATTCAGCCAAAAATTCTGAAGGTATATACCATGTTCAACGGACACCTGTAATTCACATTTTTACAGATGTAGCTGAGTATATTTCGAGATCTGCTTTAAATGTAAGTTAAGTTAGCAATTGTGTACATATTGCTTTTGATAGTTGCATGGATGAATCTTTAAAGAATACTGAGCGAGAGAACAGAGAGACAGAAACTGATGCCTAGTTTAAGCACATTCCTGAAGATCACATTGGTCAGCTATGGAGAAAAAGTACCTTTTAGACCTTGTCAAAATGAAAGTCTTATTGCTTCACCTGTGAATTAATGGAAGAAGCTACGTGGTATATGGTTGTTATATCATATAATGTCGGTTGGTAGATGGGATAAGGTGTGCTGTGAAAGGACAGCATTAAAGAAATATCAGAGCTAATTGTACTCATGAAGATGCTCAGACACATCTTGTTTCATGCAGCCCTTCTTTTAGGGCACGGTATGAAGCTGTGGTTATCATCTCAGAGTACCTGGCTGTATTTATCATGTGTTTTGCATTTAAAAGTGGCATTTGAGCTAGCATATACGTTCAGAGTAAAATCTGACAATCGCTTGCAGGTCATAAATGCGAAACAATCATTGAATTCATTGGTCATATATTGTCTGCTGCCAGTTTTGGTCTGCATTCATTGACAGGCTGTGACACATTCTGTGCTTCGTGCAAAACTTTCGATTCCATTGATGTGTTGCAACGAAGTATTGCAAGATACATTCAAACACATGAAGCAGAGTGGCAGTTGGCTCTAAAGCATTGAGGATGCTGGAGAAGTTTGCATGTTGCATGTACAGTGATGCAAAGCCAGCTATGTCATCGAATTGAGGTACAGAGTGTCCTTGGGAAAAAAGTAGATGGGGAATCTCACCAGCTTCCGTCTTTGGTGTATTGCCTTACAAATGTTGTCCCCAGGCCAACTGTCAAGCCTCTATTTTGGGCATTGTATCTTCATGCTTGTCCATCAGTATCGTCTCAGGTTGGTCATGCCTGAGCCAAAGTCATGAGACAGAAAATAATTCTGATGTTGCTGTTTACTGGATAGATAGTATCCCTGGACCGAGGCCGTTTTCAGACTATTGTCTTACAAGTGTGAACCTCAATGCGAACTCCCAGAGTGCACGTGTTTTGTGAATGGATTGAGTTACAGTATGCTTTTCAAGTTACAAATTTCTTCTAACACGATCAGTGATACAGAATATGTCAGCATGTATCATGCACTGGGTGACACAGATTGCAAAGAAGACTTACATGATGATGAAAATAACATTCAGTCCAATGGGTAATTTCACCTATTGCATCAGAAAGAATCCAATGTCATTATGGTGACATACCCATTTTAATGCCTCAGAAGATGGTATCATTAAAGCATGATCATTCTGTGTTGATGAGGTTCCAGAGCAGTTGCACAAACTAAGCTGCGACAATGCTTTCCTCCCTCCAAATCATATTTGCTCCTTCCATATTCAATATAAGTTGAGGCCAATCAAAATTATGCATTTACACTTAATTAATGAGATACGTTCATGGTTGAAATAGAATTTAATTTGTAGGGCCTTAGTTGATGCACTATGCAATCCAGAGGCGCATACAGGAAAATGACTTCATATCCAGTACATAGATATACTATGTATCATAAAATATTTACATCAACGTCTCATCAAGCCAGCTTTAGTGATTTGTGCACCTAGTTGCCTTATCATCTCTCAGGAGAGAGATGTTTTCCTGCATACTGCATTCCGTATTCGTTGACTGATATATAAATATATCATTAAGTTTGCGGTATGTCTCTCTTAAACTTCTGGATTTCGACCTGGCTTGTTTGATGACTTGAAGTTTGTGATCATCGATAGTTCTTGTTTACTCGGATTTTCAGTTCAGATTCTCTAACTGTTGTCCACTTCTATTTTTCATGATAGTCATTATTATTTCTACATTGTCAATATGACATCTTATCTCATTAGATGTTTGAATAATGAATTGCTTGGCGGATATTCAAAACTTGCTGTTGTCTTGGTTTGTTCATGTTGATAAACTTGTCATGGTTAGACAGTTTTAGACTGGAACTGATTTTCGACTATGATGCTGACACATTATGGTCTCACTACAATTCAAAGCACTCGGACATCAAAATGGTTTTCAGATCTGATTCAAAATCTGAAACACACAATCTTTCAACTGATTTGACAGTAAGGTGAATGTTACTGATTATCCGGGTGTCAAAGCACCACATTGACATAATCCTGGCACAGTTACCCCAACTCAGTGTAAAATGTGTCCACAAAATTACTGTTTCCAGCATTACAAATGAAGTACTGACGAAAACTGTGTTATCATGCTGTGTACACTTCAGCTAAAGATACCCAACTAAAGCCATTTTGTAGGGTGGTTTTCATCCCCATTTCTCCTTGCAAGCCTTGGCTGCAGGGGTCAGACTTCACCTGGACTTCAAACAACACCTAGCAACACAACATAATTGCTATTATGTAATCAATGAGATTGTACTTTATTAGTCAATAGATTATAGGCTTTAGTTAGTTTCATTCAGTAATTTTTGTTTTCACATTTAAAAATGTGGTAATCATGTTAATTTTTAGAAAATGCTATACTGAATTGACACATTGATCATAAAATTGGCTGATAGAAAGTGAATTTATACATCTATTTTATACAACAAAGCAAAAGAAACTGGACTACCGGCAGCTGTTCTAGTATTTAAGATTTCAAGAGAAAGTGACAGAGAAGCTGGCTGAGAGTGCGTGTACAATCATCGCCTAGCTTCTAAGAGTGTTGGACGTGAGTAGGGATACGAGAAATGTGGATAAAATCTATTTTCTTGGTAGCTTAGGTGTACACATCTTGATTACCTTACAAAATAGGTCAAGGTTATCTGATTCTCCGGCAATGTGAAACCTACTACGTACATGTCTGTGTGACAAAAATATTAATATAGAGTTCTACAATACCTTTTTTTCGTGTGTACTTCATTCATAATTTTTATCGTACTGAATATGCACCTAAGAAACCCACGATTTCACCAAAATTGAAATATCATTTTCAGTAGATCTTATGGCTTGAATGTGCTCTTCAAAAACTTAGGTCCTTGTTTCTGAAAACTCCTAAATCCCTCTTATGTGATCTTGATGGTAAAACGTTCTTGTATCTCATTAATAATCCACGTGGTAACTATAATCTTAAGTATGTTATTACTGGTCAAGGATAGAAAACACTTGATAAACTAGCTGATCAAAGTCCCGTCCTGCTGTAGCTACCAGCTGACTTTTATAGTTCGTGTTTGTACAGCACAGGGTTTGCATACTAAGTGAATTTTCCCAACCATGTTTTTTCAAAGCCAAGGTTGTCTGTTCATTGCAAGGATGTACACAGCATGATTTTTTATGCATAGTGATATCTCAATGTGTATACACATCGATGAACCACACAGCTAGTTAGTTGAGTATACCTATATTGCCTACATTACAACAAACCATGCATTACAGTTTACCTGAGCAGACAAACTGATTGATGTCCTTATGACTTAGATCTCATACATGTGCATATATTATATTATGGCATGATATTGTTTCCTGGCACTGCGTTTCAGTATGTAGAATTAGCAAAAACATGTTCACAATTCAAACCCTTGGTGTATGTCATGATTAAACGACAGACAAAAGCATTTCAAATATCAATAATAATAATAATAATAATAATAATAATAATAATAATAATAATAATAATAATAATAACAAAATGCTACATACATACATGGAAGTATTTTATTATATATATATATTATATATATGTATATATATATATATATATATATATATATATATATATATATATATATATATATGTGTGTGTGTGTGTGTGTGTGTGTGTGTGTGTGTGTGTGTGTGTGTGTGTGTGTTTCTCACAGTGTGGTGTATGCTACATATTTTTTCAATCTTCCCCATAGTGGAACAAGCTCAAATGTGATATGAATTCGTATAATTCTCTCCCTTCACAGGTTCAAATGCATAACATGTCAGTGAATCTAAACGATACAAGTGGCCTCGGGGAAAACGTAAGGAGGCAAATTTGCTCCAGATGTGTCATGAACAGGTCAGCAAAGGAAGGCCAAGAAGGCGGAACCTGTGTACCATTGCTCTGCCACTGATCTATTTTAAGTAAAGTGTTCAGCATTGAACTAAACATTATTGAAATTAAGTAGCAGACTCCAGAACGTACTTAAATCGTGTGTGCTTTTTTATCAAGAGGAGGATCCCCGTTGTGAAATTAAACTCTAGCCATCTGGTTTTGGAATGTTAGTGTACTTAGCTTGCCTATCCCAGTGTACCAGACATGTATCAGCTGGCGAGGATCCCTAATATTCTATTTTACTCTCAAAATCTGTTGTATCTTTATTGAAATTCGGAATATATTTCACTCGTGGTTTAAGAAAGGGATCTACAAAAGCAGATATTCTATCTGCAGGGAAATCAGTTGCACTCAGAAACGGACGACCAGGTCATGGAAGTATGCCTCTGTGAATCTTTTATAGGAAACAAAAGGAGCCGATCTTTATGATATTCCACCAGGTTAATCTCACATTGCTAATAGTGATCAACGTCTCAATTACTTTAGGGCTTTAGCTATGCAATCTTACATCCTTTGTACTACAGTAGCTCAGCCCTTATTGGATTTCTTTATCTCTATGTTGTTGATAGTCTGTATATTGTAAGACCTCTTCTTTTGTCATTGGTGAGGTTATCCGACATCAGTACTCTAGGTTGGAACTTTCCAGATCAAACTTCACTGATCTATTTTCATATTTAGATCAGCTAAGTTTGTCTCTGTAGGCAAGAGGTTACTTGTGAATGTGTAGTCACAATGTGTCTGTTTTCCTCACACAAATTTGCTGCTGGTGCTGAGAGATTAGCTATTAAATTATGAGGGATCAATATATTATCGTCTTCGATATGGCTACAATTGTTTATACTTATAGTATGAATCAATTCAGATTTGCTCCCAGAACAAGAATTAGCTATAGATTGGACAGTGTTTGAAGCTGAGCGGTTAGGTCTGTCTTCTTGCGTGACACTGCACTGACGCACTGTCCATCTCCTTTATCATTGTCGCTGTCGAACTGTAACTCAAAAAAGAGTTGTCATATCTTTGAACTTCCAAGTCCAACGTGGGTGAAGCAGAATATAAATATGTACATTCCTTTAAGGGCGTGGTATGTATTATAGTTCTCGTGTATAGATGTCTAATTGTTGTCTATGGATACCAATGAATACCTAAGAAAGTAGATATTTTCTGAAAGAAAACATAACATAAAGTTTGATTCTGGCACTGAATGTAGAATTGAAAATCGCTAATGATATAATTTAGGTTTAATCAAAATTCTTAAACTGTGCATAAAATCTAAACTAAAATTTAAAAAGATAAAAATCAGGTTCAGTTCATCATGCCAAATGAAAAAACACATAGTGCTCTTCAAAACTGTATTTTAATTTTTTGAAAAAGTGCTTGGTTCTAATTTTATGGCTGCTTAGAATTTTTAAGTTTGAATTTTGATATAAACATCGTGTACATTTTTTATCTGAAACTGTTATCCAAAATTTCAAATGCGATTGTTAGAAAATGTATTGTTTATTTGAAATAAGAAGTCTAATGTACATAACGACAAGTTTGGAAACAAGTCGCATTTTCGGTGTAAAGTGCTGTAAAAGTGTACCACGCCTTTAAAAGTTATCTGCGTCTCTGATGCTGTCCTTGGAACACTCTGCATCCGTATTGGTATTTGATTTGATTCTGCCGTAGTTTCTGAGCGGTAATGACTTGAACAGGCTGGACAAAACATATTTTCAGATTTCGTCTGGCTTCTGCTAAGATTCAGACTGGTGCTCCACTCCTGTCAGGGGGAAATTTGAAACTCTCTCTGGAAAGGAGCCATGGCTCCTTTAATGCTGGCCGCGGGAGTCCACCTTGCTTGACGCAAGTCACCTCTGGGATCTCTTTATCTCTTGTTAGCTCTGTCCTGTGGCCGGTTTGAATTGACTGCCATGGTCACGAATAAGATGTCCGCTCATCTGTGCCCTTTTTTGCATTAAGAAATGATATCTCTCGTCGTTTTTGCTTCTTGTTTTGTTCAATCAGAAAATATTTCTTCTCCTGTCCTTCGACTACACCCGCTTTTGCCTTCCGCATTAATGTGAAAAGACGATTTAGAGCCTTCCATAGTCCTGTATGGTCATGTGCATAATATTACTTCACGTTTGTAAGCTCCTCTGGGGCAGCCTGCTTTGATAAAGGTACAGATTCCTCGATCGTGTCCGTGAAAAGGATAAGCTGTGATATTTCGACAGCAGATGGTGTGGATCTCCTGGTGTCCATGGAATTCCTTCATTCGGAAAATAAGGCAATTCATTTTGAGATTAAATAGCTGTGCTAG
Source organism: Hermodice carunculata (assembly GCA_964020975.1). Classification (NCBI taxonomy): domain Eukaryota; kingdom Metazoa; phylum Annelida; class Polychaeta; order Eunicida; family Amphinomidae; genus Hermodice; species Hermodice carunculata. The sequence continues at coordinate 28,092 of CAXHWN010000420.1, forward strand.
CGTTGTGTAAAGAATGATCTATTGTTTGCGCTTTGGCATCCATTACTGAGGCCATGTGAGTTTGAGCTGTTATAGTCAGTTAAAGCTTTAGGAGAAATAGCCTTTTCTAATGCATTGTCTGTGTCCTTTGACACATGGTTTGAGTTTTGCTTGCAACTGCCATTATGGAAATGGAGGAAGGCAGGCCTATGTTTGTTGTCCACATCAGCTGTTAAAGACACATTTCCTGCTCTCTTTGCGTCTTTTGTAGGGGCCCTAGCGGCCAGCTTCTACAGGTTTACTGGATATGCAGTGATCCTGAAGATTTTGTGAAATACGCACACCAAATGCTGACCTACCATGAGGCAAGGCGATGCCTTCACTATTCATAACAATCCACATCGAAAATTACGCTACTCAATGGACAAAAATACCTGCTGGAATCAACATCACTAGATGTTACGAAGATAAGGTTTCCTTGATTACATGCTGCAAAAAGTACACACAGGAAAGAAGTTATCCAAGATACACTGAACACTCCTCAAGCCTCACGCAATGCAGCAGCTTTGGTCAACAAAGATAAAATAATTGGTTTTTAAATACATACAGAACATCAAATGCATGTTGGTCAGATCCAGGATCATATGTCAAGACACCCCTTCTCAGAACCCAATAATCTGTGGTTCTGAACGCACCTGCCACCACAACAGTTACAGGTGTTACAAAGGGGGAAAAGCAATCAGGCCACAAACAGGGAGAACTTACGTAGTCCCACCTGAGATCTAGCGTCTGAATTCAAACCCGTTCTTTCTACTGACTTGTAACATCTGCAACAAACAGTAATCAGTCAAACACTGTGTCCACTAAGAGACAGACTCTGCGGGTGTATCCACAAATTAGAATAAAAAATAGACTTGCAACCTTTGGGCACACGTTGCCTTTCCCGGACATGTATGACTCACTTCAGAAGTCCAATTCCTGGAATATATGTGAATGTCTGTACTCCTGAAATACTATTGCTAGCTTTGGAGATAGAAACATTAAATTCATCAGTTATTCTCCGTTGACTCAATCGGTCTCTGCATCATGAGGCACTGAGTTCACTGATTTGGTTCATGCTAAATTTTATTCCGAGCACATTTCCCCTGAATATATAGTATATGGAAATTGATACACTTTTGCATGACAGAATGTTAAAACTACAAGATATCTGCTGCGCAAACAGTAAATGTTAATCCTTTCTCTATCAATCCCTTGTAACAGCTCATCGAGGTGACAAAAAATAACACTCACCTCGTGGAATAATCCTTTGTTTCCACTGAAAAACAGGAGAGAAGTTTGTGCCGGAAAAAGCCACAGATTCCGTTTTGCGCATGAGCACAGACATGCATGACGTGACTATGGTATCACGACTCCCCAATATGTATGATGGATGTACGCAGTGTTCTTACAATCCCTGAAGAGACCCATATCAGTCGAAACGCGTCGGACACAGCTTGATAGCAGCTACTTGCCTTGTCACATTTGTTTATTTGTGAAATAGTGCGACTGACTTCTATTGTTGCTTTAGAATATACAAGCAGACTTCCTGTTGCATAGTTTGATACATTTGTTTGATCAGTGGATTGCCAGTTCGCCTGACTTACGTCAACCGAAGGTAATTATGAAGCAATACGTTTCGTAATTAAGGAACTTATCTCGAACAAGCTATTGACATTTTCCTATCAGTACAAGAATTTATTTCTAAAATGGGTCGTTTCAATAAAACTGGTATTAATTGATTCTGAATATTTTTTGACGTCTTCCCTTGAAGATAGCATACTATCAAGCGGGAATCAAATCACCCTACTGTCTCTGTCGTCCGTGTCTGTGTGGTTTCTTTTATGAATCTGTGTGTCTTCTAATGTCCGGGACCGTGTCATTTCCCACA
>CAXHWN010000420.1:35000-56000 GCA_964020975.1 Hermodice carunculata
CTATGTTTTGCATTATTTAGAAATTATTCCAAATCAGAGGATCAATTTCGATAACAGGCCTACGGTCATGCAAAAGTTTGGATTGTCAGCGTTATTGTCTCCGAGGAAAATACTGGAAAAAGTTAGGCCGTTAGAGACAGACCCACACAAAGAGGGAGAGAGAGAGAGAGAGAGAGAGAGAGAGAGAGAGAGAGAGAGAGAGAGAGAGAGACAGAGAGAGACGCATGCTGTTAGCCAAGATGCACAATTTGTAAATGTCATCTCTTACTCGGTTGTTTTCTTTTATTAAGCCAAACACAAAGAATCACCCATTTTTAATGGTATCGAACTTGATGAAATGGATAACCATCGTCATTCAGGTGTGACTCTTAACCAGAAGAATGCTTGGCATGACGACACTGGAAATTTTTATGAGTCAGCCATGTGACATGTCAGAAGCCCCCGCAAACTCTTGGATACCTTTCTGTATAATACCGATTATGGAAAAGCTGATGCCTTGTAACAACTTTAGAGAAAGGTTGAGAGAACAATAAGTTGATAAGAATGCACGAAATGGTCAACTGACTTTCGCCGCGATACTAAAGAATGTGCTTCAATAGCTCAAAATTACGCTACTCCTTACGATGTTGGAAATGCAAATGTCATTCCAATGATTCCTTGTCGAAGTGTGCAAGAATCAAATTTATTTATTCCGTCAACAAATAAACTTTTGAAATTTTAAAATAACGGTGTGAGAAATATGACAACGTCTTCGCAATTCAAAATCAAAGTAAATGTTTCTGTTCAAAAAGTGCCCTGTCACTTTTATTGCGGTACACGACGCGATCCAGTACTACATGCATTGCTGCGCACCCTATCCAGTTTCTGATACCATCACTTGTACAGACACAATCTTGTCGATTCTCCTGGTTGTCGCTGTGGCTATATTAAACATCAACCCAACACCTTTTACTTCATTGTCCCTTGAAGATCTGTTCGCACAACATTAATTTTGCAAGCTATTCAAAGATTTGCGTGCGACAACTCAAAATCTCCTATACGGTGACCCTACAAGACCTAGAATAATAGCCGTGCATTCGTACGGTTCAAGATTATCTCATAAGGACCAAGCATCTCTGATGCATAATGCCACGTTTTGTTAGGTTATCTCCGTATTAAGTTCAAGTTGCAACAGCCTTACTATAAACATGTTGGTTGTTACTTTCAGGGTTAATCGTCATCTATAATTGTGAAGGGCATCTTGTAACCTGGAGAAAGGTTCATATAAGTGCTTTGCGTTGGTTCTCCGATCTTATTTTTGTCGCAATAAAATATTTAATCTGTCTCTTATTTATGATTGCTCAAAAAATATAGAATATAAATGGCACCTATTTTGTGTAAGTGAAGCTTCGCTTCGTTATACGCAACTTGGATTCCTGAAAGATAACGCTTCTAGAAAAATAAAGCGATTCAATATTATTTGACAAATAGAAGCATGGTCTTGAAAGTGTCAATCCCTAGAGCACCAAAGTTCATCTTCGGTCACTCTTTCGTTTACCCTCATACACATTTAAAATGCAAGTAATGGCGTTTGCATTTAACATCTTTGAATGATCAAAAACACCCACTCCCCTTAAAGTCAATGAAATCTTAACAGACAGTGTATTCGTGAAAAACTGAGACAACATATCAAAAAAACGGATCCGGAGCATACCATTTTATTGGAATGTTGGGGCATAAACTATCTGACCATATGGCATAATCTCTGCAGGGCCTTCACAGCTAATGCTACCCATGACTTTTTTCAAACACTAATAATATTATTAATGGTACAGACTGGAAAACAGATAACAGACGCACGGACCATTGCGTCCCATTTTAATGGCTTCTTTGTAATAATTGGTTCAACATTGACCGAGAAATGAATATCCTAGGGGAATTTTTAATCCTATCTGCAAAATATTACCATAAACATTGCGTTGTTCACCCATTTTGAAGATGAACACATTAAAGACTGACATACAGTTTTAAATCCCAGAAAGGTGATGACATACCCTTGATCCTTCTTAAACTAAGTTCTGAAGCAATCAGTAAGCCACAAACTGCCATTGTACACCAGTCACTAAAAATGGTGTCTTTCCAAACAAATAAAAATTTAATTGCTCAAGTAATTGCAATCTACAAAAAAAGATCATCACCATGACTTTAACAGTTACAGGTCCACATCTCTCCTTCCCTCTATTTCTAAAGTATGCGAAATAATTGTTCATATGCAACCATTCTAATACTTTACAGACAATAACTTATTATACAAGCAGCAATATAGTTTCACGAAGAATCACTCTACAAAAACGGCGGTTTAAGAATTCATTGACAGGATACACGCTAACTTGATCAACAGAAACTTCCAATTGTCTTTTTGTTAGTATTTTTAAAGCATTTGATCTTATAGATCATAAAATACTCCTTAAAATGCTTGAAGACTAAGAAGATTTTAAAGGTAGATATCCAACGTTTCAGTAGCTTCTTAAGTAACAGATCTCAGTTCGTTGAAATTGACAATATTAAATTCCAAACGCAGAAATCACTACTGAAGTTACCCCAAAATCTGTTTTGTGCGCCCTTGTATTCCTGATTTAGATACATTACTTTTCTGCAGCCAGCAATTTCATTGTAATTATGTCTGCTAATGACACAAACCTACCACGCACCATGTGTAATTTTAATTATGAAGCATAGCCTCATTCTTCACCCTGTGATAAAGAAAACAAAGAACAAGCTAAAATAAGTGATAAACTATCATGGAATGCAAATAAAACTGAATTTTTGATCTCCCATACAAAACAAAAAGTACTTACCCCCTCACCAAATATCCCATAAAGAGTGCAACAGCCAGTCAGTCGAAAGAGGAGCCATTTTCAAGTTTTAGGTGTCTTAGTTGATTATAATCTTACTTGGAGTAAACATGTTAATCTTGTGCTAAATAAAGGATCCAGAAGTATGGTTTATGATGACTTATTTCTATCCCATCTGAATTATGGAATAAGTGTTCGTACCTGTCTCGGGTCCGGAGAGAGAGGTTTTCCACCATTCTGCATTTCATATTGATTCGCTGATATAGAAATGATATTAGATTGATGGTGTGTCTGCCTTGGACGTCCGCGTTTCGACTTCGCTTGTTTGATGGCTGGCGGGCTTTGATCGTGGATCGTTCTTGTTTGCTCGGAGTTTTTTGCGGGTTTCTCTGGCGTTGTTGAAAACTTTTTGGCTTCTATTTTTCATCATAGTTATTGTTTTATGTTGTCGGTGTCACATCTTATCATCTTTGGATATCCAATGAACAGTGTGAAGCCTGGTGGATATTCAAGTCTTGTGGCTGTGTCTGGTGGTCTTCATGTTGATGGGCTTGTCAAGAATTGTTTTTCGACTTGGACTGAATTAAGAACCACGATATTTACACGTAATGCTCTCGTACTATTATGGGGGTTTCCCTCTCGTGGCAGACTTCTGAAGATGTTAAAAACAAAGTGGTAAGATAGATTGACAACAGCAAGTTCAAAGCACACACATCTCCTGTCTTGAAAAGACTTTGGCGTCTTACGTTTAGTGACATATTTAAGCTATTCTGTATCTGTATTTTTGTACAAATACAAAAACAATATGTTACCTAGTTATATTAATGATGTAGTAATCACAAATCACCAGGTTCAACAAATTGCAAACCTAGAAGAACAGTAATTGCCCCCTCACAGTTATGATGCAGCAATTCATGACATTCCCATTTCAATTCGAAGTATAACAATACGATTTACAAATACCAAAATTAATCAATTTCGCATAAGACACAGAATACCAGAATTAATTAAACTACTTACCTGATGAGTCATGACAAAAAGCAATACACATTCTTTTAAAGGCTTCTCACAAGACACTAAAGGTTATTTTATCATCAATTATGCAACCAACTGCAACATCATAAGTTGCTATGTCTGCAGAAGTTAGATTATTGAATGGTTAGTAACCATCATTCACACTTGATCTACCAACTTGGTTCCCAAATACCCTCTACCACTTAGCCTTCAGTACATGATGTTAAAATTAGCATAGTATTATCAGCGTATTCATCAGGTGGCTTACATGACCACGACTCCTTGGAGTCGTAGCGTAGAGTCTTCCTGGTTTGAAAGCACTTACGTATGTATTCTTCTTTGACGGGTACAATGTTTAGACCAAATAAAGTTATTCATCATCATCATCATCATTATCATCATCATCATCATCATCATCATCATCATCATCATTTTCTTTACGATTTTGCATCAAGTGGATTTTCTGTTATCAAACCCTCAACAAGAAATCTCAGAGGTAACTAGAAGGACATTCGCTGAAGCAAAAGTAGATTTCGCCAGGTTGTGGGGTTAGTCTGCCTTACATCAAGGTCCAAGGTACGTTTTTCCAAGAGTGTGAAAATTGAGCGTGGGCTTTACTTTCATCACATAAGTTCTCTCATTTAAAAACAAATATTGGGGAATAAGTTCTGCAACTCCTTATTTTCTGCCATGTCATGTCCATGTCCTTTGGAAACTGGGAAAGGGGGAGGAGATAGTCGCCAGAAGACGGAAAAGGGTCAGTGCATATTTTAGGTTTAAACTAATTGAGTAAGAATGTATAAAAAGTGAATATTTTATTGGGTCAAATGTTGCTAATTTAATTTCTCTTCTAAGGGGTAGGCTTGCTGTTCACAATATGTAAAGGCAAGATCAGCTGGTTAATGTGGGTTCTCCCAGAAGAGGGCTCTGTAGGCAGGCGGGATAGGTATGTGTCTTTGTATTAGTTTCCATTGTAATTTTCACCTATGTAACTAAAAACCACTCTGCCTAGAAGCACCAAATTTTGTGTGATAAATGGTTGTATATATTTAATTCGCTCCTTTAAATTTGGCAACTTTTGCTACAAAACTATCCAATGAATTGAATGATACTTTAACATACAATCTAATGGGAATACACACCTATAGCCCACAAGAATGTTGTGTATTGGGTCGTATATTCAGCCGAAAACACATACAATTGCTAATTGAGACCTCTCCTATTGAATGTAAAAATGTATATTTTCTAGGCTGACCCTTTTTCTCTCGGGAAACATTTGGACAGAAGAAGATTTATTACTTGACATCATGCTTGACCTCAGAGTTAAGGGACTATAGATCATGACAGAGAAGGCAACACATGGAGTTCAGCAAAACAGGGCACACATCGAGATAACCCGGTTTATATTACCTATACCACACTCGAAATCGGTACCTTGCGGTGACCCACAGTGGGACCCAATCAGCGACAGTAGGTGGTCCAAAGATCAATATTTATGGAAGTGGTATCACTTTTCCCGCTTCTAGGCAAATGTTTTGCGAGTTTGTCCACTGGCACTGACTGCCATGCCATTTGCACAGCCACAGATTCGGCACTCAGTCAGAATGGAGCCACTGACCCACTGATGTGAGACGCAAGATAGGATACAAATTGGAGCTACATGGGTTTTTCTTTATGTAATTACAAACGGAAGTAAGTGCATCTGTTGGAATATAATATAGTCACACTGGAAGCAAAGAGGGATGCCCAGTCTTTGTATGCCCTTGGCACGTAATTCAAGGGAATCCCCGATAACCACGTTGGGGCTTCCGCCCATGCCCAGTCACATTGTTTACGATTTTGAAAAGTAACGTGCCGAGATTCAACAGCCATAACAAAATCGCAATTAATATGAAATGAAATAAAGTTTGCTGAAGAAAGTTATACATGGCACTCGCACATAACTACCTCCATTGAACCATTCTTTTTAGGAATGGGGATTTGGTCGAGTGGATATGTGCGTTTCCCATTTCAGCTAGGCGACAGGTGCCAAAGGTTGCAGGTTCGAGTCCCGCTCGTTCCGAACATGAAATATATATTTTCGGCATTTCCTTAATGCTGGTGGATTTAAGTCCCCGATTCTGGAAATAAATGCCGACTCAGTAAATATACTGCATTACCGTGTTGACATGGCACTCGCACATAACTACCTCCAATGAACCATTCTTTTTAGGAATGGGGATTTGGTCGAGTGGATATGTGCGTTTCCCATTTCAGCTAGGCGACTGGTGCCAAAGGTTGCAGGTTCGAGTCCCGCTCGTTCCGAAAATGAAATATATATTTTCGGCATTTCCTTAATGCTGGTGGATTTAAGTCCCCGATTCTGGAAATAAATGCCGACTCAGTAAATATACTGCATTACCGTGTTGACATGGCACTCGCACATAACTACCTCCATTGAACCATTCTTTTTAGGAATGGGGATTTGGTCGAGTGGATATGTGCGTTTCCCATTTCAGCTAGGCGACTGGTGCCAGAGCTGGCAGGTTCGTGTCCCGCTCGTTCCGAACATGAAATATATATTTTCGGCATTTCCTTAATGCTGGTGGATTTAAGTCCCCGATTTGGAAATAAATGCCGACTCAGTAAATATACTGCATTACCGTGTTGACATGGCACTCGCACATAACTACCTCCATTGAGCCATTCTTTTTAGGAATGGGGATTTGGTCGAGTGGATATGTGCGTTTCCCATTTCAGCTAGGCGACTGGTGCCAAAGGTTGTAGGTTCGAGTCCCGCTCGTTCCGTACATAAAATATACATGATCATGAAATAAAACATGTTTTGAACACATTTGACGAAACAGATGCGGGATAGGGAACACATGCAGTAGTTCAGGTAACGCACTGCCCGAAAATGCCGGGTAACCGCATACGGCATCTGGTTTAACTTGATGGTACGAAATTGTACATTGACTTGCGTCATTATTCATTTTTATTGCAATTTTATCTTGGGAAAAATAGATGTAGATTTTCGTTATTGGTTTGAATAAATGTGTACAGGCCTTTACCTACCAGTACAATCAATAACGTGAAACGGAAAGATTGAGTGGGCGATATTGGACGCCTTTGAAAGCAACCGAGGCATTCTTGCCGTGCATATTTTTGTGAACTTTTCTATGATAATACAGATGTTTTGTTGTTGGAGTTTATCCAATATGACACCAAAGCGGCGGCCTCCGTATATTGGGGTTTTTGAGTGAATCTGCATTACCATCGAGGAGAAAATCAGAAATATGTCCATTCTTTGTTTTGAAATTCGGAAGGAAGACGTGAAACAAAAACAGTATTTTGCCAGGTCACATGACCTGGCTAAATTAAAAAAAGTGGCTATATGACTAAGTGTGCATTAATTTTGGTACCTTGTCACAAACTTGTTCTGCATGGTTATATTTCATCAGTAAAACATTTTAAAGACGACAATAATAAATAATATCTGTCAACAGCTTTTCCCGTGCACCAAAATTGATACCTACATTACTATCAGCTATTTCTTGACGACACGTACACAATTGAATCCATCTTAAGGATTTCGGGAAGTCTGCATTTATGCTGTCACGCATATACTAAGGTTTCCCTTGGTTTTCAGTTTTAATTCCCTGGTGTTCGGTCACAATTTCGTGTTGAAACAGAACATTCGCCCGAAGACATAGCATTACCGGAGTTCCCACGTATATATATATATATGTATATATATATATATATATATATATATATATATATATATATATATATATATATATATATATATATATATATATATATATAATAACCGTCTTGGGTGGTTTATGGGCAATTATACACTGCCCACAATATATATATATATATATATATATATATATATATATATATATATATATATATATATATATATATATACATATATATATATATATATATGTATATGTATATGTATATATATATACAAAGGAATAGGTCCTGCAACCAGTTTGTGCGTCATGCCCATTGTCTGCGGCTCCTCAAACCGGACTATCGGCAGTGTATATCAGGTATAGATTACTACAGTTTCTGGGCATTTATAGCTTCCCATAATATCTGGGCAGATTTGCTAATTTGTACATTTCTGAAACCCCCAGGCAGCACATTGAATTTAAGGCAAGCATGGTTTATGGGCATTTTTCAACTGCCCATAAACAGAACTACTGCCCACCATACGGCCTGAGGATTACAATTCTGCCCACAAACCACCCAAGACATAGCTATGTATATATATATATATATATATAGTGTCTTGTCCAATGCAGCTGTACACGAGCAGGTCTGATGGGAAATCTAACTCGTAAGTCTGTAAATACGACTGATAGGTTCTACATAAATGTACAGTAAGTATGGTGGCCAGGTGTAGTACCTACGGATTTTCGCTATAAATTACCATCCAACTGTACCATGCCGTTACGAGAACTAAAACAAAAGAAATGACTATCCAGGAGGCAAATTTTAGTAGCACGAGCTACAGTAACATATATCTGGATAGAAATACAGAGGCTCCAAGCCTCCCGCTTTTCAGGGAAAATTGAAAATTCTCCCGACCTCCCGCTTGCTACAAAAAACCTCCCGCCCACCGATGGGTTTCAGTTAATATATATATATATATATGTGGCACTATGCTATACACAAGCTTGGCAGTTATTGTTATTTTTTAAGATTTAACTCCCCAGAATTCATCAGAAAGCACCATTTTTACTTGAAATTTGAAAAATTTTCCCAGCCAGCCTCCCTGCCCGTACCCTCCCCCCGCGCGGTCGCGTTGCGACCTCGTGGTCTCCCTCTGGGCAACTCCCTGGGAGGGAGATTCTCCCTCTCTGGTACTCTCCTAGGTTGGAGCCTCTGGAAATAGTATATAAGGGCTACAATTCAAGCTACATTTGCTTCCTGTTAGAGGGCGTGCCCAGAAAATACAGAGGCCATTATGGGTGTTAGACAGACTACATCACTCTGCAAAATAGTATCTCCCGGCAGAGTGAACAAGTTGTATAAACGGTCATATACCTGCATTGGTGATATAGAGGCTACCATATCATAAGTATCACACTTCTGTATAAGGTCTGATACTAGCTACATCTGTCAGTCAGTCTGTATAGCGCGGCTGGCAGCAGAATCTGTACGACCAATCACGTAACATATTACAAACTATCCACCTAGGTCAGATTTGTTACGATTTTGTGGACAGTTCACGGGTGAAGTGCATATAGGGTTTTATCTTTGGATGGTGAAAAATCAAGGAATGAAGCATGTGTGTTGCAGATGGCACCCTTGGTAACTTAGCCTTAAGATTGGTACCTAGCTTCTTAGTAGAACCATCTGGTGGGTAACAAATCCAGAAATTTTTACATTTACTTGCAGAGGACAAGAGCAGGCCAAGAAAACAGGCCAAGAGCCATAAAATGTTCTGTAATATGTACGTCTTGGGATAATTTACAGTGGTTGTTCAAAACTGCTTGTAAATTCTGTAACAATTAGATATCCCATAACTTATCCGGTGAGGTTCTTTGTTTTTCACCGTCCAAAGTAAAATAAAATATTTGAAAAAAGTCATATTGATGTTGAGTCGGTCATATGGAAATATGGCCCTTCCCGATGAACGTGTAGGTCTTTTGGCCAGACATTGTCTTTGGCAAGTTTGACTTCTTGGCCGTCTAGATTGCTGTATCACTCACATGCGCTCGTAATGTTCAGTCAGTAGGGCATTCGTGCTGACAGGAGGCGCGGGGAGGGGTGGGTGGCGGTTAGAGAGGGCGAACCTATAACATCTGTATGTGCAATAGCGCACATAGGGCCTTAGCTGCAATACAGTAGTTAGTATTCGCTTGTCTCGTCTGGTTCAATCATTCGTGCTAATAAGATGGGGATGGACCTACAACCGGAACTCCCACACACAGGAAGGTTTGAAACGAGGCTCATATCTGGACCACCAACCCACTTCACGTTTGACGTGATTTCTCCGTTTCTTTACATACCAACAAACTGCACTCACTAGTTTATTCCAAAACTACTTTAACAGGTATATCACACTGATCATCCATTGAAATCCACACATATTTCCATGGCAGCATGCCTATAATTGTCGCAGATGTCCCAAAAACCAATTCGGGCACAAAATCCGATATTTCAGCCCCAAATTCAAACAGGTATCCCAGCCTGAATCATATTCATTCCATAGCATTAGCGGTACGAAATCATGTCAAACGTGAAGTGAGATGGTGGTCCGGGATGGTGGTCCAGATGGGAGCCTAGTTTCAAGCTTTTCTGTGTAGGAGCTCCGCTTGACGACGTAGTGGTTCTAGGTCTAACTCACACCCTCACCCTACTCAAATCCCATCTTATTTGCACGAATGATTGACTGCACAGACGAATGCACAATACTTTATTGCAGATAAGGCCCTATGTAGGCTATTGCACGTGCAAATGTTCCAGGTTCACCCTCTCTATCCACCCCACCCCCGCCATTACGAGCGTCTGTGGTATCACTGGCTTAGCCCATGGAGGATCGAATAAGCCAGATGGAGAAACATGAGGAAGACTTCAAACGCTAGAGCTGTTTCGTCGCCATTATTTAATATACAGACACACGAATGCAATATAGACCTGTACAGTGCATACACACCTTTTGAACACTGCGGAGATGTCACAACTACGAGACTCGGCAGCGGTGTTATGCTTTCGGGTGCTCCGCGACAAAATATGATGCTCTAATCCTTTGAAATTATCATATCGATACAATGAGTCTTGCGGTGTTCTGGTTATTTCCCTCATGAGCTGCGTAACAATTATTCTTGCAAGGGTCAGAATTGAGCCGAAAGTGTCTTTATTGGATATATTTAAATAGCAATGAATCACTAGTTTTGTCGCGTACAAAAATGTGTTTTGATCAATCTTGAAGGGTGTGCGTAAAAATTATGACTACATAAACTGGAACAAAGATTCAAATGGTGGCAGAAAGCACGCTGTATAACGGAGGAAAATGAGCTATAACGGCACAATCGTGACCCGACACAAAGTGACTTTTTCCATTTTCGTCAAGTTTGGCACTTAAACTTTCTTGTCACCAAACATAAATACTAAAAAAGCAATATATATGTGATAAAAAAGGGAAAAAATATGACCATGTTTTACCTGGCAGGAGCGCGAGTATGTCTGTTTACAAACGTATGCTCAACAGTCCGCCAAAGTTTGGATAGCGGTCGGCTGCTTTCCACAACCCATAAAAGTAGCAACGGCAAGCAACCAACTGTGACATTTTGAGGTGTGCTGCTGTAAACTGCTTGACAAGATTAGAACTGCTTCATTGGTTTGATGTAGTGATCAAATAGCCATGTAGATAATTGAGTCGATGGGCTCATGTTCTCCTACTCCGAATGTGATGATGATGATGATGATGATGATGATGATGATGATGATGATGATGATGATGATGATGATGATGATGATGATGATGATGATGATGATGATGATGATGATGATGATGATGATGATGATGATGATGATGATGATGATGATGATGATGATGGACAATAAAAGGCGGCGATTGTCAAAACGGCACCTGGCGACAGACGTGGGCCTCAGTGTAATTTTAATGAAGGCGGTTTAAACCTGTGGGTAAATCATTTCTCAGAATCATGGCAATATGCACATTACAAAGCCTTCTAAGCCTTTCTGTGGTCTTGCCCTATCCATGACCACCTTGCTTTCACTGCTTACCAGCAACAAATATGTATTATGATCGAGGAATCCTAACACTCGACCACTTATCTATAAATACGCCGGAAAATATGAAAGCGCGGATTCGATTCAGCGTTAATGATCATACATGCTTTCAAATTTACATGGATGTGAAATGCTGAATAGCATTAAAGTAAATTTATATGAAACATACGCCTCCACTAAAACTGGTATCGCCTGTAGCGCTGAGTGCAAATCGAACGATTTTATCTCACATACGCGAGAACTAAATTTCATATCGCCATCTGTTGGGAAAAACAATCAGCTCTTTCACTGCGATGTCGAAGCCGGTGAAACGCATTACTTAGCAGGACTGCTTATCGGGGATTAGTAACGGCTCGCACATTCGAAGCTCAATGAGGGAACGAAGCACTCGCTGTATAAACATCGGTCGTTGTTCCTCCATCTAGCTTATTCCTCCATACTTAACCACTCTATAATTGATAGTAAATCAGGTTCGTTAACACCTATTTTGTCGAGCAACGAATGCTTTTTACGTGACCGAAATTATATTATCAGCATCATGAAAATAGCTGGATTTTTTTAAAGACTTGGGCATAAACCTAGGTCCATTGGGGGTTGGGGTTGCGTTTGAGTACCTCAATCCAGCGTAAACAGTCAGAAAATAGGCAAGGGCAAGAACAGAAGGTTCAAGAACTGCCTAAAAGAAGGCACTGCAGTCAGTGGAGGGCTAGAGTTGTGTATTCCCTTTACTTTACGTTGTAATTTGCAAGTTCATAACTTGAAAACTACTGGTTTGGTTTAAACGTATTTTATTCCATGACAAATCAATTACACAGAGCGGCCAAGTGGTTTTCAAAGCAGTCTGTCATAGAAGGCAATTGGGGAGGAGGGCTTGGCCCTATATTACCCCTCTTGCTGGGAGTAGACAAGGAGACAGGACGCACAAGACACCAAACAGCCCGACGCTTTCCTCCACGACGTAATCCTGTCTTGATGGCAGCAGAGCATTGCACAGAGCCAACAAGTTTAAGGAAGACACTACAGTTCACAAGACAGACAGAAGGGCTGGCTGTATAAAACTAAACCGCTGATAATCCACATCGCCCACACAGCAATGGACGGTGGCGATGGTTGTAACGAAAAATCATACAAAATATATAGTCGCTGTGGTACTTTCCTTTGTACACAATTCATGTTATGGCATCTCGCTGGAAACGTTTAGTTTTCACAATATATTCTTGAACTGAGAGAAAAATAATTTTGTTGTCCTCAAAGGGACAATTTCGTGATCCCAATAAAATTGTTTCTAGAGTAAATGGAGCAAAATCTGAAATAGATGTATGTAAGCTATCTCTTTGGATTGTATAGAATGGACAAATGAAAAAATAATGCCAAGTATCTTCTGCACCTTGCCCACAGTGACAATTCGGGGATTCACATAAACCAATGGCATGTAGGTGAGCATTCAACTGACAGCGACCCATCCTGAGCCTTGCTTGAATGACAACCGGGTATCTTTTTCCAACATAGTATAATTTAGTCTCTTTAATTGAAGGAGGGACTTTTGAATCTATGTGTTTCTTGAATTCACTTATGGAGTTAGAGTTTCGAATGTTAAGCGGGAGCTGATTCCAAAGTCCCGTGGTGCTTTGGAAAGTATCTTCTGCACCTTGCCCACAATGACAATTCGGGGATTCACATAAACCAATGGCATGCAGGTGAGCATTCAACTGACAGCGACCCATCCTGAGCCTTGCTTGAATGACAATCGGGTATCTTTTTCCAACATAGTATAATTTAGTCTCTTTAATTGAAGGAGGGACTTTTGAATCTATGTGTTTCTTGAATTCACTTATGGAGTCAGAGTTTCGAATGTTAAGCGGGAGCTGATTCCAAAGTCCCGTGGTGCTTGGGAAAATGTATTACTAAATAGATCTGTTCTAGCTCTAAAATGAGGAAGGTTTTCAGCTTGTCTTGTATCGTGTGTGATCTGGTTTTGATTGGAAAAAACAATCTCACTCTCTCAGAAAACTAATGCACATAGAAACACCAAATTTCAGACCAGAAATTTAGATGCACAACTAAGTACCTCACAAAAATCACATAACCACAGCTACGAAAGTGACTGGTTTATTAAAGGTTGCTTTAACATACAAACCAATGGGAATATACAGCTCTAGCCCTCCGAATGTTTGTGTATTCAGTTGTGAAAACACACGTTAGAGCTAAGTCTGACCTTTCCTATTTATTCCTTCGTTACTTTGAGGAAAAGTGATGGGTAAACTTGAAAAGAAGATTGGCTTCAAAGCAAATCTATCGGTGTCTAAAAGAAAAATTGCTGCCTTGTACATTGATTTTAAAGCTACATGAGAGAAACATCAAATTTAAGAAAAAAGTGTAGCAAAATAAGGCCCTGGGCATGGGGATCATTGCAACTTTGTGGATCACTGTTGACACTACAGCATGGACTGATGGCAAAATGGTTACCATATGGTAATATAAAATTGTTATAAATGACGTGAGTGTAAACAACAAATCCTAGTGAAGTAGTAGTAGCAGCAGCAGCTGCAGCATCAGTAGTAGTAGTAGTAGTAGTAGTAGTTTATTGACATAACATTACATGAAATCAATTGATACATTCTAAGGGGGGACGCAAAAAGGTTAAAGTTGCTGTCCATATCTCAACAAAGTCATGGTTGCGCAAAAAAAATGATAACAAAAATATCAATTAAATTGAGTAAGAATAAATACAAAGACATACAAATAAAATTATCCTTCAATATTCAAGTTACGTGAATATATGTGTAATCATTCAGATTGAGATTATTGGTAGTTTCAAACATACAAAAGGTGTTTCACTTCAATTTTCAGCAAGGACCTCGTGAACGTGTAAAGCTGCCTCTTTAAAATTTGTACTGGCGTCCAAAAGTTGTGGCAATTTAGCAGCATTACTTAAGCACTGGGACTTTTCGCGAAGATGGGTAGTAATAGGGCATGCCAGGAGAACATGCTGCTCTGTTTGCTGCACGGGGCCGCAAATGCAGGGGCGAATTTGACTAGGGATCCTGGACCGTCTCCATGTTTCTATTCTAAGTCTGTGGGAACTTAATCTTGATCTCGAGCATGAAATCCTAGTCCACTCAGGGATGGTAGAATCTAGTGTATTGGCTTAGGGGAAAAGTCGGTTTCCGAGACCCACAAATGAATGATATTTAACAACCTGGACCCGTAACCCGAACGTACACAGAAACATATTTTAATTTCCTTTCATATAGGTATAGTATAATAATTCCACCATCGACAAGTTGCCTATTCCTGAGAGAAAAGAGAAAAAGAAAAAAAATAAGGAACATTACAGTGAAAAAGGCACAAATACACATAGATCTTTAATTTGTTTTTTCATATCGAAAGTAGTCGGGATTTAAAAATTGGATTCGGGACCCTATTTTTGGCATTTTGACGGGGAGGGGGCAGGTACCCGGGTCCCGAGTCAATGTACTGACTAGTAGAATCACCATCGAGTTCATGTCTCTTCAATGCCAGGTTTATGTCCATATACGTTTTTCTGCTGGTGGTGGTACTCTGCTTGACGGTGTTACACATTTTAGTCTGGCAGGCTGATTTGTAGCTGCAGTTTGACTGCAGTATTTCGCCCAACGCTTTGCCCATTGGGGGAAATGACTTTTATTGCTAGATCTATAAGTATAACGTTTTGAAGGTAACGTCCCGTGGAATTAACCCGTTTTTAAATATTTGCAAAGAACGTTCTTTGTTTATGGCGGAGAAGACTGATGTCACCCGGTAAGCCGAGTTCCAGGAGCACAAGAACTCCAGGGTTTTGCTGCCTCACACCAAGTGGGTCTTTCAGTGATGATAGATATGTTGTTTCGGCGACTTTTCAGGTCAAAACTAAGCCATGATTCGCATCCATAGAAAATAACCGAGTTTACAGCGTTTTGTAACATAAGTTCCTTGATGGTAAGGGATGCGTCGCTATTTTTCGCGAGACTCAGGAGGGACGTGTACCTGACTACATGCGCTGTTTTCAATACGGCTTCTTACCTGCTTCGCGGCTTAAGGATTGGGAGTGCCGACATATACATACTTCTGGGTGGCTGATGACCCCGTCAATAATAATAATAATAATAATAATAATAATAATAATAATAATAATAATAATAATAATAATAATAATAATAATAATAATAATAATAATAATAATAATAATAATAATTTATTTAACCTCCGCGAACGGAGAAAGTAAAATACAGATAACTCAGTGTGCACACGGGAATAAGAGACAAACCAACATGGATATAATAACCAAATTAAAACACTTAGAGACATCGTTACCTTCCGCTCCCCTCATGCAGGTGATGCGGACCAATGATTATGTCCTCTTTATCTTCTGTATTCATGCATAAATACTTAGATTAGCGGGATGGATCACCATATCTAACGACTCTGCATCTTTTCAGAGGTTGCATTAGTTTCAACCGTGAGGCGGCAAGGACCGTAGTGTCGTCCATCAGGAGTAAACAATGAAGCTCCTCGAGCCACCCATCTCGTCCCGTGTCATTGATTGCCTCAATGGTTGAGTCTATGAAAAATGTGAAAAGCGAGCAGCTCAATGATCCGCCTTGGCGGACCCCTGCTGTAGCATTGAAGCTTTCTTCTCCAATTTCTCTTGATCTTTTCCGCAGTGAACCCCACAGTGCTTTTAAAAACATGGTACTGCAGACCGCCTGAATCAAAAGTTCTATTAACTTCTCTCGGTTGACCTTATCATAATCCTTTTTATAGTTTATAAAAGCGATGCTTCGCTGTCGCTTTTTTTCTCCATATGTAAATGAGTACTTTCACTGTCAATATTTGTTCTTCACGGCCGCGTTCTGCTGTGGCGCCTGCTTGTTCCTCCTTTGGATGATATCATAGCTTTAAGCGGTTTGCGAGTACAATGTCACAAAGTTTTGGTAACACTGATAATATGCTTATTCCCCTGTAATTATTAGGGCACATGCGGTCTCCTTTTTCAATATTGTGAAACAAATCTACCCACTACCTTGATGAATATTCTTTTGAGAAAACTTTCTGAAGCAGGTGACTCTTGGACGAACATCGACGTCTAGACCGGGAGATGTATTCCATCTCGTGCTTTCATGACAACTTCAACTTCTGAAACATAAGTGGTTCATCCGGAACAGGAATATGCAGAGGTTGCTGTCTTTCAATTTGCGCATAACCACTTATTGTACCTGGCTGGCAGGGTTTGGCAAGTTTTCAAAGTGGTTAGCAAAAACTCTGTCGAGTGGTTTACTTTGGGCGTCCATTGGTATACTAAGACACTCATTGAATGGCTTGGTGATGCTCACTCTATGATTGTAACCATCACAAGATCGAAATTTCCTAAATCTCCAGCTAGGACAGTTTCTTTTCGTTCCTATCGCTCCTTCATTCAGGATGACTTTAGGGATGACATTTCTAAAATTCCATTTTCTGTAACAGAAGTGTTTGATGACCCTAGTGATACGCTTTGGGCGCAAGAAACCTTGATCAAAGAAGTTCTGGATCATCATGCTCCTCTGAGGAGTAAAAGGATAAGAGCAAAGGAGCCCCCGTTCATGAATAAAACTCTCAAAAAAGCCATCTATCATAAGACTCGTCTCTTACGGCGCTATAGAGGTGCCAAGGCTACGAATAAGAGGTCTCTTATTACCAATGCCAAGGCTACGAATAAGAGGTCTCTTATTACCAATGCCAAGGCTATGAATAAGAGGTCTCTTATTACCAAAGCGTGGGATATAATTCGATCCACACGTAACCGTACGATTGCCTCCTAAGCATCCCCCAGACTCGCTATTGCTTTCTTATGTGGGCGCTCGTCGGCAACCGTACGACGGCCATCAGGAGACGCTCTATAAAAACTTATTTTGAAGAAAGGTGTGAGGGAGGTCCTAAAAATAAGGACTTCTGTATGGTAATTAAACCTTTTCTTTCTTCAAAAAACAAAATGGCTTCTACTCTAATGATAAACGATGGCTCAGACCTTCTTACCGATCCTAAACAGGTTGCTGATTCAATGAACTCCTTTTATTCTAACATAGCGTTGGCTGCCAGCATGTTTTACTCCATCTGTGCGACACCTGGAGGGATGCGCTTGAGAATGGTCTCTCTACTGGGGTACTTCTTGTCGATTTATCTAAAGCGTTTGATTGTCTGCCACATTCATTAATCACAGCCAAACGGCAGGCTGATGGCATGGCACCTTCTGCCACTGCTCTTCTAACTGACTATCTTCTAAACAGGAGACAACGTGTTAAAGTTGGAAGCGTCATTAGTTCTTGGAGTACCATTCTCAAGGGCATCCCCCAGGGGTCTATCCTTGGCCCCGCAATTTTTAATATTTTCATGAATGATATTTTTTGCGCCATTCAGGATGGTGTTTTATTTAAATATGCGGATGACACCTCTGTGCTTGTGAAGGCAAAATCTAAGGCTTTACCGGTCCGCAAGCTCAAACAGAATGGCGAAAATCTTATAACATGGTGCAGTGACAATCAGATGGAGGCCAATCCATTTAAGTTTCAAGCCAGGATTTCTAATGAAAAGGCCTCCACTGATATTGTTATTGATAGTGTTACTATTACTAGTGAAGAAAGTTCAAACTGCTGGGCGTACAACTGGATAACAAGTTAAATTTCTCCCAACATGTTTCCAAAATTACCAAAAGAGCCACAAGTCAACCAAACTGTTTTATTCGTTTAGGACATTTCCTCGACACTAAAACACGTCTTCTTCTTTATAAATCCTTTGTCCTTTCAAATTTTAACTGCTGCCCAGCGGTTTGGCACTTTTGTGGTGCTAAAAATTCAGCGAACATGGCGAAAATCAATTTAGGGCACTTAAGTTTGTGTTCAACAGGTACGACCTGGAATATGATGAGCTACTTTGTATGGCAAACCTACCAAACTTGGAGCTAGCTCGTCTCCGACTCTACGCCACAGAAGTTTTTAAGGCTGTTCATAAGCTCAGCTCTGCATGTATAAGAGAACTTTTTAGCTTGAAGGAGCACCAGTACTCATTAAGGACTGTAAATACTCTTTACCGCCCAAACAAGAACTCTACTAAAGGTAGTCTTCATACTTCCAATAGCTTTGGTGCCAAAGTGTGGAATGAACTTCCCTGTGAGCTGAGAAATCAGACTGATCTTAAAACTTGTAAACGTCTTATTAAAAACTGGGAAGGCTTTAAATGCCGGTGCATATATTGTAAATTCCAGCTCAAATAATGTCTTTCTTCCTCCATCTTTTTTTTCTTTCTTTCCTTCTTTTATATCTTTGTCATCAACATATCATTTGTACCTCGTATCAATTTTATGTATTAATCACAACTCGGTCTTAATAGCTGCTGGTGAAGCTAATGCTGTACTGTATTTAACCACCGAGTATAAATCAAGATTTTTATCTTGTACATTGTATCTGAAAAATCTTTAGAATTCCTTGATCTCACTAAATTATTCCACGTGTCATTTGCGTGATGAGGAGAGGAACTGTGGTCTTGTGACGTTTGGATATTTTGTTTAGAACTTATACCTGCATCATACATGCGTTCAGATATATTATCTGCCGTACTGATATTTGGATCCCAGAAAACATCGATATTGGCCACATTTTCCATAATTTTCAAAACATCGATTTTTTTTTCATTTTAATTGGGTACTTCTTCAGGCCTGTATTTGGTGCCAGGGATTTCTTAAGTGGGGCTGCCGCCTCCAATAGATGCGTATTTGGCTTATTGTTAAAATCGATACAAACTTCAATAGGAGCATGGACTGTTGGTAGAACGACGTTCTTCGACCCATCATGGTTCAAAATGGAGGCGATACAGAACATATAGCCCAATCCAATTGCGAGATCCACCTTTCTTTCTGTCAGTACGAAAAGTCCCGTTGCCCGGTGATATGCGTGTTTTCATGTGGTTAAGCGGTATCATATTGTGTGCTGTACACAAATTCTGTATGTCCCTACCATTGACATTGTTAGCAGTATCAAGGTTGACTGTATAGGTGTAGCCTATGTCAGATTCAAACGGATCTAAATTTGAGAGTTTTGTGTTCAAGTCATCCACGAGTAACATATGGTGATACGCACATGACTGTTCTTGAATGATAGGGAAAAAAACAACTTTGAAAAATACATAGAGTCGCTTGGGGGGAATTTATGCTGCACCAAATCGAATTTATGGACCATTATGAACGGAGAACGCAACTTAATCTTTCGTTTGAAGTACGCCATTGACCACAAGGACAGTTTTATCAACACGGCTCCTCCACCATTGTGTCCTCACTTTGTACAGTAGTACTGCGTAAGCACTTGAATCAAGGCACAGAATAAGGACGATTGCACTTTATTTCACACAGGAAAATTACATCATATTTTTTGGACAGTTCGATACAGTTATTTTTTTTCTAATTTGGAGAAAACACCATGAATATTCACCGATATGATGGACAGCGAGTGTGTCTCCCCTCCAATCAAAATACGCTGGTGAGAACTGTCCACCGTCGTTCAGCGGGTTTCATTTTCATACTGAACAACTCTGCCTTGATTGTCGAGTTTCTCTTTTTCTGCCCTTTCCGCCGCTTTGATTCTTACAAATTCTTTCCCGATGCTTGGCTATATTTCTATTCTTTACATTTATCTTTGCAAAGGCTGGTCCGAGAGCTTTCAGTTTGGGAGTAACTTTCAGAATGTCTTTACGATCATCGGCATTTTCTAAGATGAGTTTTAACGTTCCGCTTTAGTTCGGAACGACGGTTATAATAATAATGATGATGATAATAATAATGATGATAATAATAATAATAATAATGATAATAATAATGATAATAATAATAATAATAATAATAATAATAATAATAATAATAATAATAATGATGATGATAATAATAATAATAATAATAATAATAATAATAATAATAATAATAATAATAATAATAATAATAATAATAATAATAATAATCTATTGATGAGACTACCCCTTTAAAACGGGGGCACCGCGGACAGGGCATGACCCGCGGTGCGTCCAAATATATACATTCAAGTATAAAAAGAACACAATACGTCACTATACACACCAATCAAGTATTACAACAATTAGGTCGAGCTCAGGGAGTCGCTAAGTGACTCGCGCCTGTAATGCCACGCTTCTGTTATAAACTTTTTACAGATAGAATCAAACAGTGACCCAACATTTTTTCCAAAGTCAAATGCTTGTTCGCCAGGTAAAAAACAAAGTTTTCTTATTTGTGAGGAACCCATGTATTTGTGCCATACGTGCTCCATACCGCACTCTCTTAGACTATTTTCCAACATAAATATATATTTGACTCTAATATGGTTTGTTGTAC
>CAXHWN010000422.1:0-12000 GCA_964020975.1 Hermodice carunculata
AGATTGTCTTCTGCGAAATGTGAACTTTTCTGCGTTCAGACGAGATAAAGGCTTTCAGAGTTTGCATAATAAGTGTAAAAATTACAGGCTAATTCTTTTATTTACCGATCCCTTAGCAAAGTGGGCCCACCTTCAACAAGGGTTACATGGCTTTGTAAAATTGTAACAGTAATGTTTTAATCGCAAAACTACAATTCAGTGGCTGTGGGGTGGGTGGGGCACATATAGAACGGGATTAGCTCCTTGATGCCTCTAAAATGTTTACAAGACAATATGCGACATAATATGAAAAATTAATTGTCAATTCGGTAAATATGATCAGTTTGGGACATACGTTTAACAATATTCAATTTGCAGAGCACCAGATTATTTACCAATTACATCCCCAATATTTATATTCCATGGCCCGTGCCCAAAAAAGAAAAGGAAAAGATACGAAAACAAACCAAAGAAAAAAGAAAGAAAGAATGAATAAATGAAAGCTAAAAGAAACGAAAAGAAGCTATAAACCATTTATTTGAACACAAGCCTGGGCGGAGGATAAAGATATAAGTGTCCCAAAGCTTCAAATATTATATAAAGTATACACTCATCACCTGCATTGCAGTATTTAAGTTTGCCTATTTCCGTATTTTAAAGCGCGGATTTCCTCATAGTCACCTGCTTGAAAAGAAGATTGAGTTTTTTTTTCATATTTGCTACCCCCCCCCCCTTTTTTGGGGGGGGGAGCGGAGTGCTAAACAACAGTACCTGAGAGCTTTAACTGTCACTCCATTGTATGTATTCTTTATCAATGTTTAAAATGACGTTCGTACATGGTAAATACTACGAAGCGGCACAGAACAGTTCTTACAATTTCAGCATAATCAAGAATTTCCTTATGGCTCGGACGTTCACCTCTCCATGTGTGCATTAGGTATGCTATCTCTTCTTTCACAATGATAGTTTGATAGTAGTGATTATATATATATATATATATATATATATATATATATATATATATATATATATATATATATATATATATATATATATATATATAGTATGTGTGTGTGTGTGTGTGTTTGGCCTGCTTTAGCAGAATAAGTCATCTGTTAGTAGATATGGAACTTCATTTAATTTATCACAGAACTGAATAGAGCAGGTATTCAGCTTTCCAAAACAAAAATAATTTTGGAAATAGTAGGTTTTGTGTCGACTGGTTGGCCATATTTCTGGAAGCCAATTATGAGAAAGGGGCTTTGAAGTTACAGTTCCTTTTCTTGCCAGATTGAACTCAGCTTGGTGACAATATTACCGTAGCAAGCAATAAAAGTTATTAACACCACAG
Source organism: Hermodice carunculata (assembly GCA_964020975.1). Taxonomy (NCBI): domain Eukaryota; kingdom Metazoa; phylum Annelida; class Polychaeta; order Eunicida; family Amphinomidae; genus Hermodice; species Hermodice carunculata. The sequence continues at coordinate 1,331 of CAXHWN010000422.1, forward strand.
CCACGCAGTTCGGCATACAATTAGAATACACCCTTGTGCTAATTTGGGCCAAAAATTATTTAATACAAATAAGTCATCTGTGTCATGGACAGTGATAAATACATCATGCAATTTCATACTTGGAAGCCTACTTATTTCTTCTTCTTCTTCTTCTTCTTCTTCATCTTCTTCTTCTTCTTCTTCTTCTTCTTCTTCTTCTTCTTCTTCTTCTTCTTCTTCTTCTTCTTCTTCTTCTTTTTTTTTTGAGGGGGTGGTGGGGTGTGTGGCAAAGCTGGGTAAAATTAGCAGAAACTCAGGAAACATGACAATGATAACAGATCTCATACTATCCATGATATAATAAAATAAGGCAATATATTAACATGAGATATAATATTTAAATCCAACATTTTATTTTTATTTTATTTCACGTATAACCATGTTCCTGGCTAGTGGTGCAATGCAACGAAGTTTCAAGGCTCTTACAAAACAGCTACGTTCACAACAGCATACTCTGGTGATTTTTCAGGACAATTTGACAATTCATCTGGTGAGAAATAATAAAAAATTTAAAAATAAAATAAAAAATGAAAAAACAAAAACAGAAAAAAAAAACAAAAAACAAACAGGCAAACAAACCAAAAAAAAAAAAAAGAAAAGAAAAAAAAGTAGTGCAGGGCTTTTCTCGATGGGGTACTCCTGCTTTATTGGCCAGTCCTCGTAATGAACCAGCAAAATAGATCATTGAAAGAGACACTTATGGAGGGCGAACTATGAAGCTGAATTATGCCTCAATTAACTGTAAGAAGAGATCACCAAGCTGCTGTGTGCGCCTATTCTGGGTTAAGAGCGGCAGTGGTGTAAACTGGTAGGCAACGAAATATAAAAAGAACTTAATTACCAGTTCACTCATCCCCAGACCAGCAGGTGCACGTTCGATGTGCGGGATGGTTCAGTATTTCTAACCTTACACTGTTTTTCTGTGTCAGCCGAGCATGGGTCATTGACTTGCTTATCATCATCATTGATATGTTTAGTTCTTGTCATTTGCTGAGATGTGCCAAGTTTTGAATCTATTACATTGACCTGTCGGAACCATAAGTGGGAAAAAATGACTTTAAAAAATCCGAAAACAGTATCTCCCCGCAGACAACAGATTACTTTGGAATAGCAAAGGAAAGTATATTGAATCCCCTACATCGTGCTTTTCCTCTGCAGGGAGTGAGCTTGGCTTATATTTGGTCATCTGGGCCGAGTTTTAAAGGCCACAGGGTTACCTTCATGCTGTTGGTTCCAGGATGTAACTCTAAGGAGATATGAGTGAAGAAGGTATTGCACAAAACAATGGTTCTACACAAGGCGATGGGTTGAGACGGCATATGGGTCACCTTGAATTGACAGTTAAGTTCACAGGGCCACTAAGTGTATTCCACGGTTAACATTAACCCCAGGATTATGAGAGCTACGACTTGGATATTGTAAGGGGTAAGAATATCCCCCAAGAAGGCTTGGTTGGGAATTGCGCTTGACCTAATTCTCACGGCTATGGGTAACTTGTTTTAGCTTTTTTTGATAGAATATATCCCAAGACCTGTTGGATCTAGGACTCTGATGATGTGCTTGATGAAGATCCTGTGTATAGACAAGTTACGAGCGGCAGGTAAATGTGGCCATGACCTTATGCTGAAAGGTCTCAGGCCAGTTTGAGCAAATTTGAATAAATTATATATAAACATGAGCCAATCCACTATATATTCTGCAGAGGAAAATGCCTACATATCCCAGAATGCTTTTGATTGCAAAGACCGTTATGCCGAGATAGTGAAGGCCAGTGCCATTGGATCGAACTCTATCTTACTGGAAATATTATATGTTAGCAGGTATCAGTCTGCCCATAGAGGGCAAGGCAAGCCGAGCACCAGACTGTCGCGGTCCCTCAATTTTCTTTCAGTTTGTTAATTTGATTTTTTTTTTTGTTTTTTGTTTTTTGTTTTTTTTTTGCTTGTTTCTTTTTTTGGGGTGGGGATGGGGATGGGGATGGGGATGGGGATGGGGGTGCTCTCTTAAGAAGTCTTGCATATCGTTGCAACTGTGTAATTTCTATACCCTTTTCGGATGGCACTGGTTTTATGTTTAAATATTCATACTACAAATTAACAAAAGGCAATCAAAGCTTATGGCGAACGTATGTTAAATCCGTCTTATTATTTCTAATATGTATCTCTACTTAGTACGCTTCTCTGCAACTCAGTCATAATACATAAACACTTTAAATAGTTCTAATGATTCTTTCAAGCGATCTTTTGTGAAGCGTGAATTGCATTTCTTTTCGGGAGGACAACAGTTTGTCACGTTCTGGGTTTCATAGATCGCCATTATCGAAAACTGGATTGGCTATAATAAACGTCTGCCGAGAGCGGCTTCTGTGTCATTAAGCGTCTTTGGGAATTAACTTCATCCTGTGATCGAGTGGGTGGTTCAAGTCACGTAAACCGTTCACCAGTCCTTTCTGTCCATTCAACCAGGATAATTTCAAAGAAAAGGATAAAAAATAAATAGATTATCATGCATAAACTCAGAGAAATTGACATGATTTTTATAAAATACATTTGTCAGAGCTGTCAAAAATGCTGGTAAAATTGCACTGGGAAGTCATATAGGCATGATGAACCCGGGATAGACGATGTGGCGGAGTCGATAAAACACGCAAAATGGGACCACTCATTTGCAGACTGGTAATTGACGTATAAAAATTGTGATGTTACGAAATTAGTCTCGTACAAGGATATTTCATTGATGAATAGCTTTAAAGCAAAAAACGCCTGGCCTGATACGTAGCAATAAATGTCTTTAATGTTCTCAATACCTATTTTTTTGTCAAATTAATTTGTATTATCTTTCGCCCGCGCAATATATTACTCCGAAAGTAAAAGCACATCCAAAGTGAATTCTTTTGGGGTTTCCAGGACCGAACACTGAAATTTCATTCCACTCTTGGTTCAAGATAGATCTATTCCAAGTTATGTATAACCATTCGAGTTGTGGATGGACAAAACAATGAGCGGTTTAAGTAATTTATTCCAACACCTTTCAATTTGCTAATTTCCGCTGAGCGCGCTGCTCAAATCAGTTAGCAAGGGGGTGTTCATTAACCAAACATTAACTTCATATACTGATCTACTTATCCGACCACGTATCTGAAACATTGTTGCGTCAGATTGTCCGCTTATGCACATACTTCATATGTAAACTATACGTGGTTAATGTCCAGTTGGATTCAATTTGACCTACAATTGGTCTGCCGTTAACCCTCGCAAGTCTAACATCGATGTATTGTCATGCAACGTTTTCCTTTAGAAATTTCCGAACTAGGCTTGTGCCGTACATGTCAAATGCTCCTCTTCCACCAAGAAAGAGACGGCGCGTCCACAGAGTCCATCAAATGCAGTGTGTCGCCTGTTGGTGGCACCGCAATAAATCACCCCCGGTATACAGCTATTGCAGGTGGAGACACATTGACAAGCAAAACTGGCATCACTCATTGGTTGAAAATGTCACGTGACACAAGAAGCTGGTACTGTATTCGCGCAGAATCATCTATCTGACATGCTTTAAATACTGAGCGCTGAGGAAAGCAGCTGAAGCAGTCAAGAGGGGGTAATCCTCATTGTGCTCCTGGCTATATCCAACATACAACAAGGATTAATCCTCAAGGTGCTACTGGTTGTACCCAACATAGAACAGGGCTTAATCTGTAAGGTGCTTCTGGCTGTACCCAACATAAAATAGGGCTTAATCTGTAAGGTGCTTCTGGCTGTACCCAACATAGAACAGGGCTTAATCTGTAAGGTGTTTCTGGCTGTACCCAACATAGAACAGGGCTTAATCTGTGAGGTGCTTCTGGTTGTACCCAACATAGGACAGGGCTTAATCTGTAAGGTGCTTCTGGTTGTACCCAACATAGAACAGGGCTTAGTCTGTAAGGTGCTTCTGGTTGTACCCAACATAGAACAGGGCTTAATCTGTAAGGTGCTTCTGGTTGTACCCAACATAGAACAGGGCTTAATCTGTAAGGTGCTTCTGGTTGTACCCAACATAGAACAGGGCTTAATCTGTAAGGTGCTTCTGGTTGTACCCAACATAGAACAGGGCTTAATCTGTAAAGTGCTTCTGGCTGTACCCAACATAGAACAGGGCTTAATCTGTGAGGTGCTTCTGGTTGTACCCAACATAGGACAGGGCTTAATCTGTAAGGTGCTTCTGGTTGTACCCAACATAGAACAGGGCTTAATCTGTAAGGTGCTTCTGGTTGTACCCAACATATAACAGGGCTTAATCTGTAAGGTGCTTCTGGCTGTACCCAACATAGAACAGGGCTTAATCTGTAAGGTGCTTCTGGTTGTACCCAACATAGAACAGGGCTTAATCTGTAAGGTGATTCTGGTTGTACCCAACATAGAACAGGGCTTAATCTGTAAAGTGCTTCTGGCTGTACCCAACATAGAACAGGGCTTAATCTGTAAGGTGCTTCTGGTTATACCCAACATAGAACAGGGCTTAATCTGTAAGGTGCTACTGGTTGTACCCAACATAGAACAGGGCTTAATCTGTAAGGTGCTTCTGGCTGTACCCAACATTGAACAGGGCTTAATCTGTAAGGTGCTTCTGGCTGTACCCCACACACAACAGGTCGAATATGCAGAGAGCTACTGGGCATATACTGTTCATACAACAGGGGCGAATGTTCAAGGGGCAACTGGTTATACTTGACATACAACAGGGGTTTATTTTTAACGTCCTATTGCTATATTCAACGTACAATAGGGGATGGTGTCTCATGTGCTACTGGCTATACACCACATATCACGGAGGTTAATCATCACCAAACTACTGGCTGTACTCCATCTACAGCAGTGGTTAATTTTTAATGTGTTACTGGCCATATCCAATATATAACAGAAGCTTATCTCTAATGTGCTCTAATGGCTATACTCAACGTACATGTACATCAGGAATTAACTTTCAAAGGCGCTGCTGGTTGTATCCAACATAGGCCTAAAGGCTACTGGGAACAAGAAAAACATTTTAAATGAAACTTTCTTCTTTACTATAGTCCTAGTCTTATTTCAACATGTTAAGATGCAGATACAAATATATATTGAAAGCAACAGCGTGCGTGGGTAAGGGGCACGCCCAGTAGTGGTGGACATAGTATGTTTGCGCTGCTCTGAAGGCCATGATATCTCCGATAGTTCCCAAGAGGTAACTCTGATCGAAGATGGCCCAAAACGGCACCAAAATGTAATCTTTAAATGGGGCATATTCTTGCTTCAGCATTCTTTGCCTTAATGGTTATCTGAATGTTTAGAAATTTATGAAGTAAGGCAAGTACTTTTAATTACTTACTTCCACAAGAAAACATAGCAAAGTACGGGGTCTATCTATGCAATCATGCGAAAGTAGACAAAACCAACCCCACTTTATGGGACAATAATGTGAGATAATCTGGTCAGCCCATTGCATTGTCCAACCTGTTTCCATCAAAATCACCCTGTAAAGAAGTAATATGTGTAGATTTGGAGGAGTTGTACAAATTGCCCTTTGATACATGACTTGGTTCTGAATATTGTGCAGACAACATATAGACCGGATACAAGGAAGTGTACCCAATGAGACAATACAACCTTTGATACGTGTATGCTTGATCGCTGTATGCCAGCAAAATCTGGAGGCCTTTAGTAACTGTTGCTCCTTGATATGAATAAACAGAATCTCGCATTTTATGTGGCATATTCCCGTTGAAAACAGTTCACACAAAATTTGGCTAATGTATATTGGGAGTGCACCGAAATCTACTAATTGGATAACTTCTAAAATACAATGATCGAAATTTGTAAATATTTGTACTGGCGGACACAATTAAAGCATAATGTCATGTTGTGGTACATACAAGTAGAACAAGAATAATTGCATTAAAGCTCTTTTATGGTGTGCCTGCAGAAATCCATCAGCACAGTTACAGCGGGCATGCTGAAATAAATAGGACAAACAAACCACTAGGGCACTGAAAAGAGCCCATGGTGTGTCCAAAAAGCTGCCAGCATTGAACAGATGTATCCCGGCATTTAGAGCAGTTTCATGGTGGGCGATTGCCATCGTGGCAAGGAAACGACACAACGTCTGAGAGAAATCATGTAAACGGTAATAACTCGGTACAATAACATGTAGAATAGCCCCCCCCCCCCCCACCACCACCACCACCACCAAAAAATAAAAGAAAAAAGAATGAAAAAAAGACATGCCCAGATCCAGTTCAAGCTTGTTTGAAGTGTACCCTGGGTGGATCCGTAACAAGTTTAGTCAATTGGATCCGGCCCAATGATATATTAAACTTTTATGATTTGTTTTCCTTTTTTACAAACATTAAATTGGCTTCTTCCTTCAAAGCGCTTGACTGATTGTCCTGGTGTGACACAAGGGCATATCTTTGACACAATAGTTCCCACGTTACTTATGCAGATGAAATAAACCTAATTTTCAAGGTCACAGGGCAATACTCTTCAATTATAGGATGCCTTAATAACTAATTGGCTTTGATGTTTGTCATGGTGATTGTTCTCTGAAAGATTGCGTTTGGGATATATTTGGAGTCCTTGGATTAATCTGCAATGTTCTGGGGTTACTTTCAGGTGTTTTATTCAAGATGTAATGGAGATAGGTAAGACCTCAGGCTTTGATAATTGCCCAAGACGACTATCTGTTAAAGGTATAGGTTCGGTCTGCCCATAGGTTATCTTGAAGTGGCCCCCGGGATCACAGAGATGCTAAATGTAGTTACTGATCACATGATAACTTTGGGGCTATTCACAGCAATACTTTGACATAGCACATGATGATGATCCTATATAAGGGTTATATTTTTAATTGCTTTTATTTGCTTTGACACACTTCTTAAAGTCACAGCACAGCTGTTTTAACTTTCGTTTCCAGCTTGTGTCCCCTCAAAACTTGGGCTGGGAATAATTGTACATCACGATGACACTTTGTGAAGATAAAGGTACTGTTTCAATCTCAAAGTGACCAATGCCAAGGTCAAGGACATTTCAACAGTCCACGTTTTCTCACGGCGGTCGCTTTATTTCACCCCTTATAAGTGTGCGTATTGATGATCAGATGAGCACAACGGCCTGGTACGGTCCTCTTGGGTTTTATGCTTGTGTGCTGATTTGTTCGTTTGTTTGTTTGGGGATTTTCTATCATTAGCTACCAATTTATAGGCAGTCGAAACTTTGCATTTCCTGTAGAAGGTAGCGGGTTTTATAATCAAAATTGATGGTATAAATAGCGAGCTATTTCATGAGGCTGACAGCGGACGTATAAACATAGTTTTAAATAGGAGGTATTCAAAAGTAACTGTGGTCGTGTGATGCCCTCTATCCTGCAACAAAAAACTTGACAGGAAGGAGGCAGATTCATTCATGTATTCATTAGGCCAAAATGTATCTTGTACTAAAATAGCAATCTGAGAAAGCAAACGCATAAGAAAAGTCATTCATGTGGTTCAAACATAAACAGCTGCTTAAAATATTCAGAAATGTTCATTTGTTTACCAAAAAAAAATTACTTCATAGAACTAACAGTGACAAAATTGATGAAAGTGTCCGTATCATGGTGGTGGCATAGTTCCATTGCCTATCGAAATAGATAGCAAGAACAGGTCTGCGGTGACTTCCTCCAATTAAATGTAATGGAATTTCTCGGCATCCGAATTACATTTTAATGGGATTTTCTGTTAAACATGGATATTTGAATAAGCTGAACTCTTCTTTACAACGAACTATTCTGAAGATAATATTGCATTTACGGCATACAATTAGCCACTTTCAGGTTTCACAGTCACCGTAATCATAGACTGAATTGGCCATCATTAACTTCGCCCCATTGTTACTTCCGTGTATGTTTGCGCGTGTGGGAATTCTCCCACATTACATGCATAAGTTATTTTATCTTCTGATCGAAGAGGTGGTTCAAGTCACGAGAGCCTTATCCATTCCCCAGGAGAACTATGAAGAAAATAGAAAAACAAAATGAAGATGAAGATTACATACATAAATTTATGAATCTGAAGTTGACGTGACTTCTGCATAAATGGTGTACTTTTTAGAGCACCCAGAAGTGCTGCTAAAAATTGCACCGAGCAGTGATGAAGACACGATATACCAGAGATAGGCGCAGTGACGAAACGATGAAACACGCAAAATTTGTACAACTGTATTTGACGCACATGCAGAAATGCAATGTTGGCAAATTAATCGGTTACAAGTGAACTAAGTTAATGAATAGTTTGAAAGATTAAAAAGCGCCGTCTGATTCATGGTATTCCGTGCCTTATACGTGAATCAATACCTATTTTGGCCAAATGAATTTATGTTTATCTTACGGCCACCATGGAGACCACTCCTGACACTAACACGGACCAAGCTGTGAATCCCGTGGGCTTACGAGACTGAACACGGGCCTATGCGTGCAATCTGGGTTTAAGGAAGAACATGCGCTGGACTGGTATAATTATTCATTTTGTGAAAGGTCATGGCTTTGAACGGTTGACATGATTTATTCTAGAAACTTTTTAATCAGTACACAGGTGCTATGCGTGCCATGGAAAACTTTTCACAAGGGGGTGTTCGTACCAAACACGTAGCTTTGAACTGATCTACAGAAAAGCGTAAAGGCAGCTTGTCTCTGACATTGTTCTGTGAGATATTTTGCCCATCGATGTGGTTCAAATGAGAAAACATACGTGTGCAATATCCGGTCAGAATGAATTTGCTGTACAATAAGCTTTCCTGAACCCTCCCCAGCCGAACAGCGATTTTTCTGCACACAACTTTTCCAATTAAAGATGCCAAGAGCGGTCAAGTGTAGCTAATTTTAGGTGAATCTTTTCATCAATGACGATTCAGGCGAGTCATCAAGAGATATTGTAACATTGAAAAATAGAGTGCGCGGCTATAAAGTCGTCCCCAGATAGTTAGTCGTCAAGGTAGTACTGTCTGCTATGCCTTGACATAGAGACAAAAGACTTCCTTCTTGGAAGTACAAGAAAGTACAACCATGAGAGCATTTGATACGTTTAGTTGGGGTGCTATTAAAAGTCCGAATTTTAATTTCATCAGTAACATTTGCATCTTTTAGGTATACTTTTGTCAATAAATGAGCATTGATTTTTAATATACTCTCGTTTCAAATGATTGTTTATTTTCAGTATATTTTTGTTTGTAAATGAAGAATTTTGAAATCATGTTGTGGTGTTATAAAAATGAGTGTTATAAATTGTATCAGTAAAATACAAGTTGATTTACTCTATTGGTAGTCTCGGTACATACCTCTCAGTGTGAAGTATTTTTGAGAAGCGGACAGAGACATGGACCTTTGCAGCCGGAGGCAGAGTTCTGAGAATCTGCCTAGTCTGCACTGCGTATTATGTCTTGTAAATAATCAGCTGACAGATAAGCTGTGGCATCTAGACTATTCTCAGCTGAGACAAGATTCAGGCCTTCAAAGTTGCATCATTAATATCGAAAATAGATATCAAATTTGCTATTAAAAATTGTTCGTGTATTACAGAAAGCCTGTGTTAAAAAAATTATAATAATAATAATAATAATAAAGGGGGGGGGGGTATCCCAATGTAATGTTAACGGATTTAATGGGATTATTGCTAAATAGTGTATCCAGGTATTTACATAGTATCAGTCGATATTATATAAATATAAATTGCAGATGTAAAACCAGGGGAGTTTGCGGCCTTACGGGGATCATATAATTGTATTTGCCGCTTATCGGTTTCTATACCATCAATCCTCGCTACCATTTTCCGTGTCTTCGGCGGTAAAATAAAATAAAATCAAAAAAAAAAAAAAAAAGGAAAAAACAAGAAAATACTTACCGGCACGAAACATGATAATGCATGAGAACGCGGATATTGACAATGTTCCATACATTATATAGAATTAAACTTTCGTCATCTGCATAATAACATTTCAAGTTTTAGCCTAAGTACATTTCAAAGACGGATACATGTACGTTATAATAGCACTTTTGAAGGGAAGGAAGCAGGCTGTGGGCACCCGGAAGTGTCCCGTGTTTCTCTGCTGGGTGCACCCTTCCTGTCTTCCTTATGTCCCCCCCCCCATTTTCGTCCACGCGCAGAGCCTGTTAGCCGGCTGTGCTGGTATGCCCCACCTGAATATAGTCGTGTTTTGTGCAAACGCAGACATTCTGTTTTTGTTTTTTTCTTTCTTTCTGCCTCTACTTCTTGTCCGCAGGTATTTTGCTGTCAGAGACAGCTGTAGCTAGAAATGCAAACTGTTGCATTGCCACGGCCCAGAAAGTATTGGAATTGTCCTATGATTTAGAATAATTTAATATGTTCAAAATTGTTCAAATTACAAGTATTTCACTCATTTATTAACCATGCCATATCTTCAAAATATTCCAGATAGCGGTACGATTCCTGATTAGATATATGGGTTTGTGTCGTGGTCAACTCCTATGGCAAGCAAACAAAAGTTTAAGAGTTTAAATTTGTGCTAAATTCACAAAACACCTTGCAGACTTTGCACAATATACATTTCCTACCCCTTCAACCACAACATGTTCAAACTGCTTTCTGTTATTTACCTCCATGC
>CAXHWN010000423.1:0-35000 GCA_964020975.1 Hermodice carunculata
GTCCACATTATAAAATGGTCATCTGGATAAGGTTTCCAGTTCTTTTAAAAAAAACGGCGAAGGATTTGGATGCATGTCTAAGTTTTTCGTATAATAAAATTTCTAGATATCCAAGACTAAGCGTTGCATAAGTTGGTGCACATTTAGTTCCATCGCACACCATTTTTTCTGTATGTATTTTTCTCCATCAAATCTTAACATATTATTTTCTAATATTAGTGAAAGACTTTCCACAATAAGTTCTCTTGTGAAACGTTGATTTTTTGTGTCAGGATATTTGTTCAGCCAGTATTCAATCGCACTTTTTCCTAACTCATGAGGTATGTTACTATATAAATAACACATCAAAACTGACTAAATACCGATCCTTGACTTTCTCTTGTGATATTTTATTGATGAAGTTGATATTGTACGGTTTTAAAATTTTGTTTATGAGATCACTAAGCCTACTCATATTGCATACAGGTCCTGCTGCAATGGTCGGAATTTTAAATCTGCAGGTCAAATAATAGGTACATATATACCATCTTGTTCATTTATAGCTTTTTTGATAATATCAGACTTATGAACTTTCGGTAAGCCGTAAATTACTTGTTCTTAACTGCAAACCATCCAGAATTTTTTTTACTTTGTTGTAAAGATTTTACGATGTTTGTCAATAAATTTTCTTAATTTATAACTCACTTTATTTTCTCTGTCTGGTTCTCCCATTGCTCATAAAATTCTTCATCATTAAGTAATGATTTTATCTTTTCAGCATAATTATTGGTGTCCATAATGACAACTGCTCCACCCTTGTATGCTTCCTTAATCATGATAGAATTGTCAGTTTGCAATTCATTCATAGCTTGTAGCTCCTCTTTAGTTGAATTATTTTTGTTGGTGGGTGAAGGTACTTTGTGGAGAGAGTGCGCAATTTGTTTCAGTCTGTCAATACATTTTTCTAATGTCTCATTTGACTTTTAGGAGGGGTGAAAGAACTTTTTCCTTTGACCAGTGATTCATCCCATTCCTCACTGTATTGTGGAAAAATTCTTTCAGACGTAATGTACGACAAAATTTTAAAATATCACACACTTCTTCTTCTGTGTCTTTTCTGGTGTCGGTGTGAATTTTAATCCCTTTATAAGCAACTTTACTTGTCCTTGTGTCAATTGTTTGCTTGATATGTTTATAATTTAACAATAGATGTTTTTTGAAGTTAGTATCTTCTTGGCTCCTGCTGTTGGGGGTATTGGTTGCGCTCTTTATCTCCATCTGTTGTATCTTTGCTCTTTTGGTAGGTGACTCTTGCTACTCTTGATTGTCTCTGGTCTTTCTCCTCTTTGATTGTGTAGCCTTTTGGTCTTGTAGAGGGCGCCTCTTGTATTTGAGAGTGGCTCTCTTTTTAAAAATGAAACTATTCTTCATTTTCTACATTTAGGCCTAGTTCATATCTCTGACCTTGGGTTTTGTCTGTGCAATAGGTCTGCGTCATGTCTAGGTTGAAATACTTGAAATCTATTGTATGTCGGGAAGTCTACGTTTTCTTCTGTTTTCATTCCTAGCTACCATTGCAAAAAATTCCTTGTCTGTTGTTTCTAAAGGGTTCCATACATTGGTTAAACATTGACAAATGTTATTTGTCCTTAAATTCTGATGTTATGTTCATACAATGAACCTACAGCTATTGTACATAATATTTTGGTTTTGTAATATTTACAATCAAGAGTAATCTACATTCATTTCAACAACCTGCATCTAATTGATTTTATATGTTCAAATTTACAATTCAATTTGGGCAAAAGGTGGTATCTATTGTGATATGCTAATATGTGTTATGTAATTGGATATATAGTGACAGTAAAAACAATATATGTACGTCGCAGTATACATTTTCTGGCATATGGGTAACCCTAGCTTGTCTGTGGGTTCCGACTTCTCCAAACAGGGAGACTATCTTATTGATTGACACTTTCCTTACCATTTATAAATATTGATTAGTATTGTTTAGCAGTGTATGAAAGTTCCTCAACGTTGATTAGCAGTGTTTGGATGAGGCATATATTGACCTGTTCAAGTTACCTTATTCTACAATGTTTAGCACTTTCACTATTATAAATCTATACTGATTAGCAATGATTAGCAGTCTTTGCACATTTATTAAATTGAATAGCACCTCCATTTCCTCAAGTTTCCATTTCAATTAACAAACTGTGATTCAAATCTTGCTACCTTTTGCCTTGCGACATGTATACTCATCAAACGAATCAATGTGTAGAATTTTTATCATCTTTTATGCAAAATAACATACATCTATTAAATTGCGTATACTGACTAAAAGCTGTGGCACAGAAAAGTCCATCATGCTGTTTTGAGTTCCTGAGACATACACCAATCAAAAAGCATTATTAAGTTTGGTGCCCTCAGATGGTACCAATTGGTCAAAATTGGGCCCTCAGGCTCATGGTCTATATATATATATATATATATATATATATATATATATATATATATATATAAAACACCCTTACATATGGTATTCTGGTACATTTTGCTCCTAATTAAGGATGAAGTTTATAAAGTTAGATTAAAAAGAAATCTTCAGAAAGCTTTTTAAATTATTTTTGTCAGCTCATAAATTACATTTTGTAGTCTTCAAATAACCAGTTCTTTTCATTTTAAGCAACATAAATGACAACTGCAACAAGTGAGTGAATGAATGAATGAATGAATGAATGAATGAGCAAATAAATGAACAAAAAATGATTGAAATATTTAAATAAAATAAAAAATCAGAATAGATGATTTGCTTCAAACCAAATCTGTCTCTATGCCTTTGAAGCTTGCATAAATTACAAATGTTTAATTCTACAACAGTGACTTTGTGTCCATAGGCTATACATGCAATGAGACACAAGAGACCATGAAAATGACACAAGCAGTCTTTTGAATGTTGAATCTTCTACACAACCTGACTTGAAATAAAGAACTAATGGTGCAAGGGAGACACCTAACTAACTTTAAACAATTTTGTTTTTCTGATTCCCATTGCAGAAAAAAAAAAAAAACAACAAAACAAGTCTGTTTCTTTTTGCCAACTGGTATTACACACACACTCTTCTGGCACCAATCATTGACAAAGCTGTGTTCAAATTCAAGTGATTGTGTCCAGGATTTGGTTAATGTCAAATGTGACTTGAGGCCTGGAACAAGGAATGGCAAAAGATGTTTGTATAATATGGGGATTGCAATGTACAGGTTGCCCAGCCTTGACTTTCAAAGATATTCAAGATTAAAATTTTTTGTTATTGACTAATTTGTGTAAATTAAAAGATTACAGCATTGCTTGATCATTGGATGCACCTATAATATACCTATAAATTACAGTTGGATTGGGAACTCTGATAATTATAGTTTTGAAGATATTCAACATGTAAGGTTTTTAAGTGCCCGAATTAGCATAATGAAAATGCTGTACAAATTTTTTTCATGGCTCACTGCATTGGCAGGTTTTACAAACATATGCAGAGAGGGAGGAGAGGGAGAGAGAGAGAGGGAGAGAGAGAGAGAGGGATGAGAGAGAGAGAGAGAGAGAGAGAGGAGAGAGAGAGAGAGAGAGAGAGAGAGAGAGAGAGAGAGAGAGAGAGAGAGAGAGAGAGAGAGAGAGAGAGAGAGAGAGAGAGAGAGAGAGAGAGAGAGAGAGAATGTTTACAGTGAGTAATGTGACACTTGAGAACTGAAATAAGATGTTTGTATTGTTGGGTTTATTTTTCGTTGGAAGAAGATTCACAATAATGATACTGACAAGGGCACATTTCAATTGAAGACTATGAAGATTGCGAAGCGAATCTGTGAAACTAGTCGATCTGTGACAGCTGTGGGAAAAGCCTGCTTTATGGAACAAATGAAGATGGACAGGGATAGCGCATACAGGTAAGTAACCTTGTGCCTCCAGGAAAGATGAAAGTGTCAAATTTTGAGGCCTACTTATAACAAAAACTAAGCCCCCCCCCCAAAAAAAAAAAAAACAAAAAAAAACAAAAAAACAAAAAACAAAAAAACCCAAAAAAGAAAGCAAGAAAAGAAAAAGCTCCTGAATCATTTATTTAGAAAACAGGTTGCTTCGAAATAAAAGTTAAATTCAACTTTTATGGTCAGTGGGTTTGTGAATTATTTCATATTTATGAGGTCCATGTTTTTGCACCATTTTTTGGACTGTTTATCCTACAATTATAAGATAAGATCCTTGGCTGTGCATGCATATTCTGTAAGACATGACAAATATATGCATATGTGGTTTTAGAATGGTAATACAATACACTCTGAGTTGATGATAAGAAAATGTTTTTTTCATATATGTCCTCCATTATTATTTCCAGGAAACCAGCACTTGTAATCCATTCTCCAGTATATATATATATATATATATATATATATATATATATATATATATATATATATATATATATATATATATATATATATATATATATATATATATATATATATATATATATATATATATATATATATATATACACACAGTGGAATTTCCCTATTAACCCCTAATGGACTGAAAAAGTGGTATTAATAGGGGAGTGGTCTTAATGGAGATGTAATTTAATTAAGGATGAACAAAAATGGGTGTGTATAGTGGTCTTACTGTAGAAGTGGTCTCTATGGAGGTGGTCTTAATTGGAGATTCTATGGTGTAAAGAAATGTAGAATGACTAATATCTCAAGCACATATTTAATAACATTCTGCATTTCCATTTTATTATGACTTTTTTTTTTTTAATTCATCAGGCTTGCATCAGATGTTATGGTGTCCAATTTAGCTCTTGAAGATGGCCAAGAAGGAATTAAAGCATTCATAGAGAAGAGGAAACCATCTTGGACACACAGTACAGACACAGTACATTAAGTTGAGGCCATCGATGGCTTGCTCTGGATCACTTATGGGGGGGGGGGGGGGAGGGTTGAGGGGTTTTACGGGGCATTATTATTTGTCATACTCAGATACTGTAAGCCCTATAAATTTCTGTTATTTGTTTACCAACCGTTATTTGCACATTTTCTTATTTTCCATACCTTGTTCTAGGGCAAAATTATTATTTGTATCAGCATACCAGGGGTCACTGTTTACCCCTCCCTCTCCCCCCACCCCCACCCCCACCCCCACCCCGCCCTATTAAAGTATATCACGACATGTTCAGTCTGCACCAAGTCCTGTTTTAGGCAACACACTCAAATGAAATATATTGATGAACACTTGCCAACTATATTGGGAAAAAAAAAAAAATTTTTGATAACTTAACTCACGCAGTAAAATCATATTTGTGATAAGTTTTGCTTAATTTTTGTGTTTAATTGTAAAATATTAAAATAAGAAACGGTCAAAAATGACTTTATTGGCTTTGTGGCATACGTGTGGATCTAAGCGTCAGTGTGTGGAGAGTGTTCATCAGTTTGTGTTCACCAGTCAGCAGTAAAACTGTACAAAGCCATCCCAAGTGAAGAGTTCTTAAGAAACAAAGGTGGGGTGGATGAAAATGATTTGTCCAGGTATATAAATCTAGATTCTTTTGAAATTCAGTATCCAGGTGCAAAAACAAAATATCTCAATGTTGAGGATCTGAAGGTGTTTCTAACTAGACACAAAAACATATTAACAATTCTCAGCCTCAACATTGAGTCAATGAATGCAAAATTCGATGAGTTCAAAGTTCTAATAGACAGCCTAGCTGAAACTGATACCTTCTTCAGTGTAATATGTATACAAGAGGCATGGCTTAATGAAACTCATGACCCCAAACAATTTGAACTACAACATTACAATATGTATTCACAATATAGCAATAATGAATGCTCCAAAAAGGGGGGCCTAATCACATATGTAAGAAATAATATAAGTGTTAAAAAACAAGAGAATTACAATAAATTTCAATACTGGGAAGGTCTATTTATTGACATTGAGGACAGTAATAAAAATCAGATAAAATTAGGGAATATATATCGACCCCCGAAAGGAAACAATAACCATAGAGCCATTGAGTCCTTCCTGCAGGAATTCTGTCCAGTAATTAATAACCTTGATCACCAGAATCATAATTTCATACTCGCTGGGGACTTTAACATTGATCTACTGAAAGTAAACATAAATGGAAAGTATCAAGAATTTTATGACTTTATTACTGAACATAACATGCTGCCAAATATTTTACTACCCACCAGATTATCTAAACGGAATGCCACATTAATTGATAACATTTTTAGTAAAAACTCAAATTCGTGCAATCCTGTTCAAACGGGAATCCTAGTTCATAAACTATCAGATCACTTGCCCACAATGTCAGCTATAAATTTTAATACAAATGTTAATCATATCAATAAAAAGCAAATCCAATTTAGAGCTTTCACAGGTAATGCTACTCGTGATTTCCTTGAAGATTTACACAACACAAACTGGGATTCCATTTTTGATAATAATATAAATGCAGATCCGCAAATGACTTATGATCAGAAATTCTCAATCAAACTAGATGATATGATTAACAAGCACTTTCCTTTAAAAAAGAAAAAATTCAACAAATACAAACATAAGAAAACAAAATGGATCACCCAAGACATCTGAAACAAAATTAAACATAGAGATATGCTCTACAAGAAAGTTCACTCTATTACACAAGAAAATGAAAGGTATAACGATCTGTCTAGAAGGCTCCAAGAGTGTAGTAGTGAAGTCAGATCGATGATTCGTAGGGCAAAATCTGCATATTATCTGGCAGAATTTAATAAATATAAAGATGATATCAAAAATACATGGAAAACCATAAAAGATGTCATAAATAAGTCTAACACTTATAAAGAATTTCCCAAATATTTTAATATCAACAATAAACAAATAACAGACACACAGGAAATTGCAGCAAAATTTAATGATTTTTTTGTCAATATTGGGCCAACATTGGCAAAGAAAATAAACACTGAAGGGAAAAAAGCTTTCCAATCCTATTTACAAAACACAAATACAAATTCTACTTTCCATTTCACATATGTGGATGACGATCATATAAAGACCGTAATATCTAAACTAAACCCCCAAAAAAGTGCTGGAGCAGACAATATATCCCTCATACTTCTGAAACTCTCCTCAGAGGCCTTAAGTAAACCTCTAACAGCTATCATAAACCAATCATTAAAAAATGGTATCTTCCCTAACAAATTAAAAATAGCCAAAGTAAAACCAATTTTCAAAAAAGATGATCAACATGATTTCAACAATTACAGACCCATATCTCTTCTACCATCTATCTCCAAAGTTTTCGAACGTGTGGTCCATACTCAACTCTTTCAATACTTTACGGATAATATGTTATTCTATAATCATCAATATGGCTTTAGAAAAAATCACTCAACGGAAACAGCAGTACTACAACTCATAGATAGACTAAAGGCTAATCTTGACGAAAACAAAATTCCAATTGCTGTCTTTTTGGACCTTTCCAAAGCCTTTGACACTATAGACCACAATATACTTCTTAAAAAACTTGAACATTACGGAATCCTACATACAGAGCTTCAGTGGTTCAGTAGCTACCTAAGTAATAGAATCCAGTATGTTGAAATTGAAAACATCAAATCACCATTACAGAAAATCTTCACTGGAGTGCCTCAAGGCTGAATCCTGGGCCCACTTCTATTCCTAATATATATAAACGACCTACACACAGCCAGTAACTTTATCTCAATCATGTACGCTGATGACACTAACTTGTTAAGTACAATATGTAATTTCACAGATGATACATCATCACACTCTTCATTTTCAGATAATGTAAATAAAAAATTAACTAAAGTTAGTGACTGGCTAGCTGTGAATAAACTATCTTTGAATGTTGATAAAACTAAATTTATGATCTTCCATACAAAACAGAAACAATTATCCCATGAACAAATACCAAACATTAAAATTAACAATCAACAAGTAGAGAGAGTAAAAAGTTTTAAATTCTTGGGGGTCTTAATTGACCATAGTCTTACTTGGAATAACCATGTCACTCTTATATCTAACAAATTATCACGGACATGTGGTATACTAGCTAAATTGAAGAATTTACTACCTGAATGCATTCTACAAATAATTTATAACGCTTTATTCCTTCCACACTTGAATTATGGAATTACAGCCTGGGGTTTTCACTCATGTAGTAGACTCATCAAGCTGCAAAAGAAAGCAGTAAGACTAATTAGCAAAAGCAAATACAACGCACATACATCACCGATCTTTAAAAGCCTTGGCTTACTTAAAGTTACAGACATTTTCAAATTATCCTGCATGAAACTGTATTTCAAATATGAAAATAATATGTTACCAAGTTATTTTAATAACCTATTCAACAATAATCTAGCACAGCAGACTGACAGACCAAGAAGGGTTGCTTCCGCCCCACGAAGATACGATGAAACAGTACATCATATCCCCACTTTAACCCCAACTATACCAATCATAGTCACTAATACTAAAATTAGTCGTTTGTGTATTAGATACATAATACCTGACCTAATCAATGAAAACTACTTACCTGAAATTGTCATGTCAAAAATCCTTACTCATTCCTTCAAAGGTTTTACTCAATATGCAAAGAAGTACATCATTAATAACTATGAAACCAACTGCAATATTGTCAATTGTTATATCTGTATCAGTAACACTAATTAATAATTTACCTTAGTAACCACATGTATGTATTATCATCACTTGGTCTAACAATTGTATAAAACTTTTTATTCCTTCAGCCAACAGCGTATGTATGTATAGCAGTTAACATTAATTAACTCTAGGGTGGCCTGCATGATAGCGATTCTTCAGAATCTTAGTGCAGGTCTCACGGTTTAAACATGAGTATATTGTACTATGTATATTACTGATGTACTGAAGTTTTAGACCAAATAAAGCTTTCAACTGTCAACTGTCAACATTTAAAACAATTACCATATTCTACCCAATGAGCACTCTGGGCACTTAGGAACCCAGGAGAACACCCGGCAAGGGCCTGACACCAATATAATGTAAACTCTGCGTGGGTGAATGCAGGTTGCAGGGTCTGGCCATTTCAAATATGGTTGTCCGTCCATCTATTGACGTGGTGAGAAGTGCCTCGTCAACATTGTCAAGTGTGTACATTGTAACTGTGTTGTTTTGGGGAGGTCACAAGTAAAAGTACAACCCCCCACCAGGTTGTCTTGTGGCTGCAGGAATTACCCCTGTGGAAGACAAAAGTATGTCCATAAGCTATGGAGTAGGGGGCTTTTGTAGTAGTCGCAACCCCCCTTCCTCCCCCCCTAAAAAAAAAAAAAACAAAGAAAAAAAAACACTTATGAAATTATTAGTTATTTAAATGATCTTCCACTTACTACCTACACTTTTAACAGTATTGGTGTAATTATATGGAAACAACAGTTACATGTAGGATATTGAGCCTAAATTTAGCTGCTTCTGCATGGTCCTAATGAGGCAAGGGGCACTTGTTACAGCTCAGGTGCTCATTGGGAGGTATACGGTACATCCAATCTGGGCCACTGTTCTATCCTTATGTGCTTAGATGATTCACACTTTCAACCTTATACCAGCCTAAACCAACTGGTGGCCCTACATTATATGCTTCAATGTTTGAAACCGATTTTAATACAAACAACAATGCAAGCAAATATTGTATATGGGACCCATTGGAATAACATTGTGTTGTCAACAGCTTTCTGTGGCATGGGCTGGGCAACCAACCTATGCCAAGGAAAACTGCTGACTCAGTCTTACTCCAAGTGAGAAAGGGTTAACGGGGAGTCTTAATCTGAGGGAGAAAGGGTTAATGTGGGATAAAACATTAGAGTAGGTAGCAATATGATTGTGACACTGTGATATTATCTGAAACTATGAAAAAGAAGTGCATTAAGCCTTAAAGTGCTAATCACTGTTATAGTTGTTTTCTCATTACTGTTAAACATACCATGGTTACAAGATTCAAATTCCTCATGAAGATACCTTTCATTCAAATACCAGCAAGCCTAGTCTAAAGAAAAAAGTAGCCTTAGTCAACAGCTTTCCTTGGGGTACTTTGCGCACAATACATGCAAAGTGTCTGAAGGAAAGCTGTTGACTCAATCTTAAATCAGCCATTTAAATGGCAAGATTCTGTAAAGGTGCGGCAACATTTGACGTAGGAAAAGCCTGGATACATGTACAGAGCCACTTGCTATAAAGACCACTTCCCATGAGATACCCGGTATTTTTTCACACTGTTACCTGCTATGTAAGACCACCTGTTGCTGGCAATAGGGATGGTATTCAATATCAGGTATCAGCGTATCATAAAGAGGCCCAGTAGTGTGCCCAAACTGCCTGTGCACTGACATTTTTCTCACGGTCCTTTATGCGTGATCTTTTTTCCGTGGATTGCAGTGTCTTCATGCTTTGTAATTCTGTAGAACTGAAGATCAGACAAAGTTGTTACCTCTTATTTTTTTAATGACTGACATCTGTGTTAGTCAAGGGTAAAGTTTGCTGTTCTGAATTACAGTCTTTTAAGAAATGGGGGTCGCTTTTGTATGTGTTATTGCATGATGACGCGGGTGATTG
The DNA here is from genome assembly GCA_964020975.1 of Hermodice carunculata. Taxonomy (NCBI): domain Eukaryota; kingdom Metazoa; phylum Annelida; class Polychaeta; order Eunicida; family Amphinomidae; genus Hermodice; species Hermodice carunculata. The sequence goes on from CAXHWN010000423.1 coordinate 10,619, forward strand.
AAGCTGGCATCGTGGGCATGGCACACGCCAGTGCGCCTCGCCCGATGCCAGCTTCAATCACCCGCGTCATTATGCCATAAAACACAAAAGAGCGACCCTCATATTTACATTTTCCCATTATTTGTTTCTGCTCGATTACACAAAATGTAGTAGGTCTGCACAGAATTGAGACAAACGACCAGAAACTGATTTGCCCAGCTTTGTTTAACTGTTGAGTTTTGGAAACCCTCAAGGTGGGCATGGCTTATTGGAATGTGGGCGGGACATGTGTTATGGTCCCATAACACACAAGTCTAATGTGTTATGGTCTCATAACGCACCAGGCTCTCTCCTCTACTTGCAATGTTAAAAATTACATTGAATGTAAATATTAAGAAATATTCTGTACAGGGAATGTAATTTTAATGACTTAAAATTTCGTAAGAATAGAATTTAAGTATGGTGCTCAATATGTTTATATATCAAATGATTTTTCATGTTTTGCACATGAAAAAATGTTATGTATGTATACAATATTTGTAAACACATGTATATACAATTATATACCAGGATTGATACAATATAGCTCAGCTGAATAGCATGTTAGAGCTTCAGTGATGACAACACTGAGGTATTAGATGAGAATTATTTGCATATTCAGCATTTTCCAAGTAATTATTTTTGCTGTGTCAACATGCATTGGACAAGCAAAATAAAATTTCTACTGGAGATTCACTTGCTGCACTTGTAATTACAGACTGAATTAGTTGTGCTGGATAGCATTGGTTAAAATGTCAGCATTCAAAGTGAACATTAACAGGACAGGTTTAACTTGCCGTCTATGTTAAAGAAGAGAGGGTGCCCCTGTATAGGTTCACTGGTACAACACCTCTTATGTAAATGTAATTTTTTACGTATATGTGAAGTACTAACAGAGGAGATTTGTGATGTGATGAATTATGAACGAACTCTGACCCCACAGGAAAACAATCCATATGGATACCTGGTTATTTTCCAGCCAAAAACGTTATGTGTAAGTAGTGTCCTCAACACATGCGAAACAAACACAGTGGCTTTTACATAAGGGGTACATGTACTGTCAAAAGATTGATGTGCTATGGAAATCTTAATTACCTCTATTAGGGGAGATAGGGTTAAGGGCCCATTTAGTTTTCCTTCACACAAAATCAATGTTTGTAAAAAAAAAAAAAATGAAATAAAGAATGTATCAAACTCATTTACATGTTTCATGTGTGATATTGTTATTTTAAGCTGGGCATCCTAAAAAGTATTTAATTTGTGGATAACAAATACAACAAACAAGCTGAATACAGTATGAACCCTTAAAGTGTTGATTTAACACTGAGTCAACAGCTTTCCTTGCATGCAAAAGGACGATCCAGGAGTATTTTTGCAAAGGTTAGATTTTAAATTCATTATCAATGCCTTGTCTGAAACCTGCTTAAAAGATACCAAAGAGGACATCTGTAATTTGGCAATGCATCATCATGAATGCAAATGAAGATTGATTAGACAAGGAGGTGGGGTTTTAAATCATTATAAGATATACATTTTCCGATATTTCAGAATTTATGTGCCAGAAAAATGGGGGGGGGGGGGGGCAGTGGTACTGAAAAGGAATAATACAGTATTTTGAATTTCTTTTTTATTTGGATAAATATCTTACAGGATTAGTCAAGACATATTTTGTTCCTCCAAGGCAAAGTGAAGATTTCTGTATCTGTAAGCTTCGGTCACTAATTTGGATAAATTTAATTTATATTCTATCTTACGAACCGGCTTTTTGGAAGTCATTCCCTACTCCTGTTTAGATGGCTGCTTCATCACATATTTAAAAAAAAAAAAAAAAAAACCATGGGCCTAATGCTGTGCTGACCACTTATCACCAAAAATATTATTTTGTGAAAGGTATTTAATCCACAAACTTTAAAAATTAATCAAGGTTAACCATATTTTGCACTATCAAACTTCCACGTGATACACATTTGTGGTACATTTTGCATCATCCGCCTTATTCTTTTTCAAGGTATGGAAATAAATGTCCCTTTCTCAAGTGTTTAATGACATTGAATAATAGGTCAAGGTCACAATCATTGAGTCATGGTGACCAATAACGTAGGTCACCAAGTAGAGTTTTTAGTAACATGCAATATACTGAAGTGCAATTTGGATCTAAAGGCTCAATTCTCTTTGTCACTGATGTATAAACTACACCGTAACTTCACAAAATCACTCTTCCAAGTGAATGAGTCTGGTGACGTACAAAAATAGGTCAAGGTCACTGATCTTCCACAATATATTAACATTGGATATGATGTATGTATTCTTTAAATTCGGCTTGTCTAATTCAATTATTTTTGGTGAAGAGATCCGCTTCACCATTTCAATGTACAGTGGTCCCTGTCACCAGAGACCACCCCTACAGCAACAAAAAAGTGGTCTTATGAGACAGGTGGTCTTTCATGACAGGTAAATTAACATGGGAAGTACAGGACTTGGGAATCTGAAAAGCGGTCTCTCATGAGAGGGTGGTCTCTCACGACAGGGGTCTCTCGTGACAGGGACTACTGTATTACATTGTAGGGGACACTTTCAGCAGGGGGTCCTTACTCTTTGAGTAAAATCTGATGAAAAACTTGCAAATATGCAACAATAAATCCATTATTTATGTTTGAGGCCCCAGTACCCGTTATTGGTCTAAAAACTGGCCAGTATTTTTGTTGAGTGTGTGGTTTTTACCTCAGCTGACTTGTCAGTCAGCTGAGGTTTTTTGAGGGTCCGTCATCCGTCCGTCGTCCACAATTCACATTTTCGACTTCTTCTCAAAAACCGTCAGCCAGATTCACTTCAAACTTGGTGGAAATGTGCCTTGGGTGGGTCTCTACCAAGTTTGTTCAAATGGTCGCGGTCCAGGGATTTTTGGATTTTTAATGAATTTTTTTGTTCTTTTTTGGGTAAATCTTAAAAAATCTTCTTCTCCGAAACCGCTCTCCCAATTGCTTTGATATCACACAGGAACACTCCCTGGGACTCCTAGTTCTTAATTTGTTCACCAGGTGGCGCTGTAATTTTTTCCTAATTTTTTATGAATTTTTATGTGTTATAGCTATTTTCGACTTCTTCTCCAGAACCGTCACTCAGATTAAGCTGAAACATGGTGGACATGTTCCTTGTAGAAGGGTCAAACAAATTTGTTCTCTATGTGGGAATGCTGCGGATTCCTGATTTTTAACGATTTTTTCAATTCGGGTACTTGTCGGTCAATGCAGCTTTCCTATTGATTACTATGGAAGTCAATGAGCATTCTAATGCTAATTCACATTTTCTACTTCTTCTCCAAAACCATCATCCAGATTAACTTCAAACTTGGTGGCAATGTACCTTGGGTGGGTTTCTACCAATTTGTTCACGTGTTCATGCTCCAGTGAGTTTTGGATTTTTAATGAATTTTTTTGTTCTTTTTTTTTTGACAAATCTTAAAAAATCTTCTCCGAAACTGCGTACCCAATTGCTTTGATATCGTTCATAGACACTCCCGCTGACACCTAGTTCCCAATTTGTTCACCAGGTGGCGCTGCAATTTTTTTAGGAATTTTTTGTATGGTTTTGCTATTTTTCACTTGTTGTCCGAACAGTCCCTCAGATTAAGCTGAGATGTGATGGATATGTTGTTGTGGAAGCGTCAAACAGTTGTTTACTAGGTGGCACTGCTTTGGATTCCTGATTTTTAAGGATTTTCAATTTGGGTACTTATCGTTCAATGCAGCTTTCCTATTGATTACTATGTAAGTCAATGGGCATTATAATGCTAATTCACAGGACAACTGACAAGAAATTTACTGTTTACTTGATAACTTGAGATCTGTTTTGAGTTAGCTACACATGTTAATTATTCTGTATGAAGGTCATGCTGAGACAGTACATGAATGACCTTGACCTGGTTTGTGGGGTCACAGTGCAACATACATGAATTTTACTCTTCATTATAACTTGAGAACTACTTGAACTTTGATGTTGCACATGTAAGTGTTCTTCTATAAAGGTCAGACTTACTCAGAACATGGTGTCCTTGATCCTTTCCCAAGTTCATAGAGCTGTGAGTGTGATGAATGTCAAGATCAGCTGAGGCACGGGCTGTTCACACAGCCCTCTTGTTTGAAGATCGGAGCCTCATCACAGCATAGTAATCTGTCCTGAACCAGATGACCTTTGCAGACAGAAAATAGTACTATTTTATTAGGTTGTGTCGTTTCTTGAATTGTTAAGAATGATTGCCCTCTGAAATTACCAGGCAATAAAATTTTCTTGAAGTATATTTATATACCAACATGATGGTCATTTTGTAAGGAGCTTTTGTCTTGGATTCCTACATTTGGTAAACCACCCACATGGATCAGGATTACACCAGTGTACCAGTTACATTTTGCACCCAATATTTAATTTGCCACTTTAAACCTTTTTTTTTCAAGATCATTACTTTTCTGCTTTTATGTTTTGTCAATTTTAAGAAAGTCATAACTCAGAGTTGTGAATGACCTTTTTGAACAATACTGGACAATCTTTGTACCCCATCCAATACTACTAAATGGTTACCCTGTGTATTTTGTCTGTGATCGTGACCTAATTTTGCAAGTGTTTGGAACTACTTATGGACTACACATTGCGGACTATAACTAGAAAAGTTACAAATGGATTTGGATCATGTTAAGTTCATTTGATAGCCCAACTCAAGGTCCAACTATGCATATTTACATATGACCTTGAAAGGTTAGAGGTCAAGGTTATTTGATCTGAAGATTTCCAATATGCCATAAATTGGTCAATTTGTGTCCGATTTTTATCATGTTGGGCTCAAAATATAGGAATTTTTCATTTTCAGAACATAGAATTTGACCTCTAAAGCTCAAGGTCATTTTGGTCATCTTAAGATTTTCAACTCGCTATAAGTCGATTAATTTTTTTCTGATTTCGTATGGGGCTCAAAATGTAGGGAGTGTACTAAGGTACTTATCTGTAATTAACATGTAACCTTCAAAGATCATGGTCATTCGACCGTCTGAAACCTTCATCTAGCCAGAACTCAGTTTTCAGATTTTCAACTAGCTATAAGTCGATTAATTTTTTTCTGATTTCGTATGGGGCTCAAAATGTAGGGAATGTACTAATGTACATATCTGTAATTAACATGTAGCCTTCAAAGATCATGGTCATTCGACCGTCTGAAACCTTTATCTAGCCAGAACTCAATTTTCATCCAATTTCGTTCATGTTGGATTCCAATATATTGTAATGCTGTTTAACTTTGTAATTTATATGTAACCTCTAAAGGTCAAAGGTAATGATTTGGCCCTTTAAAATTTTAACTTGATCAATTTTTATTCGGTTTTAATCATGTTGGCCTCAAATTATAGGTATTGTAGCACTGCACATTTTGTAATTTATATGAACGTCATTTGGCCTGCTGAAATTTTCATCTAGCTGTAGCTTGGTCAATTTCCATGGGATTTGTTCATGTTGGGCTCAAATTGTAGGTATTGTGACACTGCAATTTTTTATTATGTATATGTGACCTCAAAAGGTAAAGGTTTGAAATTTTCAACTGGACCTAACTTGGTCGTTTTCATTCCATTTTCTCCATATTGAGCTCAAAATGTGGCTATTATAACATGCACATTTTTGTAATTTAAATGTGACCTTTAAAGGTCAAATGTCAAGGTCGTTTGGCCCTCTGAAATTTTCATCTAGCCTTAACTTGGTCACTTTTCATCTGATTTTGATCCTCTTTGGCTCAAATTGTAGGAATTGCAACACATATCCAGTATCTTTAGATAAACTACTCAATGCAAAAACCACACAGCCCAATCATTGTCAACACTGTAAGTGCAAAACAAAATGAATGTACTCCTCTCGATCATTCAAAATAAGCTTCACCATAAGGCATTATGCCTTGTTTCAGATATGGAATTTTTTATCTTTCAAGACATTTTAACATAATTTCTGTCAGATTTCAGGTAGCGCCACTAGTATCACAACCAACTGAGATTTCGACCTCTTCTACAATCCTACTAAATTTCATGAAGATCCATAAAAAATTAAGGATGCTGGACTGCTCAAAAGATTTTCACATTTTGACCTGTATTTTACATAATACTATAGGTGGCACCACCAACATTAATGTCCGCAAAGATTTTCAAATGCTTTATAAGTTCTAAACATTATAATGGCCTAATTAAAAAATTGTGGGGTGAAGAGCATTCACAAGATGACTCCTACATTCAAAGTGGTCATTTGACCTTGATCTTTAACTCACACTAAAAAATTCAAACTATGCACCCAACATCCAGCTTTCCACACATGGTCTGTTTGGTCAAATTGGGTAATTACTTTTTGAGTTATTGAAGAAAAACAATAAATCTGGACAACCGCCAAACTCCATTAGTACAGGGCCATGGTGACCCAAAAAGTAGGTCACCGAGTACAGTTTTATGTACAATGTAATCAAGTGCAATTTTGACCTGGAGGCTCATATCTGTTTGCCATTGATGTCCAAGCTACACCCTGCCATTACAAAATCACATATTTCAGCTTTACAGGCATGGTGACCTCACAAAATAGGTCAAGGTCACTGATACTACATAACATTCTAGCATTGGACATGGTGTGTATATCCTATGAATTTGGTAAGTCTAATCCAATTACTTTTTCAGATATGGAATTTTATATCTTAAAACACATTTTGGCTCAAAATTTCCATCAAATTATAGGTGGCACCACTAGTATCATTAGCAACTTAGACTTTGACCTCCCCCATAATCCCAGCACATTTCACATAGATCCATTAAAGATGCTGGCGTATTCACCAGATTTTCATATTTTGACCCATATTTTACATAATACTGTATGTGGCATAGCACCAATATCAAAAGGGACCTGGTTTTCATACACCCACTAAGTCCTGAAAGTTATACTGTGTTAACCTGTTACATAAGCTCTGCGACCTTAGGTCAGCAGAGCTAATAAGGAGCTCCATGTTTTGGATGACCAATAAGGTACTAGAAGATGTCCATTGTTTAAACATATGAATATAAGCCCTAAGGTGTTTCCTCCTTGATGCCGAAAATCATATCAATGCTTGTTTTCGATACAACTGGTGTTTTATTGAGGTTTACTTTTTTATCTGTTGCTTTGTACCATATGTATGTATGTATGACATACGAACTTTCTTGGTATCAGACTCGGTCAACTTTGCCGATACCGATATATCGGCATTGGTAAACAAAAAAGGATTGGTCAGGCTCTAATGTATGCATGTATGTTTGATGATTTACAGCCAATACAATACAATACCATACAATCTACAAGACACATTGACACTGCTATGTATATTGTGAATAAAGGTCTCCATACACTTACAAGTTACTTGTTTGCTACCTCTTTCCTTTCAATTGTCAAATTCAATATTTTGCGGTTTATCGGATTGGAAAGCGTTGGGTAAGTAGTTTTAATTTAGATGCACTCAGGACAGGATTCAGTGAAACAGGAAACCTTGTATTTGTTTCCCTCTGGGTCAACTGTTAGCTTTAACGGTGGCCACTAGATGACAGCCAATACTAGTCAATGAGAAGAGTTATTTGTGACCTCTCTGTAAACCAATGAACATACTTTTCAAAAATATAATTGTCTGTGACTCAAAAATGGCCATGTGTCTGATTAAAAACCCAATTTCAAAACTTAACCCTTTCCCCCTCCAACCGGCCAAAAACGGCTGGTGGTCAAATGTCGTCTGCTTCAGTGTTTTCAACTAATTTTAACAGTCATGAAAAACAATTTGACTGAGAAATGTGCATGAGACTTATCAAGATCACGCGCCCCAGGTCAACAGCTTTCCTTGGCATGGGTTGGGCTCTTAGTGCCCAACCCATGCCAAGGAAAGCTGTTTACTCAGTCTTAATTCAAGGGGGAAAGGGTTAAACCTTTTGATGGGTATACTATGTTACCAGGTTCATGTGCATCTTCAACTTCATTTATTTTTGGTGTCCCTGCAATGTTGGAAATACGCCTCAACAGATGTTTTTGAAATTTGAAACCCACCAAAGATTACCACCTCACTCCAATTAGATCTGAGGAGGGTTTTTGGGGTCACTGTGACCTATTTACAAGGAGTGTTGATGCAGCAAAGCTGATCATGTGGCAAACACATTGGAGGTTTGTTTCTGATTTGCATGTTGTGTGCCCTGTGGTTTAAACAGTGTGCACAGTTCCCTTACAGAAATTTTCACTAACCGCTACTTTGCCCCGAAGAAAAAAACTGAGCGGTAAGACAAAATATTACTTAGCAGCTAACTGAAAAGCTGCCACAAACTAGTCACAGCTTAATGGCTAGCGGCTAAGCAGATACTAGCTAGTGGTAGCTTAACAGGAGGGACTGTTTCTGGCCAGTCTAGCCCCAACTTAACAGGAAATACTTTGTTTCTGATCAGTCTAGCAGCAACTTAATTAAGAGGAAGGACTTTTTTGTTGTCCTGGGCCTAGCAGAGACTTAGCAGGAAGAACTGTTTGGGGCAAGGCTAGTGGCAACTTATCAAGAAGGACTTTACATGTTGAGATTTACAAATAATTATGGTGCAATCTATAATCCCATACCATTAACACTTTAAATGTTAAGATTAACAAACATTAACGATTCAATCTTTATTCCCATAACATTAATTTGAAATTTTCATTTAAAATTCATTAGAAAATAAACAATTAGATTTAACAATTGTTAGTTTTTTTATATTTCAGCCGAAGATAATATAATGACAAACAATCGTTAAACTTCTTTAAAGGGGATTAGTAGAGTAAATCCTATTCATTGATCTCTTATCTGCAAACTATATGCTACTTAGCAGCAGACCAGCCAACGGGAGTTCTTTCTCACTTGCATAGGACCAAGCAGTGGGAGCATCTAGCAGCTACTTAGCAGGAGATCAATGAATAGGATTTTTTCCTTACTTTGCAGAAAACCTGTCAATGGGAGTATCTAGTGGCAGCTTAGCCACAAATTAACATAAACCAGTGGCCTCTAATTGTGACGTGACTGTGCACCAATCAGACCTCTCTTTTCTCTTATTTAGCTGCAAAGTCATTTGCATAGTAAAATTTCAACCTACATCTCCTTAGCCACAAACTAGCAGATAGTTAACAGAAAGATTTGGCAGCAAAGCTTGTTTTTAAAGGGCTGGTACATTTCCTGTTTCAAAAAGAAATGAAAAACACAAAGCAGTAGGACCATTTTATGCAGAAAAAGCATTGTTCGGTATTCTGTACATTTTTTCAAATGAACATTTACACTTTGTGCGCACTAAAATTTAACAGTTGCAGCCAAAATAGTATATATTGTGGAGACAAAACTGGAGTTCTCAAGGTATTCTAGTTTCCAACTTTAAAATGCCAATGACTATTTCAAGACATTAAAATTTCAAAGTTAAACATTTTTGGTCAACGTACACCAGAAAGCTGATTTGCCTGCGCCAACAAATCAACTGGGGCAGGCCTGAAGAAAATATGCTGACTTAATCAGCAATATAAAATTAGAATTGTTAGTTTTCATCTTCATGATGAACTTTCTTAGGATCTAATTGATTACTCCCAGAAATCTATTAACATATTAGAAGAAAAACATAACTATCTCCAGCTGCCCCCCCCCCCAAAAAAAAAAAAAACACACAGAAGCAGGGAGTCCGTCCTCAGCTGACCTTGACATTCAATCCATAATAAGTCCTGGTCTTGTCTAGGACATGAGGATGTTGCAGAAGAAGTCAAAAATGTGTTTCCAATGCAGTCTGAATTGATTTGCATGGTAATCAATAAGAATGCTTGCATTAACTGACAGGTACCCAAACTGAAAAAAAAACAAACAAAAACAAAAACACATTAAAAATCAGGAATCCAGAGTAGCACCACCTAGTTAACACTTTTGTTTATCCCTTCCACAAGCTACACTTCCACCAAGTTTCAGCACAATCTCTAAGATGGTTTTGGAGAAGTCAAAAGTAGCCTTAATGCACAAAAATTTGTTAAAAGAAAAAAAAGGAAAAGGAAAAAAATAGAAAAAATCGCAGCACCACCTGTTGAATAAATTAAGGTCTAGGGGTCCTCAGAAGTGCCCAATTGGCTTAGTGGTTTTGCAGATTTTTTAAGATTTGGTAAAAAAAAGGGGGGGGGGGGGAATCATAAAAAAATTCAAAAATCACAATTTGCTGAGTGGTTTTCCAGAAGATTTTTTAGCTCAGCTGACTTGTCAGTCAGCTGAGCTTATCTTATGGTCCACCGTCCGTCCGTCCGTCCGTCCGTCCGTCGTCCGTCAACAATTTACATTTTCGACTTCTTCTCCGAAACCGTCAGCCAGATCCACTTCAAACTTGGTGGGGATGTGCCTTGGGTAGGTGTCTACCAAGTTTGTTCAAATGGTCACGGTCCATTGATTTTTGGATTTTTAATGAATTTTTTTGTTCTTTTTGGGGCAAATCTTAAAAAATCTTCTTCTCTGAAACCGCGCACCCAATTACTTTGATATCACACAGAAACACTCCCTGGGACTCCTAGTTCTTAATTTGTTCACCTGGTGGCGCTGCAATTTTTTTCTATTTTTTTTATGAATTTTTGTGTGTTTTAGCTATTTTCGACTTCTTCTCCAGAACTGTCCCTCAGATTAAGCTGAAACATGGTGGATATGTTCCTTGTAGAAGTGTCAAACAAAGTTGTTCACTATGTGGGAATGCTGCAGATTCCTGATTTTTAACGACTTTTTCAATTCGGGTACCGATCGGTCAATGCAGCTTTCCTATTGATTACTATGGAAGTCAATGAGCATTCTAATGCTAATTCACATTTTCGACTTCTTCTCCAAAACAGTCATCCAGATTAACTTCAAACTTGGTGGGTATGTACCTTGGGTGGGTGTCTACCAGGTTTGTTCAACTGGTCATGCTCCAGTGATTTTTGGATTTTAAATGATTTTTTTTTGTTCTTTTTTTGGACAAATCCTAAAAAATCTTTTTCTCTGAAAGCGCCGACTCAATCGCTCTGATATCACACGGAAAGACACCTAGGGACTCCATGTTCTTAATTTGTTGACCAGGTGGCGCTGCAATTTTTTACTAATTTTTTATGAATTTTTGTGTGGTATAGCTATTTTTGACTTCTTCTCCAGAACCGTTACTCAGATTAAGCTGAAACGTGGTGGATATGTTCCTTGTAGAAGGGTCAAACAAAGTTGTTCACTATGTGGGAATGCTGCAGATTCCTGATTTTTAACGACTTTTTCAATTCGGGTACTTATCGGTCAATGCAGCTTTCCTATTGATTACTATGGAAGTTAATGAGCATTCTAATGCTAATTCACATTTTCGACTTCTCCAAAACCGTCATCCAGATTAACTTCAAACTTGGTGGGGATGTACCTTTGGTGGGTGTCTACCAAGTTTGTTCCCATGGTCATGTTCCAATGAATTTTGGTTTTTTTATGATTTTTTTTTCAAAACTCTTTACAAAAGTTTTAATAGGAAAGTTTTAACATGGGAATTTCTTGTAATGATTATAACTTAAATACTTTTGGCCAGATTTACTTCAAACCTGGTGGGGATGTGCCTTGGGTGGATCTTTACCAAATTCAAATGGTCACGCTCTATTGATTTTTGGAATTTTTATGAATTTTTTTGTTTTTTTTGGGGGGGGGGGGGCAAACCTTAAAAACTCTTCACCTCTGAAACTGCTCACCCAGTTGTTTTGATATCGTTCATAGACACTCCCAGGGATGCATAGTTCCCACTTTGTTTACCAGGTGGCACTGCAATTTTTTCAATTTTTTTTTTTTTTTTATGAATTTTTTATATGGTTTTGTTATTTTTCACTTGTTCTCAGAACCGTTACTCAGATTAAAGTGAAATGTGATGGATACGTTCTTGTGGAAGGGTCAAACAAAGTGTTTACCAGGTGGCACTGCTTTAGATTCCTGATTTTTAAGTATTTTCCATTCGGGTACTTATCGATCAATGCAGCTTTCCTATTGATTACTATGTAAGTCAATGGGCATTCTAGTGCTAATTCACAGGACAACTGACACAAAATTTACTGTTTACTTGATAACTTGAGATCTGTTTTGAGTTAGTACTGTGATGCTGCACATGTTAATGTTTTTGTATGAAGGTCATGCTCAGACAGTACATGAATGACTTTGACCTCGTTTCTGGGGTCACAGTGCAACATACATAAATTTTACTCTTCATTATAACTTGAGAACTACTTGAACCTTGATGTTGCACATGTTAGTGTTCTTTTATAATGGTCAGACTTACTCAGAACATGGGTGACCTTGATCCTCTCCCAAGTTCATAGATCTGCAAGTGTGATGAATGTCAAGATCAGCTGAGCGTGGGCTGTTCACACAGCCCTCTTGTTTTCAGATTTGCTAAAAAAAAAAAAAAAATCATAAAAAATTCAAAAATCACTGGAGCATGTTCATTTGAATAAGCTTGCCAGAAAGCAACCAAAGGTACATCTCCACCAAGTCTGAAGTGAATCTGGCTGATGGTTCTGGAGTAGTAAAAGATATGAATTTCCACTGAAATCCCCATGAAATTACATAGTAACAAATAGGAATGCATGCATGAATGGACACATACTCACCACTTAGTGAACAACTTTGTTTACCCCTCCCACAAGCTACATTTCCACTTAGATTCAGCACAATCTGAGAGACAGTTTTGAAGAGGCAGTCAAAAATAATTTTAACACACACAATTTTATTAAAAAAATTTGAAGAAAGAATTGCAGCGCCACCTCTTGAACACTGAAAGTCTGGGGGTCCCCACAAGTGTCTCAATGCAATTTCAAAGCAATTGGCCAAGCAGTTTCAGAGACCATTTTTTTATAATTTTGGCAAAAAAATTAAGAAAAAAAATCTTAAAAAAAAAAAAAAATCCATAAAGCACAACCATTTGAATAAATTTGGTGCAGACCCCCCCCCCCCCCCCCCCCATGGCACATTCCCACCAAGTGTTAAAGAGAATCTGGCTGACAGTTTTGCGGAAGTATAAAAATGTGAATTGTGGACAGACAGATGGACAAAGGATGATGGCCCATACCATAACCTCTGCAGACTTGTCAGATGATGTAAAAATAGAATGGTTGGATCATCTTTAAGACCAAGTTTCATGTCTGCAAGGGCAAAAATGTGTGGTTTATAGCTCTGCTGACCATAGATGCCACACCTTATGTGATCTCTCATGTCTCTGCACCCGTCTCTTTGCAAACTTTTGCTTTTGGATGTGATACTGTTCACAGTTTTCAAGTAAGCCCTATTTAACTTTCAGGACTTACAAAGTGTATGAAAATCTAGGTCAAGTTCAATAATGGTGGTGTCACCTATAATACGTAAAATATGGGCCAAGATGTAAACATTTTGAGAATGCTACTTTTTGAAGAGTTTTCCATGAATTATTAGAAAACTTGGCAGGAATGTCAATCAGGCTAAAAGACAAAAACACATTGAATTTGATGGCACCACCTGCAGTATTATGAAATATTGACCAACGTGTTGAAAATACATTCAAGTCAATATGCTGGGACAGCGTAAGGGTTAATTAAGATAGCCCCAAATGGACCACAGATGTGCATCATGTATAGAAGTTGTATGTTGCTGAATGTGAATGACATGGACATACTTTCTCCAAGGTCATGGAGAGAATACATTTCAGGAAATTCAGTTTTTGTTATGGCCATTACATTTGAACTTGTGCATATGTATCAATATACCATGACAGGAATACAATGTATTTATTACAGACAAAAGTCTAAGACATGGAATCATGATGGCACCACTGGTGGTACAAAGTGGAACTAGCCTCATTGCTATCAAAAATACGCTGACTTCATCACTTCGATTATAAATTGAGACAGAAGTACTAAATTAACACCAAATATATATAAGGCCAATGATAAAACTTTGGGTGACCTTATCCTATTTTTGAGGTCGTTAAGGACAAAGTTAAGAACAATGTTGAGAAATAAAGAGGCTAACCATACCAAATGTGTTCAATATTTCATAATATGGGTGACCGTGATCTACTTTCTCAAGGTCACAGAAGAAATGCAGACAGGAAAAATTTTGATGTGATGCCTAGGACTTGATAAATGGAAATGCAACTGCAAAACTTGCACGGAATATGTATAAGGTCGATGGTCAAATTTTATAATGTTGTGTGACCGTGACCTATTTTCAAGGTCATTAAGCACAATTAAGATTAAACCTGAAACAGTGGTATTATTTTTTTGGCCTATGATCCTTTAGAGTTAACCCTTTCCCCCTTAACCTAGCTGGCCAGTGGTCATATACCATCTGCTTCATTGTTTTCAACCAATTTCAATAGTAATGAAAAACAATTTGATTGAAAATTGCAGTTGAGACCTATCAAGATAACATGACCCAGGTCAACAGCTTTCCTTGGCATGGTTCAGCACTGAAAGTGCCCAACCCATGCCACGGAAAGCTGCTGATTCAGTCTGAAAAGGGGAAATGGTTAAAACTTTCATTTACTGTTATAAATATTGAAGGATGAAAGTTAATTGTAAAATTTGCTTTCATAATAATCAAATCACAGAAAAAAATCAGTTACAAATGGATGGTAATTACAATAAGGTAACAACAAAATCCAACATGTAAATAAATATTTTAATAAATTCACAATCACTGACAATAGTCCTGTTGTCTGTGTGGATGCCACAATTCATTGCAAATATACCACCAAAAACGTCTGGAATCCATCGTGTTTTGTTACATTCAGTTGGATAAAGTCCACCGATGTCATAATAACCCATGTGTGAGTATACAAGAACAATGGCTTAATTGGCCTGTTAACAGCTGAATACACAAGTCGCGTCCCACTGGTCTTGCCTGATGTCCTGCAAGGGTGTGGGTATTTTTCAAAGAAATACACTAGGAATATGTACATTTCCCCTATAAACTGCCCACAGAAACCAAGGATACACTTTGTATGAAAAATGCTGAAAAGAATGTTTTTCAGTCACACTTAGTGCTTTACATACTTAAATTATGAAATGCCCAATCAATGGTGGAATACATACTTTATTCAAATTTATCAAAGTTGCAGGACTTTCTATTGTTCTTCATGTTGAAACTCATGCATTTCACCCACATACACTATTGACGCTGCTTTATAGCAGTCTGTTCTTCTGTGACAACAAATACACCAGTCTGTGCCACTACTGTGATAATGACAATAACCGGTTCTACAACTACTACTACTACTACATGTACTTGATAGCATGTTCAGACAAAAACTGTTCCGCATAAGGAAGTATTTTCAACGCAAGTTTTCTTCACACAAACAAGTTCAAGGTTCAAATGATGTGGGCCCTTATGGCAGGTCAGTTCCAGAGAAAATTTCCCCATTTTCCCCCTCTCGAAGGTGGCTCTAGATACATGTGGCAAGTGGTCTCATGTAGTTATACATTTCACTCAACAGCAGCTGTGTGGAAATACAAAGAGATTATCTCACAAACATAAAGTTGTAATTTCTGTATTCCTCTTCAGATGTCTGTTTTAGCATGTTTAGGTTGAAACTTCTAATGACTGGTATTCAAGGCTTTCCAGTAAATATTCTATCAGACATTGTTTTAAACTAATTATTTTGTAGATCAGTTGGGAAAATTATGGGATTTCCTACATGAACCCCTCTTGTACATCAAGATAATAGGAACAGGACAATGTACATACAAGACAGGTAGGG
This sequence comes from Hermodice carunculata, assembly GCA_964020975.1. Lineage (NCBI taxonomy): Eukaryota > Metazoa > Annelida > Polychaeta > Eunicida > Amphinomidae > Hermodice > Hermodice carunculata. The sequence goes on from CAXHWN010000423.1 coordinate 26,410, forward strand.
GCTGTACCAGCAATCTAATGGCATATCATGTACAAACATTCACTTGGCAATGGCTATAGCATCTTTAATTCCCAAAGCATACAAACCAAATGTACAAACCTTAATTCCCCCCCCCCCCCCATTTATCAAAATGCACTGTGTGAACCTGCATGGAGAACATTTTATATTTCCCTTTATCAACTGTCTCCTCCTCCACCCCCACCCCTCCCAAGTTAAGACTGAGTCAACAGCTTTCCATTGTGTGCTCTGGGTGCAGCACCAAAGAAAGCTGTTTACTTAGTTTCATCTAACCAGGGTACGGTAAGGATCAGGCTTTTTTGAAAATAATCTTTGATGGTTGCATTATATGGGGATGGGGTGGGGTGTATTTAGGTGTGTAGATTTATGATGACAAGCTCATGAACAATCCTACCTATATACTCTTCTATTTTGGTCTTATTTTTAAAAGGAAAATACTATTTAATGACAAGTAGTGGCAGGAAGGGTTTTAATTAAAGTATTTTTTTTTTAATTAAAGTACTCCCAAGTGAATATATTGAAACATCCCACAATAAAAATACCATCAAAATGATTACTTGACAAAGAACATCGAGCACTGTTTTTTTTTTCTCAAGTTAGAAATTTGGAGTGGCTGACAGGACAGGCACTGATATAGGGGGTACATGTATTAACCCTTTCTCCCTTAACTGTGACATCAATAGCTTTACTTTGGGGGCATTTTTGATGAAAAATGTGCACCAACCCTAGTAATGAAAGAGTTGACCTTGGGCATATTAGCCTGATAGGGCTTGTGCAGAAAGAGTTGAGCTTGGGCATATTAGCCTGATAGGACTTGTGCAGAAAGAGTTGACCTTGGGCATATTAGCCTGATAGGGCTTGTGCATGAACAACTGTCACTCCTTTCCTTTTTTTTTTTTAATCAATTAACACCATACTTGGAAAGCAGAGGGCATTTTACCTCCAGCCGATTTTGTACAGTTTAAAGGGGAACTGAAGCATTGAAAAGTGCACGCTTTATTTTTTCACTAACAGATGTACAAACCGATGTTTTCCGTTTCTTGCAGTTTTGTATCATAATGCACTAAAATATATGGAATGTACAAGACATTTTTTGATATTAGTGTTTAACAAAAAGAAAAGAAAAGAAAAAAATGGAATGTACAAGACATTTGATATTAGTGTTTAACAAAAAAAAAAAAAAAAACCCTACATGAAATTAACCCTTTCCAGATCAGACACATGGAAGGCTAAGTCTACAGCTTTCAGTGCCAGCAACACTGAGGAACACTACTGATGTAAGTCATCAGGGCCAGAATTTTGCAAAATTTTGTGAGAATCTATTTGGATTTTTGTCAATTAGTTTTTCTTTTTAAAGAAAGACAAGTTTAGGGGAATCTTTATGAGAATGGATTCTCGGATTCTCGCCGAAATTCTAGCCCTGGTCATGTCATCATGACAGATCCCCTCCAAAATTTTCCGCAAAAACAGCATCTATTAGCATGAAAGTTCAACAAAAGCACCAAAAAAAAAAAAGATGGTTTCCATTACATGTAGTATGAAATTTCAGTAAAAACACCAAAGCAGATGAAAATTTGCATTCAGGTGCTTTCATATGATATGTGCCAAAAAGTTTAAACGTGAGATCATTCTAGACCAGATTCAATTAATAGTTGTTGCATGATTTATATGGAAAGCATTAGAAGTGAGGTCATTCTGGAGCAGATTCAATCAATATTTGTTGCATAATTTAAATATGTACATGCAGCGATGTTCTGTGGACCTGGTTTGCAAGTGCTTGTTACTAGTCCTGCCAAATGCCAGTGACATAGGCTTTAGTCAGTGGTTTTTGCATTGCCTCACAAGGCATGCAGCAGCTACAAGGGAAGCAGTCATTGCAGCAAAATGTCAACACAAGAACTACAAAATTCTTACACAGAGGCTCCAGAGATAAAATATAGCAGGAGATATCCCACTTTATAGAGCACATATACCTCATCTTGTATAGATATAATATATATTTATATATTTTGTCTGTATATTTGTTTTTTGTTTTGCAGATAAATAATTTTGTATATACACGTACAAGTAAATATATATTTTATTAGCCCCAGAATGACCTGAAATAATTTGAGTCACTTAATGAGTCAGATACAAAAGTTGATGAATTGCCCCCGCTCATTCTGGGCATATTCCACCGGGTGGTTCTCCCATTCACTATGTCCATCAGTGAATATCCCCAGTATCGCTCCCTCCACTGCTCATAACTTTGATTACACTTCAACCAACGACAGTACAGGGATTTGTATGCAAGATATTTCCTGAAGTCTGAAGGAAATTCGTCCTTAGTGGGCACAATACCTTTATGCTCCCAAGCCCCCATCCTGGGCACCATGTATTTTCCCACTTGAAAATCCAGTTCCCAGAAGTTAATCAGTTGTTTGATGTCACGTGGCTCTACTTTTGGGAAGGCATGCCCACATGGATGAAGACACTGTGGTCGTTCTGCCGGCATATATTCACTACTTTGAAACAAGTCAATGTCCCAATCTGATGCACTATTTTTCTCATCGTCACTGTCCGAAACACATGTAGACCTCTCTACTACAGCAGACTGTCTCACAAAGAAAGTCTTGCTTGGATATAACATGATATTTTTTGGAGGAATAGGAGGAGGCGAGCATACCAATTCCCTAACATCTTCATCCACTTTTTCTGTCTCCACCTTTACAGTCTGTGTCTCATTTTCTTGTAGCTCTACATCTTTGCTGCATTCCTTAGAGTCTGGCTCTAGGTTGCACTGAGACCCACAGTCATCACAGCTGCAGGATCCATCAGTTTCACTTTCATCTTCAGAAAGATTTCCCTCATCATCACTGGATGTATATGTAGTAACTGTCCCCTTGTCTTGCTCATTTCTTTCCTCTTTGTTGTCCACAGTATCACAAACCAAATTTTCACAAGTGTGGGTCTTTTTTTCAATGTCCTCTTCAAGATCTCTTTTCGACTTCTCCTCCTCATGCATAGATTTTTCGTCAAACGTAGCTAATTCATTAAATACTATGTTCCTATTTGTCTCTAAGTGATCAGCATTGAATATTTTTCCCTGGATACTCTTTGTTTTTGTTGTTTTTTCAACCCCATTTATCTGTTCATCAGCCCCACCAGAGGACAGTTCCTGAGCCACTTCATTCACCCAGTCAAAATAGTCAGTATCGCCCATTTCATCTTGATTCTCCTCTTCTGTGCTACAGACAGAATCCGAAGATGAGCCAAATGAGGAATACCCAGATGATGCAGTAGACTGTTTGCCTAACTCATTTTTAGGCCTCTTGTTATGGCTGTCATCTATGATGTGCTTGTTGCTTGAAGTTTTAATGGCCAGACCATGTTCCCTGTCAAAACTGGGAGGGTTGTTTTCAGCTGTGCAATTAGCAGACATTTTGTTTGCTGCTGTTGACTTGGACCCTGCAAAAATAGAACATATATATTTTTGATGCAACAGTAGGAAAGTTTTTTGTTTTTAAATGGTTTCCTGCAGTGAACAAGCAGCAAACCACAGAGTAATATATACATATATATATATATATATATATATATATATATATATATATATATATATATATATATATACATATATATATATATATATATATATATATATATATATATATATATATATATATATATATATATATATACACTGTACATACATTCATATAACTGTATGTATACATTCATGACATACATGTGTATCGTTTTTTATACACACAATGTAGCTGCTGGTGTTTGTATTCACCAAGACTGGCAGGAGCATATCTTTGTTACTTCATTGTTATCTTTAGTCCCTAGAAGAAGGCGTATCTGGTCATTAAAAATCTTAAAGGCAAAATGTTGACACCATCTTTGCACAGAAACAGCTATTAAAGTCTAGTTTTAACTCTCACTGATCCGGTACAGCATAGACATGGTCATGGCTGAAATTGTTGGTATTATCATGGAGCAATAAAACTAGTTTCTTTCCTCCATGGTATTATGTAGTACTGGTATTAGGAAAACAATGCTACATATTATATGGCAGCCCACAAGTTTTGCCCAGCTGGCCACGCGGTTGCATTTTGCGTGTACCGCACTAAACCATGGGCATGGAGACTGAACTGTGCCACTGGGGCAATTAACCAGCAGAATGCTTGTCATCAGTCATACCCATTCATGCTGACCACCAGCCCCTCTGGATCTCCCCATGCCCCCCCCCCCCCCCGGCTCTGTTCCCAGTGTTGGCTTAGGCCTTTGAGGGTCAGCCCCGCGGGTCCTCCCCTCTCGCTCTTTTGGCTTAGTGTTAGCCAACAGAGTTGGGGGGGGGGGGGGAGGGTCCCTCTGGGCTTAGCCAACAGAGTGGGTGGGGGATCCCCCGGGCCCAAGCCCCAACTGACCACCAAACTCCAAAGTCATTGCCTATCGCGGGTAAGTAAAAGCATGGAGCACTAAAACTAGTACCTTTCCTCCAAGCCTTGCCAAGCCAAAGCTCCATAGTAGGCGTGACTCTTTGGAAGTTTGGTGATCAGTACAGCATGAATGGGTTCGTCTCCACCAGAAATTCAGAATATGATGACAGCCATTCTATTTCTGCTGGTTGCCCCTTAAGTTACCTAACTTATCAGTCTCTCCGGCCGCTCGAATAACCGATATGATATATGGGTTAGTTGCCCCCTGTCAGTTGTACGTTCTTCAACTTCACTATAAATTACTTGTCAAATTCAACAATTTGCCTTTTTTTATTTGGTCTCTAGCGCCTGACTGGAGTCCAAGACTAAGGCAAACCAGTTACAAGACACATACCTGATAATTGCCGCAAAGTTACTGCACTTTTCATATGGTGGTCCCTCACACGCAATTCCCCTTTTCTTAAATGCTTTTGAGGCAGATATTTTCGTTTGCAGTTTTCATCATGCGGTTGTGCAAGACATATGACAACATTGCGACTTCCGGTTCTAAATATATCACATGCCTCACTTGACCTCAGGTCAACGGATACGTCGTCATCAACGTTCGATATTGTTTTGTGCGGACTACCTTCACCCAGTCAGTTGTGAAGTTACCCAGTCACTTTAGAATTTATATTTGTGAGTTTACATGCCAAGGCAATCCAAACAATCTCGTTTATCCATGCTTACTTCGTGACAAAACGATTGTCCGAAGTGTGCTCGACCTTTAACCTGTCGTCGCCATGCGCACGACATGATATCAACATAACCACGTGCCCGTGTCTACATTCGTCGAGCCCCAAGATGTCCTGATGGCTCCGGGCGAAATCAACGTCATTGTGGACACTGACAGACATTTGGATAACTCAGATTTTGTATCCAGCGTTGGGATCAGATTCTGGATGCATGCAAAGGCTTGTGCACCTGTAGAAATGCCACAGCATAAGCGGGTAAAAATCTCCAACCAGGGCCCTGCATACATGTGGCCCTGTGCAGGAAAAACATTGTGATATCATTTTTTTCTTCAAATTTCGTGGAGGGAGGGAGCATTTCTTTTGTGTTTTTAAGGGTCCGTCCCATGGGGGGCCGGACCCTTAGGGTTGTCCGTCCGTCCGTCCGGATTTTGCACATTCTCGTTACCGCGATATCTACAGCATGCCTCCATGAATCTAGTTTATTCCTCCATAATATATATATATATATATATATATATATATATATATATATATATATATATATATATATATATATATATATATATATATATATAAATATATCCGTATCCTTGTAAATACACATTAATAGATTACTGATAATGCAACAAGTTGCCGCTGACGCTAGCGAATTTCCCGCCCACATTTTTTTATTGGCACGTTAATATGCAATTACCAGAGGTCAGATGATCAGAGGCCACATAAAACTATGCTAATGCACACCTACTATATGAGATCTACCCACCCTGGAAATTTAAAAAAGCTAGCTGCTGTATTCTGCGAGATACGAGCAGTCAAAACTGACGCACAACCCATTCCTGTGACAAAAGTCACAAGCTCACAGACACAAAAAAGCATCACATACATGCACAATATAAATAGCCTCCAGCAAAGATCGACACGCCTGTCAGAGGATAACTTGCATGCACTCCGGAAACAAGTTCTAATGAACATCTAATGAAAATGCCATCTGTTTAAATATGGTCATGGTGACACCAAAATCTAATCAGATGATCCAACTCCTTTTTGTAAAGATATCTGCACAAAATCCACCCTGAAAATTTCAATGGCTAGCTGTTCTAGTTTCTGAGATATGTGGTAAAAAATTTGAGGGTGCTTAATGATCTTTGTTAATTATTTAATGAAAGACAAAAAGTATAGCCATATAAAACTATGCCTATGCACACCTTGTATATGACAGCTTCCCACACTGGAAACTTCAAAAAGCTAGCTGTTATATTTTTCAAGACATGGGCAATACCTGAGGTCCAAATTAGCTAGTACCGTCGGTAGCCGCTAAAGCGCGATGGTCTTTTCCCGATGCACCTTGCGGCAAGTTAGATCGTTTCAATGTAGCAGCCATATTACGCCATAGTTAAAGTACAGGGGAATGACATTGCAAAGTTGATCGTTATTTTCCAACGTATGACGGAAGTATTTACAAGCTACAATGACAGTCTACAATTGCAAAGTTCCTGACTGTAAGCCAAACACAAGAAAACTGGGTAAATTGGATAAATACCCCTCGGTGCAAGGGGTAGCTCAAGGGGTAGCTTTCCACGGTTTTCCTCCAAAGAAACACAGAAACGACAGCAGTGGTTGAATATGGTGAAAAGACCAAAAGATTATGAATCACCAGGCAAATCTGACAATTTATCAAGACATTTTGTGGGGGTAAAGCTATAACATTATGGGGACAAGTTTGAGGCTGCTTAACAAAATCTATTTATAAGTTAATGAAGGACGATAATTAGATACAAACATGTGGCTATATACACCTACTACTTATGATGTACCTGCCCTGAAAATTTGAAAGGGTCAGCTGAGAGATATTGGCAGGACAAAATTGTGGGGGAAGATATTAAGGCTGTTAAACGAACTTTGTTAATTAATTAATGACGGAGGATAGTTAGGCCAAAATCAATGTGCCTATGCACACCTACTATATAAGCTACACCTACCTTGAAAATTTGAAAGAGCTGGCTCCTATATTTTCAGAGATATGGGCAAGAAATTATGGGGATCTTTTTCTTTTAGCTGCTTAGGGAGCTGTGTTAATTAATTAAAGATGTAGAGTAATTAGGCACAAACAATTTGCTCATACACACATACTACATAAGAGGTACCTGCACTGCAAATTTGAAAGGGCCAGCTGTTATATTTTTAAAGATATGGGCTGGACAAAATTCTGAGGAAGATATTGAGACTGCTTAACGAAATTTGTCAATTAATTAATGAAGGAGGATAATTACTCCAAAATTAATGTGCCTATGCACATCTACTATGTAAGCTGCACACGTCTACCTTGAAAATTTGTAAGGTCTGGCTCTCAATTTTTCGAGATATGGGCCGGAAAAAATTGTAGGCTGCTTAACGAACTTTGTTCAGTAATTAATGGGGGATAATTACGCCAAAATCAATGTGCTTATGCACACCGCCCATACAAGCTGCACCTACCCCGAAAATAAATATAAAAGTGCCAGCTGTTATATTGTGAGGAAAATAATGGGACTCCTTAACGAATTTTGTTAATTAATTAATAGCGAATGATTACGCCAAAATAAATGTGTCCATGCACACCTACTATATAAGCTGCACCTACCCTGAAAATTTGAGAGAGCTGGCTCTTATATTTTCCGAGATATGGGCCGGACAAAATTGTATGCTGCTTAAGAAACTTTGTTAATTAATTAATTAAATGATTATTAATTAATGAGGGTAATTACGCCAAAATCAATGTGCCTATACACACCTACTATATTATAAGCTCTGCACCTATACCCTGAAAATTCGGAAGAGCTCTTATATTTTTCGAGATATGGGCAGGACAAAATTGTTTCAGAAGGGCGGGACTCGTACTATATCCCCGCCCCCACTTCGTGGGCGGGTTATAATAAAGGGAGGATGGGATGGGTTTTTCTTAACAAACTTGAATGACGACCTTCATGGTATAAAACGCAACTAACCAATGATCGTTTGAAAATCTGCGGATTGGAAAAAAAGGGTAAAACTTAAGAAAGCCTGCGGATTGAAAAAAAAGGTAAATCTTAAGAAAGCGGCAACATGATTCTCGGATCCGCACATCCGGAAATCTTAGTTTACATGCCCGCGTTACTCGGTGAATCTCCCTGAAAGCGTCTGTGGATACCCATTCAATGTATGCTGAGCGTTACCCGAAAACCAGCGCTAAAACCCCAAGTTATGATCGTCAAAATCTCTCCAATTTTTTATTCAGTAGCAGAATTCGGCAAAATGATGCTGCCTTCAGAGTTATTTTGTTGATTTGCGGTCGACAACATGGATATAATTTTGGATAAAAATGTCTAATTTTACATGGGACTATAGGCGATGTGGAACGTGTTTTCACAGGGCCCGCTCATTTGCATAACAACAGCAG
>CAXHWN010000423.1:35200-58200 GCA_964020975.1 Hermodice carunculata
TCAGCTGATAAGCAGCTTATGACGCGTTGGCGGATCCGAGAATAGGAGTCACCAGGAACCAGCCAGAAGAACTGACAAAACAATAGGTTACAAACAGGAAGTACTGACAGTACATGAATATCAACGACAAGTGTATGCGAATTTCTGCATTATCGCTCAGCTTGAAATACAAAATTGAACGCTTGTCGAAAATGCCTCACCTGTCCTGGGTATCAAACTATTCAATATATTATGTCCGCATCCTCATTGTGTTCCCTAAAAAATCTTGTCCCCTATTTACTTTGACAGCACATCAACACAACATTTTTTTTTTCAGTCAAGAACTCTTGACATTTCACATGTTTCTTCTGTTACAGACTCAGACAGCGTTGCACAGTGTTGTGCAATAGGGACATTAGTTCCGTGTTCAAAACTGATGATTCAACAAAACGAATTAAGATGTTGTAGTTCCATCAGCACAGTGGTTGTGCAATGTCTCCCAGACTTTTGAAATGCAACCCCAAGGTCAACTATAGATATTTTATTATAAACATATTTATTTTCACCGGATTGCCTAATAGTACACAAAGACTAATCTGGAGGCTCTCCAGTAATTTAGGTGTTACTTCAATTAATGGTTGCAAACTCTTTCTGTAATCACTATCGACAGAACGCTCCTGCTTGACTTTGTGTGTCCTGGAGTGTGAGGGTGGCTATATGTTTTGATACGCTCTGTGCATGTAATGAGCCCAGATTTTCAGCGAAGATTGCAATAAATTCTGTCAAGAACTGGTAAAATTTTGTGATAAGAGATACAGTCAAACAAAAGGTTTGGTGCCCAAAACAGATTGACCACACACTCTTAATGCTATCTTGTTTATTGTATTTGTGTCTTTTTTGCCCAGAACCACGTCCTAGTAGTCAATATCCTATTCCGCAGTTCGAACTCTTTACTCTCCATAAGCTAACCTGTCCCTGTCTAACCTGTATATATATGGAATTACTATTGTCTATATTGCACACGTTCCTCTGTAAAATTTTGACATAGGCTGTATCAGCCCAAATAAATTAAAGGGTCTTCAGCGGGTAACTACTCAACATGTTTCGGAGCCTTTTACCCGTACATGTCTCTCTGAGTAGCGGCTCCTTGCCTAAGCTAAATATTCAGCAAAGACAACCCACATAATAATGAATAAATATGAACGTGGCAATTGATGAATTAGCTAAATATGTGAAGTTTTGCTTGTAAATGCAGAGCTTCATATCAAAGAAGAATACCTGTCAAACAAACCATAATTACCAAATTTTCATAGTACAGGTTCAGATAAGAACAATTTGACTTACCCCTGAACCAAAATGTACCCTTTCTAGCTGGACAGCTTTTCCTAGTTAAACCATCCGCCAATGTTTAACTGAAGTGGAAACAAGCTGGGGCATTATATTCAGTCCCAGTGATTGTAAAATAAACAGTTGCAGCTAGACCATCTGTACAAACCAAGGAAAATCCTAACAAGGACTGCAACAATGTACATCCTGTACCAGAGATGTAAAACAAACTCCATGATGACACCTACTCCTCAAACAATTAAGCTCTATTTAGCTGCCAACCCTGAGTCAATGTGTCAACTTAATGTGTCAGGTTTGTGACACTTGAGAAAATACTGTCAATTTTGAGTAATTTTTTAATAGTGAGTAAATGTGCATTTAGGCATGTCAGAAAAGAATGGAAGTCATTAGCATTTATGCCAAAAACATGCTATCAAAACAATTTTTCTTAACAGGATTTTAAGTACAATAAGGCAAACATGCAACTGTCGTAGGCCGCTTCTTGCTACCTGTAGCCCCTGGGGGTTTACCTAACAGAAAACATGTAAGCCTAAAATGTCTGATAGTGAATATTAAAACAGAAAGATGCCAAAAGATAAGTTAAGTAGCAAAACAGACAAGTCTAAAAACTGTAGATTATTGCGGCCAAACTTTCTAATAATCTTTGGATGTTAACAGTAGAATTATAGGGCAAGTCAGAAAAGAATGGAAGTCTTTTGTATTTATGTCTAGAGAATGCAATGAAAATATTAACCAGATATCAAGTACAATTAGGCAAGCTTGTAACATAATTATGTTTACATCTTGACATCTACAGGCGAAAAACAGTACCACAAAGGTTTGGTCCAGAAGTTTTCCCAATGGTGAATGGAAACTTGGCGATCAGGTACAAGGATTTATCTTGGGAAATATTTACATCTCAGTATTAACATGGGGCTCCAAATAATCAATATCAAATAAAGATAGGTCTAATGACCTTTCAGGACAGGCCATGCAGACTATCAATCAATAAATCAAGCAATGAATCATAAATGAATGAATAAATGAATGAAGAAAGAATGAATGTCATGAATCAATAAATAAATTAATAAGCAGAGAGATTAACACAGTTAATAAACATACAGATAAATAAATAAACATAACTGAATTAATTTTAATTATCAGACAGAGAAATTATTTAATAAACAGACAGAGAAATACATTAATAAAATAATTTAATAAATTAATTAACAAACATACATAAATAAAATAAATTAATAAACAAACAAACAGGCAGATAAATAAATTACTTAATAACAGAGAGATAAATTAACAAATTAATTAATTAATTAATGAAATTATTTAAACAGACAGATGAATATATTATTTAATAAACAATAGACATAAATAAATAAACAAACAAATTAATAAACAAACAATATCACCTTGGAGTCTTTGCTCGAGACGAATAAGAATACTTGACCTGTGATGCCTACTTATGCTTTCTTGTGAAGCTCACTTATGAATTCACAAATATTGCAAATCAAACACCAAAATCAAAGTTTTAGTATCACTCCCAACAGCATAAATATTTCATGTTGCACATTCAAAATCAACATATTTAGGTGAACACATTACTGAGCAGCACAATCATTTCAACAGCCTAAGTCCAAGCAGCACAATCATTTCAACAGCCTAAGTCCAAGCAGCACAATCATTTGAACAGCATAAGTCCCAGCAGCACAATCATTTCAGCAACAGCATAAGTCCAAGCAGCACAATCATTTCAGCAACAGAAGTCCAAGCAGCACAATCATTTCAACAGCATGAGCTTCAGCACCACAGTAATGAGCGGCATGCCCATTCAACAGCATACAAAAGTGAAAAGTTAGTCTTCTTCTTCATCTGATTCTTCTAGCTCATAATCCTGTAACAGTTTGTTAAACAGGAATTTTCTCTTCTTTAAAACCATTTGCATTGCCTCCTGCCAGCTCATGTGTTCACCATCCATTAGCTGATAAATAATATTCTTGATGGTGTTGTGGATTTTGCTTTTGTCCAAATCGTGCCATCTTCTTCATCTGATTCTTCTAGTTCATAATCCTGTATCAGTTTGTTAAACAAGAATTTTCTCTTCTTTTAAACCATTTGCATACCCTCCTGCCAGCCCATGTGTTCAAACATTCATTAGTTGATAAGTTTCTTGATGGTGTTTTGGATTTTGTTTTGTCCAAATCATGCAGGAGTTCCCAACATCTGGCATACATGTACTTGACTCACATGGCTTTAGCATATCTTGGAAGTAAGTCCTGGCAGGCTCTGTCTTTGGCTTCACCTGATGCCATGCCTCCAGACTTGTATGATTCTACCTTAGTGTCATAATCATCTTGCAAGTCATCGTGTACCTCCATGATCACTGGATTGAATACTGAGCTGACTTCATCATCAGAAGTTTCCTTTTCACTGTCTCCATCCTCGTCTTCTTGGTCACTCCAGCTGACACAGTCTAATTTGGATTGTTTAGGTTGACGCTCCTCGTCTTCGATCATCTTTATGCGATTGCTTGGTTCCATGAATCTCTATACATGTACACCAGTTAGCCAAGTGACGTTACATTTTATGTATGTCGGCAAACATAATACCACAATAATCACAGGATGCCATCTCTGTATTAACTTCTGTGTCTATTTGGCGTATTCCAAGTGGACCAAATCGTATACTTTCAACAGCTCCTGTTTCCAATGGTTGGTACCCTGGTATGTTGGGCTCCCACTTATAAGGCCGGGTTGTTTCAGGGATGGGTGGTCTGACCTGCTTGACCACTTGGTCTAGTTTTTAGCTCAGCTGACTTTTCAGTCACCTAAGCTTTTGTGAGAGTCCGTCGTCTGTCTACAACTCATATTTTCAACTTCTCCAAAACCGTCAGCCAAACTCACTTCAAACTTGGTGGAGATGTGCTTTTGATTTTTTACGATTTTTTTGGTTCTTTTTCGGGGTAAACATTAAAAAATCTTCTTCTCCAAAACCACTCACCGGATTGCTTTGATATCACACAGGGACACTCCCAGGGCCTCCTAGTTCTTAATTTGTTCACCAGGTGACGCTGCATTTTTTGTATTTTTTTATGATTTTTTTGTGCTTTTTTACTATTTTCAACTTATTCTCCAGACTCAGCATGACTATTTAGGAAAACCTGGTACAGACCCAGCCAAGGTACATTGCCACCAAGTTTGAAGTCAATCTGACAGACGGTTTGTAGAAGTCGAAAATGTGAATTAGCATTAGAATGCCCATTGCCTCACATAGTAATCAATAGGAAAGGTGCATTTACCGACATGTATCCGAATTAAGGAAAAAAAGTTAAAAATCAGGAATCCACAGCAGTTCCACCTAGTGTGCAACTTTGTTTGACATTTCCACAAGAAACATATCCACCACGTTTCAACTTAATTTGAGTGACAGTTCTGGAGAAGTCGAAAATAGCAAACAGACACACACAGACACACACAGACACACACACACACACACACACAGAAAAACCCAATAAATTAAAAAAACGCAGGGCCACCTGGTGAACACATTAAGAACTAGAAGTCCTTAGCAGTGGTCCTGTGTGATACCAAAGCGATTGGATGAACGGTTTCAGAGAAAATCTTGTAAGTTCCCCCCTCCCCCATTCAAAAAAAAAAAAATCATATGAAATCCAAAAGTCAATGGAGCGTGTCCATTTGCAACAGATCTGCTAGAAACGGACCCAAGGTACATTGCCACTAAGTTTGAAGTCAATCTGACTGACGGTTTTGGGGGAGAAGTCGAAAATGTGAATTCGCATTAAAATGCGCATTGACTTCTATGGTAATCAATACGAGAGGTGCACTTACCGATAAGCACCCACGCATTGAAAAAAAAAGCGTTCAAAATCAGGAATCCACAGTAGTGTCACCTTGTGAACGCTTTGTTTGACCCTTCCACAAGGAATATATCCACCAAGGTTTAGCTTAATCTGAGTCACAGTTCTAGAGAAAAAGTCAAAAAAAAAAAAAATCAAAATTGTTGCGATACTTAGTGAAAAAATTAAGAACAAAGAGCCTCTAGGAGTGTTCCTGTGTGGTATCAAAGCAATTTGGTGAGCACTTTCACAGAAGAAGATGCTTTAGGATTTGCCCCCCAAAAAGAACAAAGAAAAAAATCACTGGAGCATGACCATTTGAACAAATATAGTAATGACCTACCCAAGGAACATTGCCAACAAGTTTGAAGTCAATCTGACTGACGGTTTCAGAGAAGAAGTAAAAATGTGAATTAGCATTAGAATGCGCATTGACTTACATAATAATCATTAGGAAAGGTACATTGACCGGTAATTGCGCAAATTGAAAAAATCATTTAAAATCACGAATCCACAGCATTGCCACCTGGTGAACAAATTTGTTTGACCTTCCACAAGGAACATATCCAACAAGTTTCAGCTTAATCTGAGAGACGGTTCTGGAGAAGAAGTTGGAAATGACAATAACACACAAAAAACCATAAAAATTAGAAAATAATTGCAGGGCAACTGGTGCACAAATTAAGAACTAGAAGTCCCTAGGGGTCTTCCTGTTTGATATGAATGCGATTGGGTCACCAGTTTGAGAGATTTTTTAACATTTGCCCGAAAAAGAAAAAACAAGAGGCCCATGGGTCTAATGCTCTGCTGGCATCATGGCTAAATTGCACCAGTTTGTTTCAAAGTTGTAAGTCCTCGAGTGGCTTTATAAAAATGGTCCACCAGATGGCACTTCGCTCCACATGTAATTTGTGCAACTCCTGTGATGAATATTGTTGCATATGTCAAGACAACGAGTGAGTCCTTAACTTTATGTCCTCAGTGACCTTGGGGCAGAAGATCATGGAAACCCAGATAATGTAACACAAGAAGCCCATAGGCCTGCATGGTGCTGTGATAACATTGCCATTGAAGTCAAAGCTAAACCTTGCCATTACAAAATCACCTTTTTCAACTTTACAGGCATGGTGACCTCACAAAAATAGGTCAAGGATGCTGATATTATATATAATTCGAGCTTTAGACATTGTTTATATATCCTATAAATTTGGCAAGTCTAATAGAATTATTTTTTGGAGACATGGAATTTTATATCTTAAAACACACTTTGGCTCATAATTTCCATTAAATTATAGGTGGTGCAACTAGTATTATTGCCAACTTAGACTTTAACATCCTCCTTAATTCCACCAAATTTGGTGAAGATCTACCCCAAAGTCAAGATGCTAGAGTGTTCACACGATTTTCACATTTTGTGCCCTATATTATATAATGTAGGTGGCGCCACAAACATAAAACTCGGCCTAGATTTTCATACACCCTATAAGTCCTGAAAAGTATATATTGTGATAACTTGAAAACTGTGGACAGTATCACGCTAACGAGCAAAAGTTTACGGACGGACAGACATAAGCGGTTGCATAAGGTCTGCGACCTTTGGTCAGCAGAGCTAAAAAAAAAAAAGCCAAAAATCAATTGAGCATGACCATTTGAACAGCTTGATGGAGACCCACCCAAGAGACATTGCCACCAAGTTTGAAGTAAATCTGGATGATGGGTTTTTGGAGAAGTCGATTGTTGGCGGTGGACTGCGAATGATGATAGATGAAGGACCATAAGATAAGCTCAGCTACTGACAAGTCAGCTAAGCTGAAAATTGCAGCGCCACCTGGTGGCCAAAATAAAAACTAGGTAACCCCAGGTGACCCTATATGTAATATAAAAGCAATTGGCCAAGTAGTTCTTGAGATGAAGATTTTTTTTCCGAAAGTAAATTAATATATCATGAAAAATAGAAAAAATATTGCATCATTGTCTCCTTCACAAACTTGGTACAGGTCTCCCTGGGGATCATACATGCGCAAAATCAAAATATTCAATTCAGCAATTTTTGAGAAGTCGGAAACGTAAAAAGTCTAAGGATGGACGCACAGACGGACGACAGATGCAAACATATTCCAATAGCTCTGATGTCAGTCAGCGGATCTAAAAAGCCAAAATTCACTGGAGTGTAACCATTTGAATGAGCTTGGTGGAGAGCCATGGCGCTTGACATGAATCTGGATGATGATTTTGGTGAAGAGGTCAGAAATGTGAATTTCCATTCCAATCCCCACTGACTTACATAGTAATCATAAGGAATGAATGCATTAACTTCCACATTACCTAAATGAAAATTTCGTTAAAAATCAGGAATCCACTGCATCACCATCTGGTGAACAATTGTGTTTACCCCTCCCACAGGCTACATATCCACCAAATTTTAGCATAATCTGAGTGACAGTTTTGAAGAAGTTTAAAATAGTTATAAAATACCAAAAAACTAATAAAAAGATAGCTGCGCCATCTCCTGAAGAAATTAAGATCTGGGGGTCCAAAGAAGTTTTCCAATGCAATTGTGAAGCAATTGGCGGCTTCAGAGAAGATTTGGTGATATCATGAACAAAAAAGTTTCTTAAAAATCGCCAAATCGCTGGAACATGACCACTGGAGCAAGCTTGGTAGAGACCCATGCAAGGTACATTGCCACCAAGTATGAAAAGAATCTGGGCAGTGTTTTGGAGATTTCGAAAATGTGAAAAAGTGAACTATGGACGATGGATACCTAGTCATAACATAAGCTCAGCTGACTGACAGGTCAGTTGAGCTAAAAATATATGATTTAATTCTAATTACATAAATCATGATCTATTGGAGCCAGCAAGACTACAATTATATTAAAATACTACAACTGTACTTCCAAGCTTTTGAATCAAAAGTAAAAGTTATCAATCTATAAAAAAATAAATATCCCTGTGACACTGAGTGCAGATTGTAGGAAATCTGATGTTCCTCCCATGAACACATCAAAGTATCACTGAGAAGCTGGTTGATAGTACAAAATCATTCAAATGTTTTCATGACCAGCACCGGATAATTTTTCACAATGATCCCCCGCCATCAAAAGTGACACAACCACACGCCACAAGCAAAATCACCAACTTTTCTATTGAATTGGGAA
The DNA here is from genome assembly GCA_964020975.1 of Hermodice carunculata. NCBI lineage: Eukaryota > Metazoa > Annelida > Polychaeta > Eunicida > Amphinomidae > Hermodice > Hermodice carunculata. Next base: position 43,534 of record CAXHWN010000423.1, read on the forward strand.
AACCAGAAATGGCAGACAGGAAGTTACAAAGGCACTTGTTCCCGGTTAATAATGGGCAGACAGAGAACCATTGGTGAAGGAGTAAGCATCAGAACCTAAAATGTTCTTTGTACATCATTTGCTGCCTTGATTCACTAGTTACGGTGCTCGGCCGCGTTTGGCATATTTTGGCGGCGATTGGCTAGCGGTGACCATGATTGGCGACTGGCAGCAGCGGCTCAGCTGCTGATCGCTACCTTTGCTTTCTCTTCCATAAAGCCATGGGGGCGAGGCCAATAATCACCACTAAAGGCTGCCAAGCGCTGAAGGCTACTGCAAAGTACCTCGATCAACACAGTTTTGGGAGCATTCAATTTGTTGATGATCCATAACTAATATTTAGATTTTCATTTGAGTGGAAGTTATATATTACCTTCAAGTGATCAAAGTCATACTTTATGCTGTAGAAATTTTCGAAAATATATTCATATCTACAAGTACACAGACATTACTTCATCTGCAAAAATAGGCATTTTTAAATCTACCAAATTAACACTGAAGATATTTAGGATACAGGAAAAATTAAACACATGGTGTTGTTCCATTACATCATGATATGTACGAGGTGTATGGCCAAAGTTGGGCACACCTGAGAGAACATTAAACACACACACACACATACACACACACACACACGAGGTTTTGAATGAAATTGTATTACGTTTCACAAATATACAGCATTCTTATTTTCATTGAAAGGTTTTATATGTATAAATGTACACGTGTTATGAATCAGTTTTACAGGGCAATGCTCTATGCCGGGAGTCTTTCAAGACTGCAGCACACTACATTTAATCATACAGGACTATACTTGTGCAGCTTTTGCATATGTTGGGAGTCTTTCAAGGCTGCACCACACTACATTGTATCATACTTAGTAGATAAAGGAATCTTCATACATTGTCTTAACGGACTCCTCTCTCAAAAAGTTTCTTTTAACAGTGTCTTAACAAATATTGCAAAGCTTATGTGGCCGCTCGTCTATCCGTTCGTCCGTCCTTCTATCCGTCCGTAAACATTTTCCCGTCAGTGCGATATCGTCCACAGTTTTCGAGTTAGCCAAATATAATGTTCAAGATTTATAGGATGTATGGAAATCTAAGTCCGTTTCGATATTGGTGGTATGCCACATACAATATTGTAATATAGGGTTTAAAATATGAAAATCTGGTGAACACTAGCATCTTTAATTTCTGGCAGATCTTCACGAAGTTTGGGTGGATGATGGGGGAGGTCAAAGTCTAAGTTGGTAATGATATTAGTGGAGCCACCTATAATTTGACGGAAATTATGAGACAAAATGTGTTTTAACATATAAAACTCCATATTTAGAAAAATAATTGGATTAGACTTGCCAAATATATATGATACACAGACTTGTCCAATGCTAGAATGTTATGTAATATCAGTGACCTTGACCTATTTTGTGAGGTCACCATGCCTATAATGTTGAGACAAGTGATTTTAAAATGGCAGGGTGTAGCTTGGACATCAATGGCAAAGAGAACTGAGCCTCCAGATTAAAATTGCACTTGATTACATTGTACATAAAACTGTACTTGGTGATCTACTTTTGGGGTCACCATGACCCAGTAATTATGGAGTTTGGCGCTTGTGGAAGTTTGATATTGCATAATATGGGTTACCTTGATCAATTTTTCTAGATTAAGAAGGAAACACTTTTCACGAAATGATTTATTTTGGTGATTGCTGTCGGCAGAGCATCAGGCATCTGTGCCTCTTGTTTTATGTTTTCTTAGGTGTGACCAACAAAACATTTAACATGGACTTTAGCAATATTTTACGGTCCATAAATACGAACAAGGGTTGACAGGGTAACCAGTCAAGTGTTACGCAGCGGGACATGAGGTAGATTCAGTGAACAATATTACATACTGATGCACCTAAACACCCAATATCCAACCACTGATAGATAACCAAACGGGCATATCTTTGTGCAGGTATAATGACCCTCACAAAATAAATGATCCCCTGACGGAGGAATACCCATTCCTATTTATGACCAACACATCATATACTGCTGATCATCCAAATGCAAAGATGGTTAAACGAATATGCTGGTTCTCTAAAACTTTTGAACCATGCAAGACAATATATTGCTCTTCATGCACTATCATTGAACGTTTGTTCTTGAGTGATCAACATAAACCTTAAATCATGTTATAGGAAGTTTTTGCATACCAGCACAACGTGGAGAATGCTCTTTTATGTCTTTTAAAAGTAACTCTATGCTGGGGGAGTAAAGAACCAGTGCTGGAACTCCCAAATGGATATAAAGCACCCTGATCCCCACTAGGCAAAGGAACAGTGAGGCTGCAAGGATGCCTTGACTGTGAGGTGCCGTCAAGTACCATATATTCACCCTGCTGCATGAAGTAGATTTTGAGCAGGTTTGAAATGGCAAGTCTCCTTGGCATTGCTTTCAGATATGTCATGTGCACTTAGGGAGGAGGCATTTATTACTGTTGAAATTTCTACAATTTCCTGCATATTTCCCACTTTACAGTTTTGCAACACCTGCAGTCAGGCAGGCACAGGGAAGGCACATTCTGCTACCACGTGATAATAAGCATGGAATCACAAGCATCTAGCCGCAGTGAGTCCCAATGCAAAAATATCAAGGATTGCCGTAGCTAATACGTTGATTTTTTTTCAGATTTTATCGACCTGGCAGATAATGCTGCTCTATGTCATGTATCGTGGATGGAAGCTATAGGCCAACTGTACTTTTTCTCCACTTCCATGGTGTACGTCCTATAATTACACATGTGGAATTAAACACCAATTCCGTGTACACGAGCCATCAGTTTTTCATATTTAAAGAAGAACAGCTGTGAGATTTTTTACTTTTTTGTCACTAATGGTCATTTTATGTGTTCATTTGACAAATTTTAACATTTTTTCTCAAACACGTATTTAGTTAGAGCTATTTTATATTTGCAGTAGGTGTTCTGATGTGTGATGTCACATGAGCTACCCTCCATATGTAATACATATACCTTGATGGGGTATGAAGCTGAGATACACAGCGTTAGCAGGCATATTGTAATGATTAGTGTACTCTGTTAGTCACCCTCTTTGATCATATCAGTGTGGTATATCAGGTGACGTCTGCTTCAGTAATTGAGTACACAAGCACACCAGCTGTTAGCTTGTCAGTACTGATTTCTACGTTTTTATTTTCTTATTAATCCTCATTCAATGAGAAAAAATATTTCTGTTTAGTAAATTTGAATTTTTTCTATACATACTGCTTCGTCCACAATTAAAGTGGAGTATGTGTACTCTGTCAGTTGTCCTTGTTTTCGTCTGCGTTTCACTCAGCTCTCATTGCATTTGCTGTAGCAGTTGGTCCAGGTGACATCACAACCCCTTATTTACATATCGAAGAAAACTTGATATCTGCTTATCCAGTTGGGATAAAACGTTTGTATTTTCTGATATGGGTCCACATATTTTACATAAAGCAACTCAAAACTTGCAAATTATCATCGCAGTACCCCTTCAACAGAGGCTTTTAGTCACCATACAAAATTCTTTGCTCTTCATACACATGTAGCCCTTTGTAATTTAAATCATTACTGGAAGCCAAGTAGACCTATGTTATGAATTCTGAGTCATCTGACATATATGGATAAGGCAAAGATTCGTCCAAGTATATTGACTGACAGTAAACAGCGCTTCACACCGTTTTATCTGGTATTTCTTTCACCTGACAAATGCCAGCTACTAAGGGGAAAGTACATAAATCTCGAAGTCCTGGTGTATGTCTCAGAGATGACAAGTCTGTTGTGTGCATGGCACTTAGGTACCCTATGTTGAAATGCCCATGTCCAAGGGACTTGTGTTGTGCCTTGTCACATAATCAGCCATTTGTTACATTACTGCTGTGTCTTGCAACATCCATACCATACCATAGTGGCTGAAAGATTGTCCCAAGGCCAAGAAGACGATTGCATAATCCCTTGACTATTTTCCCATTTGGCTGGTGAGGTTTTGGCCTATAGGCTGGGACGATATATTTTGATCAGTGGCCAGCTAGGTCATTTATATTTGCTAGGACCATAGCTTGAGGGATAGCAGATCGGTTGACCAATGCAGGGATCTTCGCGTCTCTGGTCAAAGATACACTCTCCACCCGCATGGCATAGGCATTATGTGCTGCAGAATTCACTGCGTGGTCTAAAGCCATGCTCACTGTGTCGAAGCAATCAAGTTGGGCAGTGCTTCCACCATGTGCTTTTTACAGGCTTCTTGTATTTTTAGACTTGTATTGCACGTTAGCAAGCTACTTGGATACTTAAAAACCCACACACAACTTGACTAAGACAGCACTGTACCAGGTGACAAGCAGGACAAAACTGACGCACCTATACAGCGAGAAAAGTTTCCTGGCCGAGAAAGTTGTAACCAGAGCTAGTTTTGTTAGAAGTCCCAAAAGAAATAAATTAAATGACCCAAGCTACTCGGGTGAGGAGGGAAGTAATATTTTGAGCCAAATCAAACTTACATTAACTTTGCATTCAATGGCCCATAAAATAGGGCCAAGTATATAATATATCATATATCGATATATAGTTGTAAATAAATGCCTTTTTTCCTTGGCAATTGATCAATGGAAATTTGGAAGCAACCTAACTCTGTCAATATGATATATTTTTTTTGAGTTGCTAATGCCCAATGGGAATCCTGGGTAATTCCTTGATCGAGCTAATTAGAATACATCCCATATGGTGCTCCGTGAGTGCTTAGCCAGCCAACGTGGTGAGCTCACAAGTCATCACCGAAGCCAACACAACTCTGCACAGCTGTCCAGGCAAAGCTAGAAGTATGGATGTTTTTATTGGCTCAGAAAGAACCCCGATACAGCACTTCTGGACATGGTCAAGGCAAATTGCGGAGCACATATAGTCGTAATCCATGCGAAATTCTCTCTAGCTAATTCTCTGTTATTTTCTGATGAAATTACAGGAGTAGATAAAGTCATAATCCATATGAAATTGTCTCTAGCTAATATGTGTAAAAAAACAGGTAAATTGTCCTGTGATCTGGATTCATCTGAAACCCTGCAGTAGTTAAAAGTCCTGACCTCAGGTTAAGACCGTTACTGCAAGTTTACAACACTGCACAGATTCCTTTTTCGACACCGGATGATGCACGCAGAAGCGAAGCACATGTTAGAAGAGGGCCAGTTAGCATTCTACAGAGGACCTACATAAGTACACTACACGAAGGTGAAGTCAACTGGACAAGAATCTACTAACATCAGCACAAGAATATATTGCACTGTGATATGTTCAAGTTAAACTCTGCTCTCTTGGTATTAAAACATCAGCACATAAATGCCAGAAAAGGACTTCCTCGTATTATAAAATAAGATACATACAAAAGTGAAAATTTAAATGTTGATGTAATACTACATTAATGGCTGCAAGTCAGTCACATTTGCGTTGAAAGTGAGATAAAAGGCCTCTGAATTCTAGAAAACGTCAGTAAATAAACCATAGATTTCAAATTTTCCAGGCTCTGGCATCCCTTACCAAGGCTGAAGCCTCCTGGCATTGCTTTGTGCCTTTCGCACCTTCAACGCCAAGATCGATCTTGAAATGTAATTGTGATTCCTAACACTAACGCTAGACATACCTTTTTACAAATTTCTGGCCATAATCCCATTTTAGGACATTCAGTTTAGTATGATTGCTCAGACCTGAGCTAAGCCATCTTGTCCATGTTAAAAAGCATTCCATACATCTATTTTTTTCTCTATAATTACACCACTAGTATCAATCTGTTGTCCTGATTGGTCAACAAATGTATTATTTTCAGCAAATTTACCTTGCTCCCAAGTTGTACTTTACAACAGGAATTTGCCATGTGCATTTGCCGCAAAATTAGGACAGCTGCCGTGACAGGGTGCTTCAAAATGCGTTTTGTCAAAAAGTAATGAATGCTTCTGGCAGAGAGGGCTATCCAAAACGTGGGCAGCAAGAAAACATGGAGGAGTCACAACATAAGGCGCCGGCTGTACGCAAATGTAACAACAATGATCAGGATGAAGCACATTTGCGAGAGTATCGGTTTAAATATACGGATATACATGTCTCGGGAAAGGCATTCTTGGTAAATACCCCTCGTAGACATGGTACATCAGCATATAAGTTAATATTTGGTGCAGCCTATTTTAAACCTATAGTGTTGGTCCCTTTTTGCCCCTAGGTTTTTTACCTACTGATCATAAGAACGTGTGCTGCAAGTGATATGCTGAATTATCACCTTGCGTGAAATAAATAAAAACAAAATAACTAAATGTAGATAGACAGACAGACAGACAGACACACAAATTAACCACTGCAGCGTGAGCATTTGAAAATTGTTGGCAAAAACCCACTCCAGGTACGTGTACAGAATGTGCAGTTGGTCAACGGTTTTGGAGAAAACTACATTTACGACATAACCCATGTACTACTATCAATCGTTGTCATACCGGTGAGGCGACATCCCTTTAAACTCAGGACGATATACATATTTTCCCTGCTTGACTCTTACATTACCGCTAAACAGGTTAAAGCGACAGCTCAAATACTTACCAGAATATAAAGAAGTCAAGCAACTTAATTCCATATCAAATGTGTCACAGTAGCCTCGAGGGCCCCAATTGTGAAAAGTAGACGCCTTATCCAACAATTAGCACAAATAAACACACGGAAATACAGCAAATATGTTATTTACACCCTACAGTCTACTCATTCCAAGTTGGTAGGTCATGAATTTTGAAGTATTTCCTATCTCTGGCCTCTGGTAAGGGGTAGTAAATGGCTGTGTCGAATCACATTGTACATTTGTGCCTTTATTCGTTACTTTCTTCCATGTTACATTGAAAACCCATGGGATACGACCTATGTTATGTTGTTTACCATATCCCATGGGTGGGACTACTTTTTAGCTCAGCTGACTTGTCAGTCTTGTGAGTCCGTTGTCCGTCACTGACGTCGTCGTCCGTCCACAATTCCCATTTTTTCGACTTCTCCAAAATCGTCAATCAGATTCACTTCAAAACTTCGTGGCAATGTACCTTGGGTTGGTCTCTACCAAGATGTTCCATTGGTCATGCTCCAGTGATTTTTGGATTTTTTAAAGATTTTTTTGTTCGCTCTTTTTGTGGCAAATCTTCTCTGAAACTGCTCACCCAATTGCTTAGATATCACACAGGAACACTCCTTTTTTGTCTGTTATGGCTATTTTTGACTTCTTCTCCAGAACTGGCAGAGCTGAAACTTGGTGGATATGTTCTTTGTGGGAGGTTCAAACAAATTTTTTCACTAGGAGGCAAAACTGCGGAGTCCTGATTTTTAACGATTTTATCAATTCGGGTACTTGTCGGTAAATGCACTTTTCCTGTTGATTACTATAGAATTCAATTGGCATTCTAATGATAATTCACAATTTAGACTTCTTTTGTGAAACCGCCAGTCAGATTGACTTCAAACTTGGTGGCAATATACCTTGGTTGGGTCTCTAGCAGATTTTTCAAATTATCACGCTCCATTAATTTTTCGATTTTTTATCTTTTTTTTTTTTTTGGGGGGGGGTCTTTTTTGGGCAAATCTTCAAAATCTTCTTCTCTGAAACCGTTCACCCAATTGCTTCGATATGACACAGGAACACTCCCAGGGACTCTTACTTTTGAATTTGTTCACCAAGTGACACTGCAATTTTTTTCTATTTATTTTTTCATTATTTTTTGTGTGTTATTGCTATTTTCGACTTCTTCTCCAGAACCTTCACTAAGATTAAGCTGAAATTTGGTGGATATTGAACAAACTTGGTAGAGACCCACCCAAAATACATTGCTACAAAGTTTGAAGTCAATCTGGCTGATGGTTTCGGAGAAGAAGTCAAAAATGTGAATTAGCATCAGAACACCCATTGACTTACATAGTAATCAATTGGAAAGGTGCATTGACCAACAAGTACCCGAATTGAAAAAATCGTTAAACATCAGCAATCTGCAGCATTACCACCTAGTGAACAACTTTGTTTGATCCTTCTACAAGGAACATATCTACCAAGTTTCAGCTTCATCTGAGTGACGGTTCTGGAGAAGAAGTCGAAAATAGCAGTAGCACACAAAAAAAACTTAAAAAATTAGAAAAAAATCGCAGCGCCACCTGGTGAACAAATTAAGAATTAGGACTCCCCAGGAGTGTTCCTGTGTGATATCAAAGCAATTGGATGAGCAGTTTCAGAGAAGAAGATTTTTTAAGACTTGCCCAAAAAAGAACAAAAAAATCATAAAAAATCCAAAAATCACTGAACCGAGACCACTTGAACAAACTTGGTAGAGACCCACCCAAGGAACATCCCAACCAAGTTTCAAGTGAATCTGACTGATGGTTTGGGAGAAGAAGTCGAAAACCTGAATTACCACAGCAGTCCACATTCACTTACATAGTAATCAATAGGAATGTATGCATTGGCCGATAAGTACCCGAATTGAAAAAATCGTTAAAAATCAGGGATCCACAGCAACGCCACCTAGGGAACAAACTTGTGTGATCCTTCTACCAGAAACATTTACACCAAGTTTCAGCATAATCTGAGTGATGCTTTTGGAGAAGAAGTCGAAAATGGCAAAAACACACAAAAATTCATAAAAAAAATAGAAAAAAATCGCATCGCAGCGCCACCTGTTGAACAATTTAACGTCTAGGGGTCCCCAGAAGTGTCCCTATGCAATTTCGAAGCAATTGGCCTAGTGGTTTCGGAGAAGAAGATTTTTTAATATTTCCCCCAAAAATGAACAAAAAAATTCATAAAAAATCCAAAAATTACTATACCGTGACCATTTGAACAAACTTGGTAGAGACCCACCCAAGGCACATCCCCACCAAGTTTGAAGTGAATCTGGCTTGTGATTTTAGAGAAGAAGTCGAAAATGTGAATTGTGGACGACGGACAACAGACGACGGACGATGGACGACGGATCCCTAGCCCCATCACATAACCTCAGCTGACTGACAAGTCAGCTGAGCTAAAAATCGCAAGGGTATAGATACATGTCAGCTGAGCACAGTACTGTCACAGTCCTCTTGTTTATATAGCGCCCGCTCTGTCCACATCGTTGGCCCCAGCTGGAGTAGCAGCATGGGGGGGGGGGGGGGCACAAACTCAACATCAGGGTAGGTATGTGCCTCGGACATTTTCATATAATAACCTATTCTATTCCTACACCGGTGTAAAAAGGCACCCTGTAATGAGTTGAAAGGAGTGCTGCATTGGTGCATCCTGGTGCATATGCGAGACCAACTTTCAACAAGTTTTAGCATATTCTTACTTCCCACAAACATCCCTCCCCCCCCCCAATAACTTACTTATTATAGAGGCGGGGGAGGGGGCTTTTCTAACCCTGGGAAAACAGGGCCTTTCCAGCGGCACATGCCCAGTACAATCCTTCATGGAAGTACGCGACCCGCCCCATCCCCCACCCCGGGAGCAGCAGGTAACAAGCGCCCCGTTCTTTCGGGCAATGCTAGCAATGCTGTCGTCAGTGATGGGGCCAATCAGTTGAGCTCTACGGGTGCATCTTTTGATATGGTTGCTGGTACAAGGCAGCGTGACCTTCCAATTTTCCTCTCTACCAAATTTAACCCATGCAGAGATATGTAAAAAAGTGACTTTTCGTAAACATTTTCGGCCAAAGCGACGGCCGTTCCAAAAAAACCCGCCATTATGATTTATGGTCCATCGCTTTTCTTTGTTGTTTAAATTCCATATTCATAAGTGCAGCATGATTGTGGCAAAGTCCGATGTAATGTAGTGAAATAAAAATATTAGAAGTGATATAAATTGTCGCTTTTCTTTCTTAAAGTTGAATCACATCGCACATTTGTCCCATTTATATAACAAAATCCAACAGTCAAATGCTAAATATTCCAGTGTCTCTCAAGGATAATGCAGATAGGGTCACCGGTTGTAAAGGAACACAAACATTTTGTACAGGAGTCTTACAGAATGAACAATTTAACCCATTTTCCAAATTTCCATCATGGGGTGGGTGGAAGAGGGTTCATGTTCATATCATGAGCAGTGACGCCATACTTTTTACATCCGCCTGAGCTTGAAGTCACAAAGTGGAGTATGTTCAATTGTGCTTGTATGAGTTTAATGTTTTCCTTCTGGAATGGTACAAGTGGTAGCTGGGCACAGGTGTGCAATAGTCAGTTGACCATGTGTGAAAGAACTTTTTACTTTGTGACAGTTATCCAGAGAAAGTTGGAGGACAGAGTTACACTTAACAACTGATAATCACTAAATGTCTAAATAAATGCACTCAAAATGATACACGACAGTCATCATTTAAAAAATGATACAGACTGGATCAAATTTACCTAATTTTTATTGAAGACAGTATGTGGGACTATAGTTGGCATTGGAGGTAGCCTATACCCCTTTCAGCAGTAGGGATCACTATCACCTAGAAGTGTAAAACCAACCGATTCAGACTTGCCTTGCGATCTCATATTCAGTAGTCTTGCCATCATCGTGAAAAAGATTCTCGGAGGCCTTTGAAGCACTTTGGACAATATTTGTATAATCTTTACGCATGGTGAAACCAGCAAGATGTTATTTTATATATCTGTAGCAACTCGACAAAGTGAGAGTAATCCTAACTGGTTAGGCCCAATTACCTTGGGGGTTGAGTCAAGCTACACTTCTACCGGGTTTGAAGAAAACGCACCTTGTGCTTTCAGGAACGTCGAAAATTACAAACACAGAAAAAGTCATAAAAGAAGGAAAGGATGACTAAGCGTGATACTTCTAATTTTTTAGCTCACCTTACAATGATAACGACACATAGGCCTAGTAGTAGTAGTAGTGAAGAGCATGCATAGGCTCAAGCCAGAACGATCCAGGCCACGAAGCGGTCTTAGCAAGGATCGAGTGAACTCGATCCTCGCTTGCTCTAGCTCATGACCACCCCATTATTTATTTCTATAATATCCATAGGCTATTTTGTTTCATAACGAATTAACTACGAAAGGGTCTTCAGTAAGACTACTTTAGGCCTGTGTAAACAAAGCAGTATGTCTTGGTAATCGACAGTCACAGGTTGAAACAATTATTCACTCTACCGCTTAATATATCTATTTATAGCCACAAATTTTATTGTGCATAAAACCCAATAATTAGATAGAGGCGAAATTATTTTCTGTATATTCATTCATGTCACATTAAAATAGCACATGAAGTTGAAGATCATAAGTCTATGTCCTATCCGCCAAATGCGGAACACTTATGTCGCTACTACCAGCTGTTGGTCCGAGTATGACACACTTCGCCCTGGGGTGAATAGGCCTACTCTGTGGCAAATTGGTCTGTGATTCCCTTCCGAGTTTTTAATTCTCTGTAGAGTTTGTTCGCAAAATTCTCCGCAGAAAGATTTTACATTAGGCCTATGTGAGGAGAGCATTAATTATTGAAATAAAATAAAACAAAATAAAATTAAAAAAAACTACACACAGAATTTAAAACTGTCTGCGCACAGCAAATTATTTATGCGGGTTCAGCTTAATTGACACACCGTTCCCAGACAGTGTCACTCCCAGGGTAAGTGGGTAACCATACTTGTTAATGTTTCTATACATGAAGTCGACTCCATATTAAGGAGATTTACGCGAAAACTACCCTTTTCCCCAATAATGGAGATTATGGAGCAAATAAACCCATGCCTTTAAAAATTGATGACAATCAAACACACAGAATTTAAAAGCAGAAGCAGACTGACAAAAATTGCGTGTTGTAATTTTGGAGACATTGCAGACAGCATGGTTTTATCTGCTGATTCTGCTCACATGTTGAGCATTGTGAAATTGTTGAGCCAAAAATATCCCCTCCGCCGTTTTCTCCTCGTGGAACGCAAATTTTGACATTTTCCACCTTTCCCCGCAAAATCCAGAACGAATGTATATGCGTACCCACTTACCCTGGGACTGTGGGAACAACAATACCCGGGCTGTTACTGAAGTGTTAGTTAGGGTATGGTGCAATTCCGCCACCAAATGAGTATTGCTGCTGATCCTGGTGTGGTGCACTTGCTTTATAAAATTGTGGTGCATACTGAATTTGGTAGTGATCCTGGTACGGTGCACTTGATTTAGAAAATTGTGGTGCATAGTGAGTTTGGTAATGACTTTGAACAGAATACCCTGAAGACCCAGCAACAGTCATATTGTCGAGATTTGAAGGTTGTGGGTAATTTGGTCCGAAAGAGCCATCTATCGGGTGCACGGTGACCACATTTCTGGAAACAGTGCCTGACTGTAGCTGGTGAACCCATTTCTTGTGGTCTTTCCAGGTCCAGAGAAAACAGAAGGTACCTATGAAAATCAGTACAAATCCAGTGAAAATGAGACCTAAATTAAGCTTCCAAAAATCTGGGTTTACTTCCATAGGCAAAGATTGAGAGTTCCACAGGTGAACGTTATAGATAATACCAAGGTTGAAGTCAAGTGCTACATGTCCGCCTAGCGTTAAGGCTGTCCCAATCATCATGAAACATACTGCTGTTCGACCCTTTTTAATGATATTAGGGTTAGCTTGTGAGCCATACCTTCCAAACGGAGTGAACACGCGTGAAATTATGGAGCTTCTGTCAGTTGGCATGACGCAGCCTACATGTAAACTAAAAGAGAGTCAAGGTGACTTGCCACTTTGCTTTTCGGATCACCAACGCCTAAATCTGCAATGAAAAATGTCATTACTACATCAGCAACACCATGCTGCGTGCTATTCGGCTTCCACTATTTTTCAGGTTTAGCGTGGGCCTATCTCATCAGACGTCTACACTATGGGCCTATTGCGGACCAATTGCAGTGGTGTTTCTTGCCATCACGCAGTGAACAAATCCCAGGGCCTATAACAGTAGGCCTACAACACCTTGTAAAATTTGACGTTGTACGTAATCACTTCAACTTACAAGCTGCCGATAGGCCCGAATTCTGTTGACGTCACAATAGGCCTGAGAAACCACATCTTAAGCACACAGGCCTATAAAGGCATGGCCACATAGGCCTAGTCTTAGTAAAAGTTGTCACGGCCAGCACAATTCTGTAGGCCCTAATTCTATAGGCCCATTAGAGAGTCCTGACACGCACAATTTTATATGCATATCACATCTCGCGTAAAATTCAATTGACAGCAATAAATTTGCAACTAGCTTAACATAGGAATTCATCGGGGCCGTATTCAACGAAACAATCGTAACTCTAAATAAAACTTGTGGCACGTACGCCTATGTTTTTATTTATTTTATTTGGGGGGGGGGGGGGCGGCAAGTTCAAAATAGGACTTTCGTGAATTATACGGCCCCGCCTGGGTCGTACCTGTATACCTTCAGCAATTCGACATAGGCTACGTATGCGTAAAAGATTTACATATAGAACTATCAGTATCTGAAAAACAAAGACGTTCATTTGATACGTGAAACAGTTTTACATAACTTTAGAGCATACCCCTGACCGCTCCCCGCCCCCCCCCCCCCCCCGAAAAAGAAGAAAAAAGAGCTACGCCAATATTGGAAGTACCGCTGCTTTTCAGTACCGCATTACATTTCTAGAAAAATAGATCGATTCATCCGGGCATATGGCAGTGTTGGTTGGTATGCTTTCCTAGGTATTTCTGGCCTTTTTTGCTTAAAACTATCGTGTTTTATTTTTCAACCTAAACACAACATTCCATAGAAACATTATGGGATAAATAGAAACCATCCTTTGTGTGTGTTTTTCTTGGGACTCGATGATTCTGCGTAAGGATACTTACGCACTCACTGCTTCGCGGGTCATGGTTTCCTGTCCAGAATCATTTCGTCGCAAGTAAAAACACCGCTCACGACAGTTTGTATGGCCTACGTGTAGGCCTATTATTATTGTTGTGTTTTGCGATCAAAAATTATAGGACGAAGTTGTCGTTGAATGGTTCAGACCACCTATAGTGGACAAGTACAGCCTAAAGGCCGGGTCTAAAGGGTATTCCACACTCAGAAAGCTGTCGCTGAATGCAGTGCCTAGTGACTATAACAGGCTTGTTAAAATACCGTATCATAGGCCTAAAACTAAAGCTACAATGCTGCGATATGATGTATCGATACTTTCCCGGTGGTATCGGCACTCTGCCGGTGGTATCGGTACTCTTCCGGTTTCATCAGTAATTGTAATGATGAGCAGTAAAACTTTCTGCAAAGGTCGTTCTTATTTTTGCTTTGTGTATTGAAATGTACAAATCGACCCAAACATGAGATAAAAATTTAATATCATGCTTTGTAGACGATATGAAATAATCAACTCGCACTGGATACCATAAGAAACTATCCACGTAAATTGATAGGTAGTGATATATATATATATATATATATATATATATATATATATATATATATATATATATATATATATATATATATATATATATATATATATATATCACTACCTATCTATTTACGTGGATGGTTTCTTGTATCTCCTAAATATACAGGTAGTGACGATTTTATCGTGTGATAGGACTATAAATGGGAAATAAAAACTACTGAAGACATGTGAAAAACAATTAATT